>OX940793.1:43264650-43864650 GCA_954870985.1 Trifolium fragiferum | reverse complement strand
CCTTACCGGGACCTTTTATTATGACTTCTGCTCGTCGCATGCCTTGATCGAGAACCGTTCGAATAGCATTTCCTGCTGCCGTTTGAGCGGCAAATGGTGTACTCCTTCGTGTACCTTTGAATCCACATGAACCGGCAGAGGACCAATAAATCACCCGACCTTGTAGATCTGTAACAGTCACAATGGTATTGTTGAAACCAGCTTGAACAAAAATAAACCCCTTATATATTTTACGACGATACTTGCGCGAACCAATACGTCCATTTTTACGTGAACCAATTTTTGGTATAGATTTTGCCATTTTTGATTATTTTAAAAAATATGAGTTCGAAATATATGGATATATCCATTTTCTGTCAAAAACGGATTCTTTACCCTTTGATCTAATTATTCTATGCTATTGTATTCTAAAATTCGATTAATATAGAGTACCATTTTTGAAATATCAGGCAGTAAGCAATAATATATAATATTTATTATAATACTTATAACTATAGACTAGATTGGAATATAGAATCTATATTATTATTTTTTAGTATTAAATTAATAAAATTGAATTTTAATATCATTTTTTTTTTATTTTTGCATTCAGCACTTTCTTTTTAATAGAAAGCCCTTATTTTGTGAAAATATTATCCTTGTCTTTGTTTATGTTTTGGATTGGAACAAATTACTATAATTCGACCTCGCCTGCGGATCAATCGACATTTGTCACAAATTTTACGAACAGAGGCTCTTACTTTCATATTTTGAACTCCTTAACCTTAACTTAAACTTAATGCCGAATCTATATATTGGAAGAAAATAGGGTTTCCTTACATTTTTAACTTAATAATAGTTTCTCCAAAAAAATATTTTGAAGTTAAAAAATAAAAATAGTCTAATTAAATTAACTCACTTATACTTCCATTTTTTCCTTTACCGGTCGTATACATTAAGTACGTCGAATTTTTTTTTTTTGAAACATAGCCTAGAATCTAATTTTTATTCTATTTATCTAAAGCAACCCGGAACATACCCTCAGAAGTGATTCAGTAATTAATTAAATGAAATCTTCATGAGTTTTGATTTCTATTCTAGTTAAATTCTCTTCACACATTCACTAAATGTATCGGCAGTAATATTTGAAATCTTTTTTTTCTCTACTCCATTCACAATAATGTATCTAAGTTTTTCATAGAATTCGGATATCGGCAAAATTATCATTACCATATATAACATAAAACTTCTCCGCCAATTCTTTCTAATCGAGCCTCTCGATCTGTCATTATACCCCTAGAAGTAGAAAGAATTACAATTCCCATTCCTCCTAAAACTCTCGGAATTTGTTGATAGTTAGAATAGATTCGTAGACCCGGTGTACTGATCCTTTTTAAATTTAAAAAAGTTTTATATGATCTTTTCCTATTTCTTCTATACCGTAGAGTTAAAACTAAAAAGTCTTTGTTGCTTTCTCGATGTTTTCTGACGTTTTCAACAAAACCCTCTTGTAAAAGAATTTTAACAATGGTTTCAATAATATTAGTAAGTGGTATTTGAACTGTTCTTTTTGTATTCATGTCAGCATTGCGTATCAAGGTTAGTATATCAGCGATAGTATCTTTACCCACGATCAATTATTGCTCCTTACTTTCGATATAATCAACGTGCTCCCGTTTTTTTTTTTTTTTTTTTGATTCAATAAAATATCTAATATTGAATAGGAGAATATAATAATACTCTAGTCTGTCTAGAAAATATTATATTATTCTAAAGGATAATGTAAATATATAATATATATAATTCTAGAATATTTAAAAACGAAAAAAAAAAAGATAGAAAGAAAATGAACGAATGACCTATTCTAAACTATAATAGATAATCTTATACAGAATTCGAATTCAGAATTCTATTTTTTTTTTATACAAATAGAATTCTGAATTCGAATTTTTCTTCGGAATATATATAGAATTCCTATTCATTCAAGTGATATCGATATCCCAATCTCGTATTATAATACCTCGGGTGCTAATGAAACTATTTTGGTGAAATTTAACTGTCTCAATTCTCGGGCTATTGCGGAAAAAATTCGAGTTCCTTTTGGATTTCCTTCTTTATCAACGAGAACCGCCGCATTATCATCATACTTTATTATTATACCATTACTACGTTTGAGTTCTTTACAAGTACGTACAATTACAGCTCTGATCACTTCCGATCTTTCTAAAGATGAATTTGGTACTGCTTTTTTGATTACAGCAACAACAATGTCACCAATATAAGCATACCGTCGATTACTAGCTCCTATGATTCGAATACACATCAATTCGCGGGCTCCGCTATTATCGGCTACATTTAAATAAGTTTGAGGTTGAATCATATCATTTTTTTTATCTTTCAGTCAAAAAGTTGAAGTAAAAAAAATATTCTGTGTTCAAAAAAAAAGAAACCGACAATTGCCTGCCATTTTTTTCATACTAAAGATCTCTTTCGTTCTAATGATTATTCTGAAAGAATGAATTGAGTTCGTATAGGCATTTTTTATGCCGCTATTGAAATAGCCTTTCTAGCTAAATTTTCAGGGACCCCTCCCATTTCATAAAGTATTTTGCCGGGTTTAACGACAGCTACCCAATATTCGGGAGATCCTTTTCCCGAACCCATACGCGTTTCGGTAGGTCTTACTGTAACAGGTTTGTCTGGAAATATACGTACCCATATTTTTCCACCCCGGCGAACATTTCTTGACATTGCCCGTCGCCCTGCTTCTATTTGTCTAGATGTGATCCAAGCGGGCTCAAGTGCCTGAAGAGCATATTTTCCGAAGCAAATTTTATTACCTCGATAGGCTTTTCCTTTCATTCTTCCTCGATGTTGTTTACGGAATCTGGTTCTTTTGGGGTTATAGTTGATGGTTGTTTCTTAATTCCATCTCTATTACAGAACCGTACGTGAGATTTTCACCTCATACAGCTCCTCGCGAATAAATCGATTGATAAATATTTCACCGATAATAATACTGAAAATAATATACAACGTTCTCACACCAAAGCCAACTAAGATAGACAACTGCATCTTCTTGCATTTTCTTTTTTTATTTTTTATGCCAATTGGGGTTCCCAAGGTCCCCTATTTAATGCCTGGAGACGATGAGGCATCTTATACAATCGACTTTTCCAAGAAAGATTTAGGTCAAGAAGTAAACAGTGGATCTATTAGAAATTTTTATATCCTGTTTTGATATATAACGAAATATGGATTCGTTAGAACCTTATATCAAAACAACATTATCTAGTTAGATACGGATAGCAAAAATGGTCTATAAGAATCCATATTTGTCTTTTTTTTTATCGTATTGAATTTTAAATTAAAAAAATCCACATTTTCGCGGGCGAATATTTACTCTCATTAAAAATTGAAGATTTAATGTTGGGTTAGTCCCCAACTCCTAAAAAAAAATGAATTCTTAGTTTCTTCCGCCATCCCATCTAATGAATCAGTAAGATTTTTAATTTTAATATAATCTTAGGTATTCACAGGTTTCGTCGTTCCCATCGCTTTTCGATTTATGGTTAGGTCTAAATTCTATAATGGAGCCTCTTTAATAAGATTTCATTTTTCTAAAATTTTCTTATTTGATTCTTTTTTGTTGAATCAACCTTCTCAGTTTTATTGATTCGCGGCTCTTGATTCGTTTATTCTAGGAATATATTCATCCATATCTGGATGAATTTTGAATATGGATGCTTTATTACACTACCTTTTATAAGATGACCCATAGACCTTTACATAGTAGAATTCTATATCCAAGATATCTTTTTTTCTATCTTTCTTTCACCCCTTCATTTATCTGTATATTCTTATTGCTTTACAACTAATAATCACATTCTTTTTTATTTCAGTTGCTATAATTCTATCACCACATAGATTTTTCTTTTGTATTTTCAGGTGGCGATTCTTTCTATCCAGATAATGGGAAGCGATGAGTAGGTTATTAATTCTTTAGTAATTAATTCTACGAATTTTTGTAGAAATTTAACCACTCTCAAAAAAACCAACGAGTCACACACTAAGCATAGCAATTCCTTCACTAGAAAATAATTCATTTTTTTTATTCAATCTTATAAAATTTGTTATTTCTTCTTTAGGAATAAGAGTGTAGTAAGAATTCGTCATTTTTTTTAGCAAAAGATGGAACGTTAAATAGAAGAAAAATTTGATTTTATTAGTCGTTGTTTAGAAATATCCAAACTTTGATTCCTAATACCCCATAAATAGTTCGAACTGGATAGGAACAATAATCCATTTTAGCTCGAATGGTTTGTAGAGGAACCCTACCTTCTCTGAATGATTCGACACGTGCAATTTCTTTTCCGTCGATACGTCCCGAAATTTGTACTCGAACTCCTTTTGTACCTGCCTGTTCAGCTAATTCAATAGCTTTTTGGATTGCTTTACGAAACGAAATTCTATTCTTTAATTGTCCAGCTATAAATTCTGCAAGAATATTAGGGTCTCTATAAACATTTGGAATTCTTGTAATTGCAATGTTGATTTTTCGGTTCACACAATTAAGTTTTTTTTGTACATTAGTCTGTAATTCTTCGATTCTTCGAGGCTCCCCCTCTATGAATAACTTTGGAAGTTCTACATAGATTTGAATCAGATCGATTCTTTTTTTAATCTTTATTCGTCCAATTCCCTCGACATCAGAGGATATTCTTATTGTTTTTTGTAGATAATTCTTGATACAATCTCGTATTATTTTATCTTCTTTTAGATTCTCGGAATAATCTCTTGGTTGTGCAAACCAAATAGAATCATGATTTTGAGTTGTACCAAGTCTGAAACCAAGCGGATGTATTTTTTGTCCCATAATTCCTCATTACTCTATATAAAATGATACGTCTTATTTGTCTACTTTTTTATTTCTTTTTTTTTTTTATTTAGAAAGATATATAAATAAATCTTTCTAACTCATTGACTTAGTTCGTTGAACTATATATTGATTGTGAGTAGTATTTTCTGCTGCCGAATAAAGCAATTCAAAAAAAAAAGAATAAGATGTCCAACTCCGTAGAGCAGCCTGCTCTATATCATCTCATTCTTCGAGCCAAATGATTTGTAATAATAAGCACTTCTTCACTCAGAGCGCTTTTGAGAAATTTAGCAAAAAAAGTTCTTACTTTATTCACTCTGAGCTATTTTTATCATTTTTGCAAAAATCTTATCAACCGGGATTGTGACTAGCAGAAAAATGTGAAAGTTGAAATTCCCCTTAGAAAAACTAAGGTCAACGACGAGATCTAGTATCATTTTTTGTATGCCTCCTGAAGTTTTGAGTAGATGAAAATTCTCCCAATTTATGGCCTACCATACGATCCGTTATATAAATCGGTAAATGCTCTTTACCATTGTGGATAGCAATGGTATGCCCAATCATTGTAGGTATAATTGTGGATGTTCTGGACCAAGTTATTATGACTTCTTTTTCTCCTTTCGTGTTTAGCTTATTTATTTTTCTTAATAAATGAGTCGCTACAAAAGGATTTTTTTTTTTGCGAACGTGTCATAGTTAATTATTTGTCCTCCAATTTCTAAAAAATAAAAAAATAAAATGAAATCATATAATGTCATAGTAAATCAGTCTTTTCTTTTTTTCTTTTGTAAAGACGAGGAAACAAATTGTATTTTCTCTACTCTACACTATTTACTACGGCGACGAAGAATCAAATTATCACTATATTTATTCCTTTTTCTAGTTCTTCTTCCAAGTGCAGGATAACCCCAAGGAGTTGAGGGTTTTTTTCTACCAATTGGGGCCTTCCCTTCACCACCCCCGTGTGGATGGTCTACGGGGTTCATAACTGACCCTCTTACTACAGGACGCTTACCTAGCCAACGTTTAGCTCCGGCTCGGCCCAAACTTTTCTGGTTTGCCCCAACATTCCCTACTTGTCCGACTGTTGCTGAGCAGTTTTTGGATATCAAACGGACCTCTCCAGAAGGTAATTTTAATGTTGCCGATTTCCCCTCTTTTGCAATCAGTTTCGCTACAGCACCTGCTGCTCTAGCTAATTGTCCACCCTTTCCAAGTGTTATTTCTATGTTATGTATGGCCGTGCCTAAGGGCATATCGGTTGAAGTAGATTCTTCTTTTTGATCAAGCAAAACCCCCTCCCAAACTGTACAAGCTTCTTCCAAAGCATACGGCTTTCTGGATGTAGATTATAATATCTATACACAGGGATGGATCTTATATATATATATATATATATATATATATATATATATATATATATATATATATATATCGTATAATTCTTATATTATTCTTATTATATCTGACATAACGACGTACCACATGAGTGGATATATAATATAGGAATCTATATCTGCCAAATCACTCATGTTATGATCTTCTACATCCTAGGTCTTTCTGTTCCTTCATCTGGCTTATGTTCTTCATGTAGCATTCAGACCGAATGACTCTATTAAATTACGTTTCTACTTAACACTATAGTACGGGTAACGTAGGAGACAGTTCTATTTTTCCCCGGGGGAATCCTTAGAATTACCACTGCTTAGCTTTCCATTTGCCTCTGACCATCAAATGAAATGTGAATAACCTGTGTCTTCCCCCTTTTGAAACAAGGAGCGCTTCGTATTCTGTCGGTGCTTGAAACAATTGTGTCTTCTCCATATTACTATATCTCTAGGGTCAATAATTTTATATGAGGAACTACTGAACTCAATCACTTGCTGCCGTTACTCTTCAGTTTTCTGTTGAAGTCTTTCCTGTAGAGGTACTCAAATTGGATCCGTGATCGATTTCTAGGTTTCGCTGTAAACCTAATTGGTTACTTCCAATTACGTAAATAAATAGTTCAAACCGCACTCAAAGGTAGGGCATTTCCCAATTTTATAGGAACTTCTGTACCCTAAACAACGGTATCTCCAATTATAGCCCCTCTGGGGTGTAAAATATATCTTTTCTCACCATCCCCATAGTGTATGAGACAAATGTGTGCATTTCGATTATGGTCGTATTCTATAGTTACGATTCTACCATATATGTCTTTTTCATTCCGTCGAAAATCAATTTTACGGTATAGACGCTTATGACCCCCCCCCCCCCCCCCCCCCCCCCCCTCTATGCCCCGAGGTAATGATTCCTCTAGCATTACGGCCTTTACCACAATGATGCTGTCCAGAAATCAAACGATTTCGCGAATTAGATTTCACTTGACTGGCTCCATTGCGTGTGCTCGGGATAGCAGTTTTGTATAAATGGATCGCCATGCTATTAAGTGTATTTTTATTTAATTTCTTTTCTGTCTAAGAGATGGAATAGAATAACCCGGTTGAAGCGTAATGATCATACGCTTGGAATGCATTGTATGTCCCATAATAGGGCGCGTTCTTCTACCCTTTTTTGGGAGTCGATGACTATTCATAGCTATTACCTTGACATCAAAGAAGAGTTCAACCCAACGTTTTATTTCTGTCCTAGTTGATCTTGATTCGACATTAAAAGTATATTGATTTTTTGCCAATAACCGAATACTTTTGTCTGTAAATACTGCATATTTTATTCCATTCATAAATCTATTTTCTTCCCTATGAGTTCTAGTCTCAATAAGAATACTAGTTTTTTTACTGTTCATATATTTCAATTTGAATATACCACACCAATTCATTATGTATGGATGATGAGATTCCATTGATACAGAGCCAATCCATTCTATTTTCTCTGACAGATGGTCAGAACTTCGTCTCGACTGAAATCCTACGAAGCTAAGAGGTCCACTACAGATCAGAAATTTTGGAAGTAAAGAAATTACTTATTTAGTAATTTAGTTATTGATATTCTAAAATTGTTTCCATTATTTCTAATAAAATGGAGACTAGTATGGAGTATTTAGTATTGCATATACTATAGTACTTCTCTAGTCGTAAATAGTATTATAGTACTACTATTAGTATATCGATCGAATATATTTGTAATGACAGATATTAGATAGAAATCTAAGTAGTATCGGTAGTAATATTAGGGCTATACGGACTCGAACCGTAGACCTTCTCGGTAAAACAGATCAAACTATTATTTATTATCAAAATGATTTGAATTGTTTGAAAGACCCAACGTGCATTTTTTTTTTTTGCATTGGGCTTTTTCATTAACTGATAAAAATATCAATTAGTCTACCATCTTTTTTCTTTACACAAAGAAAAAGGAAATGACTCCCTGTGCTCCGATTTCTTATTTAGATTAAAATCTAAGAGCACTACCAAAGTTTTTCAAAGAAGAAGGTTATCCTGACGTAGGTCTGCTTCTGGCTTGGATCAACTTAAGTTAAATGGACTCTCTATCAACCTACTTAACTAAAAATATCAAATAGGAAATGAAACTTCATACACCTTAAAGTTCATAAGATAGGAAGAAAAGAGAATTTTGTCGAGGTCCCTAGACTCATTGCCTAGCATTGAATAGATTTAGTATTCACCTTATCAATATCTCAAATCCATTATGGATTCTATTTGACGTCTAAATCCTTTGTCAGGCTATTGTTCTCTTATTTTTTTCCTGGAGTAAGACATCAATTTCTCAATAAGATCAACTCTTTTAATTACATGATGGACTCCTATGAAAAAAACATTGGTGCGTGTGTAAACGAGGTGCTCTACCTAACTGAGCTATAGCCCTTGTGCTTTTGATACAAATTTTATCCTATTCGATAAATAAATTCTTGTCAAGATGAATATTACATGATCCATCTCTTTGATTGATATTGCATTGGTATTGTTTATAATATAATAAGTAAGTAATATAACATTTAAAATCCATTGATCTGATAGACAGGTACTTTTTTTTTATTTAGGATGATAAATGACCTACTTAACTCAGTGGTTAGAGTATTGCTTTCATACGGCAGGAGTCATTGGTTCAAATCCAATAGTAGGTAAGGTATAGCTAGAACTTATTAGATACCATACCATTGATTCCAATATCTAATAAGTTTTTCTCTTCACCCTTTATTTAATGTAATTTTCTATCTTTTTCTATTCTATTTTTTTTTCAATTTTTAATTATTTGGCTGCACTAACTTATTACGAGATCGTATTGATAGCCTCTACTCGTGTCCTAGCTCGTCGGAGAGCTAGATTTGCCTCTATTGTTTGTCTCTTGCCTTTAGCCTTATTCAAGTTCGCTTCTGCTATTTTAAGAGTTTGTTGTGCTTCTTGTGGATCAATGTCACTACCCCTTTCCGCATCATTTGCTAAAATAGTGATCTCATTATTGCCGATTCTAGCAAAACCGCCCATCAGAGCCACCGTTAACCATCGGTCGTTAAGTCGTATTCTCAAAATACCTATATCTAAAGCTGTGGCAATAGGCACATGATTTTTTAATACCCCAATTTGTCCACTATTAGTGGATAAAATGATTTCCTTCACTTCTGAATCCAAAACAATTCGATTAGGGGTCAGTACACAAAGATTTAAAGTCATTTCTTGAATTTGTTCTCCATTTCTAATTTCGTAAGTTTGCAGCCTTCGCAGTAGCTTCATCGATATTACCTACTAAATAAAAGGCTTGTTCAGGAAGACTTATTCCTTGATATCTAACATTCATTATGTTAGATATCAAGGAAAATGCATTCTGGCTTCAAAGAATGTTCCTTTTTTGATGAATAAATGGAAACACTATTTTATCCATTTATGGCAATGTTTTTTTGATGTTTGGTCTCAACCAAGAACGATCGATATAAACCAATTATCCGAACATTCATTTCAGCTTTTAGGCTATTTTTCAAATGTGCGGCGAAATCGTTCAGTGGTACGGAGTCAAATGCTGGAAAATACATTTCTAATCGAAATTGTTAGCAAAAAACTTGATATAATAGTTCCAATTATTCCTCTAATTAGATCGTTGGCTAAAGCTAAATTTTGTAATGTATTGGGGCATCCCATTAGTAAGCCGGTTTGGGCCGATTCATCCGATTTTGATATTATTGAGCGGTTTTTGCGAATATGCAGAAATCTTTCTCATTATTACAATGGATCCTCAAAAAAAAAAAGTTTGTATCGAATAAAATATATACTTCGGCTTTCTTGTATTAAAACTTTAGCTTGTAAACACAAAAGTACTGTACGCGCTTTTTTAAAAAGATCAGGTTCAGAAGAATTATTGGAAGAATTCTTTACATAGGAAGAAGAGATTCTTTCTTTGATTTTTCCAAGAGATTCTTTTACTTTGCATAGGTTCCATAGAAATCGGATTTGGTATTTGGATATTCTTTTCAGCAACGATCTGGTCAATGATGAATGATTGTAATATTCTATAATATAGAAAGGATTATGAAATGTTCATGTAGTTAATAGTTGAGTTTCAAGATTCCTCTTTTGGAGAAGTTACTCAGGTTTAGATGTATACATAGGGAAAGCCGTGTGCAATGAAAAATGCATGCACGGCTTGGGGAGAGATTTTTCATTGTTTTATTTGATTAAACAATGCATTTTCTACTCCATCCGACTAGTTCCGGGTTCGAGTCCCGGGCAACCCATTTTAATTATTACTTAAAATAAAGTTTATCTACTATATCGAAATATCTATGAATTATGGAAAAGCAAAAAAAAAAATCTACGAATTTGTCGTTCTAAAAAAAATAGATTCATCGAGGGATCACTTTCTAGTTAGAATCTTGTTTAGCAGGACCAATGCCAACAAGATCAATACGAAAGACAAGTCAAAGGAGATCGAATTTAACACGCGTTCATTTTTTTAAATGCGCTTAGTTAAGAACTTCGATCAGGTTAGTCAGACCTTTCTTGATACTTTCTTTTATCAAAGACTGGAAAGTTTTCAAAAATTGTATTCCCGTTCTAAGGAGGTCGTCTTTGAGAACTCTCAATGTCAGAATATCCACGCCCCCGGCGAATCCCCGTACTACTCGATTGATGTATTTAAAAAAAACCAAAATATCTAGATTCAGATATGTGGATTCTAAGAAATGGAATAGAATAACATTAGGCATTGTAGTGGACGGGAATAACATAACAACAAATTACATATCCTAATTTGAAAATTTCAACTTAATTCAAATTGACTAAGAATGAATATGAATCCGGTCTATTTTCCATTCAAATGTATTTCATTTTATTTTATACATAAAATATCGATATCGATTTATACATATCCATTAGAATTATCCAAAATTGGATGGATTATCAAAAGAAATTGGATAAATAATTAGAAATTTCTATTGAATGAATTTCGAAATCGAATTTAAAAAATTTAGAAATAGATTTTTGATTTTCATTTTGTTATTATAAGGTCTCTATCTGTCCGCTCTAAGAAAGAAAAAAAAAAGAATCGAACGTTAGAGTATTCTAACTTGTATCAAAAAATCATAGAAGGAGGGACATATAAAATAGAGATATACTACATATATCTCTCTGTCTATTGAATTGCGAATAGAGAGATAATAGAATCATTTCTGATTCGACTAAATATGGGTATGGGTATCTGATATAGATGAAAGAAAATCAATCAAACAAAAACAAATAGAAGGATATTTTCCCCAATATGGGAGTAGATTTCTAAGAAATTCAACAGTTCCGGCATATAATTCTAATAATACAAATGAAAAAACATCCTAATGAGATATCAATCTCAAAGAAAAAACGGGGGATATGGCGAAATTGGTAGACGCTACGGACTTAATTGGATTGAGCCTTGGTATGGAAACTTACTAAGTGAAAACTTTCAAATTCAGAGAAACCCTGGAATTAAAAAGGGGCAATCCTGAGCCAAATCCTTCTTTCCGAAAACAAAATAAAAGTTCAGAAAGTGAAAATCAAAAAGGGATAGGTGCAGAGACTCAATGGAAGCTGTTCTAACAACTGGAGTTGACAACATTTCCCTTGGAAGTAGGAAAGGAATCGTTCTATCCAACTTCCAGAAAGGATAAGATAAAGATATATATAACATATATATGTACTCAAATACTCTTTCAATTGATTAATGAAGACTTCTAACGTCTATTTGTAAATTGACACTATTTCTTTTCTATCACAAATGAAAGATTTGAATCAAATCAATTACAACTGGAATAAAAAATGAAATATTCATTGATCAAATCAGTCACTCCACCACAGTCTGATGAATCTTTTGAATAACCGATTAATCAGACGAGAATAAAGATAGAGTCCCATTCTACATGTCAATACCGACATTAATGAAATTTTTAGTAAGAGGAAAATCCGTCGACTTTAGAAATCGTGAGGGTTCAAGTCCCTCTATCCCCAAAAGCCCTTTTAATTCTCTCCTTTTTTATCCTATATCCCCTTTATCTTTTTTAATTTAAATTCATAAAGTTTTTTTTAGTTGACATAGACTCAAGTAATTTCTTAAAATTAAGATGGTGCGTCAAGAATGGTCGGGATAGCTCAGCCGGTAGAGCAGAGGACTGAAAATCCTCGTGTCACCAGTTCAAATCTGGTTCCCAGCAATTCATTTGTATGAGTATCTATTCCCCAATTTATTAAAAGAAATAGGGGAATAGATACATATTTCTTAGTGGTCTTAATCATCCTAGATAATTTATCTAGGCGTACAGAGATATGCTCTTTCTAGATGACGAATGAATAGATGTATATTCTAGGTATCGAAAGATAAGTATGAAAATGAATGATTCCATTTTATTTCGATTTTTTCTGCCCTCCAAAAAAAACGTTACTATTTCAACAATATTCAAATGGTTAAATTAGTTGGTTGAAAGACCAAAAAGTTTAATCTAGGGGAGTTCAGAAGTGAGAATTGTTAAAATTTATCTGAGATACATTATCAAAAAATACGGTCCATTTCTTTGATGGTACTTTTTCCTTTTCGTAGCCGAATATCTAATTGATGTTGATGTGCATCTTACATAGTTAATGATGCAGAACTTTTTCAGTTCATCCTATTGACTCATCCGAATGAAACCTCTATTATCTAATCTATAAGAAAAAGAAAATGTACATACAGATATTTATGGAATATCTGGGGTTGCCGAAGTGCAGATTAGTTTCTTATTTTTATCATTTAGTAAGCATCTTGTATTTCATAAAAATTGGGGGCGATATAATCTTTACGCAAAGGCCATCCTATCCAACTTTCGGGCATTAAAATACGTTTCAGACGCGGATGATTATCATAAGAGATTCCTAACATATCATAAGATTCCCTTTCTTGAAAATCTGCACTTTTCCAAACCCAGAAAATAGAAGGAATTCTAGGATTTTGCCTTGGGGCAAATACTTTTATGCATACCTCTTCGGGTTGATCTAGACTATACTCTATTCTCGTAAGATGATAGACACTAGCTAATAGTCCTCCTGGTGCTACATCATAGGCACATTGGGAACGTAGATAATTGTAACCATATACATATAAAATAACAGCAATCGAATGCCAATCCCCGGGCTTTATTTGTAAAGTCTCTATTCCTTGGTAATCGAAACCCAAAGATCTATGAACTATTCCGTATTTGACTAGCCAAGCAGACAAATTACCCTGCATTTTTTACCTCTCCGGCGTTTTTTTATAAGTTTGGTATAAGTATTTACCATTTATTTACATTACAATGAAATTTTTGAAGATTGACTTGCTTGCTATTTCTTATTCTATTTTGTACAAAAGGATCCTGTTTAATTCACTTTTTCGTTCGTCGTAGGATACTGAACTTTTTTATATTTGAAAAATGTGTCAGAGGTTATCTCTGAAATAGATGATGGTTGATAGAATAACCCTTGATTATAATTGCCGGTATGAGTACTGCGTTCAACATTAAATTTGTGGTTGGTAGTAAAACACCTATTCTCTCGTTGATAACTAATTTGATCTTCATAGATTTCTCGAGAGATTTTCTTACGAATGGTAGCCAAAGCGGAATAAAGACTAACAATCCCGAAGTAGGACTTCTGAAAGAAAGTAAATCCCATAAACGCAAAACCCTTTGACTTAGCCGATTCTATAACTAGAATTATGGCCATCAAATCCACATGTACAATTGAAGAGAACTCAATTTTTTAATTGTTTGGATTGTTACTGCATTCCCTTTATCTTGTCCTTTGGCTAAATTTGCAATGGATTGCACTGCCCCTTCACTAGACATGATATCCATCAGCAAGGAAAGGTGGTTGCAGTTGGAAAAGCAGCTTGAATTTGCATACATCACAAAATTGCCTTTTTGCACATGCGAGCAGCAGCTACATATATTTGTGAAATGAAATAAGCTTCTCTCATTTGAAACATTCAAATTCTTAATCCTTATATCTTCTCCACTTGTACCATTAACCTTAGTCCATGTATAGAAGCTTGATGCACTCTATGGACACATTAAAAATTGCTTATTATTCACCACTCAATTGTTTGCAGTATCTGACTCTTGTAGGAACCATTGATGTTCCAAAAAAATCTTCATTGAGAGTAAGGCGGGGGTGGACCTTTAGAGCGGGTATGGTGACTACCGGTGCTATGCGCAAGCCTCAATTGTTTTTTCTTGGCCTTAGAAATATAAGGAGTGAAGGAATCCTCCTCCATTGTCACTTCAAGTGCTCGTAACAACCAAGCTTGCTTAATTTGTTCCGAATCATCCAAAACCACCTGCTGCAGTGGCGGTTCAGGGACAGTAAAATCGTGATCCACAACCCGATTAAATGTGTTCTCATCGTGGGCTAATGAGTGTGCAGCAGCAGCATCAGTGCAGACCGTATCTGTTAAGGCGGTATCATCAAAATTCACGTTATTACATGTGTGTGCAGCAGCAGAAATCGTGAAGGCAGTATGCCCAACCACGATAGTATGCGCATCATCATTCTCATCCACATCATTATGGTTAGGCTCAACAATATGCGCATCAACATGCACATTCACGTTTTTACTGCAAGGCTCAACAACAACAGTATGCGCACCATCCTTCACCAACTGAGTTTTCGTAGGCGCGACTTCTGTATCGAAAGAAACTTTTTCAAGTATAATATTGGACATGTCAAGCTCACCAAGGCAAGCTTCATCTCGAATATTTACCAACACAAATCTGAAACTAGAGGACGTATCAGATGTAGGGGTCAATTTCGCCAACCGCAGACCCCGCAACAGATTAGCATCAAGAACCGCGACAGATTGCTCCAAAAGAACTGAGGTCGGGACAGGCTTCAAAGGGTCAGTACGTAGCAGCTTTAGATGGAGCCTTCACAACCATGACAGACTTCTCAACATAGTGTTCTTGAAAAATTGCCTTTTATAACATAGTGTTGCTGAGATGATGATGCTTTCACAGGTTTGGGGAGTGCTTTGGCCGGGTGAAGCCACCGACAAGAGGCAAGATCGTGGCTGATAGCGGAACAGTGAGGACAAAATGTCGGCAGCCGCTCGTACACAACCTCCACCTTAAATTCAAAACCATCCCGTTCTACAGTAATCTCATCAAACAAACGTTGTGATAAATCAATATCGACCAACACACGGGCATAATGACCAAAAGTCCGTTTCGTAGTAGAATCATCCAACATGAGAGGAGTCCCGACGGCGCTAGCAATTTCGAATAGCGTACGCTGCCGCCAATACTCTTGAAGCAACTCCATAAGCCGTATCCAAATTGGCGCATGAGTTTAACGTGGAGCATATGTATTGAAATCATTCGTCCATTTCGACAAGCGTAATATCACTGGTTTGAGGTTGATGGATCCCATCGACCATGCTAAATGCATGTCCTCAAAAGAGGTAAACTGAAATTCATAAAAACCCCGACCTAGAGATACCAAATGCCATGAACAACTAGGGTTCCATAACAACGATAATTTCGCTTTCAATTCCTTTGCTGTCATTGGTTTCTCACCTTTACTAAGCATCAATCTACCGTGGAGGTTACGTTTACAGTCGTTCAATCCCTTTTCATATTCCGACTACGTAATCTTGATATGCAAAGAATCTCCTTTGATTGCCGGCGTAGGTAGTTGGCTAACCAACACCTCACACGAATTGTGTAGAACTTGGGTGAAAGAACGGTCTTGACGAGGAGGGTCGACCACATGTGTAGCAGCGGTGGCCATACACGGCCAGCTGCAGATGGCGTCCATACAAAGGCTACACAAACCCTAACAGAGCTCCATAATATTTCAAAATTTCAAAATTTTCCTATTTATAATAAAGAGGATCATTCTCTGATACCATAAAGAGAATGATAATTCAATTGATTATACTGGCCATAAATACTGCCTATTTATAATTACAAGTGATACAAGCTATGTGGAACTAATTCCTAGCTTTAAGGGAGCGCTTCAGTGTATGCAGGGAGCGCTTAATTCAAACTCTGTAACAGCTCATGTACACAATAATAGGGAAAGTGGTTTACACCTACAATACATAAAGATATGCACAACTTATAATTATCCATTATGCCCCCTCAAAATTGGGTCACCGTTAATGACACAAATTTTGTCTCTGAGAAGTGAAAACCTGGTTCGATGTAGAGGCTTTGTGAGAATATCTGCAGGTTGATCTTTTGTTGAAATATGAGAGACTCGCATTTTTCCAAGCTGAACCATTTGTCTCACAAAATGATAATCAAGTGCAATGTGTTTCATTCTAGAATGAAAAACTGGATTGGAGCATAAGTAAGTTGTGCCAATATTGTCACAAAAAAGAGTAGGCACTTGAGATGGTACTCCAAGTTCACTCAATAGATTTAACAACCACATGATCTCAGCTGTAGTATTGGCAGCAGATCTATATTCTGCCTCCGTGGATGATCGTGCAACCGTTCTCTACCGTTTTGATAACCAGGAAACTGGATTCCCACCAAAGTAAATTATGTAAGCTGAAGTAGATGTTTTATCATCATAATTACCTCCCCAATCAACATCAGTAAAAGCTTGTAATTTAAGATGTGGTGGTTTTGCTAGCTTCAAACTATGATTAATAGTAAGTTTGAGATACCGTAATACTCGTTTGAGTTGCTGGAAATGTACTTGAGTCGGTTGATGCATGAACTGTGACAGTTTATTAATTGCAAAGGAAAGATCTGGTCTTGTTAAAGTGATGTATTGCAATGCACCAATGATACTACGAAACAACTTTGAGTCAGCCAGGGAAGATCCATCATTTAACTTGAGTGGAGTACTCATACATAATGGTGTGTTGACTGACTTTGCTTCAGCCATATTGAACTTATTCAGGAGTTATCTGATATAACCATGTTGAGATAGTAAAAGACCAGCCTTGGATGGAATTAGTTCAATTCGAAGAAAATAATGAGGGAAGCCAGGTTGTTTGAGAGAAAACTTTGTAGCAAGTGCTGTCATGAAATGTTGTAAAAAGGTAGTATCATTGCTTGTTAAAAGTAAATCATCAACATAAACTAGCAAGAAAGCTTGAACACCTTCTTTATTGAAGATAAACAAAGATGGATCACTTAGGCTTGTACAAAACCCAACAGAAAGAACAAAGGCCTTGAGAGAAACATGTCATGCTCGAGGTGCTTGTCTTAAATCATAAATGGCCTTCTTGAGTTTGCATACATGTTGAGGAAATTCAGAGTGAATAAATCCAGGTGGTTGTTGCATATAAACATCCTCAGTTAATTTTCCCTGCAAAAAGGCATTGTTAACATCCATTTGATGTAAAGACCATCCTTGAGAAAGTGCTAAAGTGAGAACCACTTTAATGGTTTGAGGTTTCACAACCGGAGCAAATGTTTCCTTAAAGTCAAGGCCAGGTGTTTGAGTGAATCCTTTTGCAACAAGCCGTGCTTTATAGCGTGCCACACTTCCATCAGGATTTCTTTTTATGCGAAACAGCCATTTACAACCAACTAAATTAGTATGAGCTTGGCGAGGTACCAATGTCCAAGTACCATTGTTCATTAGTGCATCAAATTCTGCCGAACAAGCATCTCTCCAATGTGGTATTTTAAATGCTTGGGTAATAGTAGATGGCTCAAGATTTTCCTGCAAATCATGTTTAGTGGCAGTAAATATTTTCTTGGGTTTGAAAATATTGTGTTTTGACCGTGTTACTATGGGATCACGCTGAATTGGATTATTTGACTTGGAAGTTTGAACTTGATCAGTTGAAGTGTTGGTGGTGGAACATGTTAAATTATCTCGAGTCACTGGTATCTCTACTAATGTAGGTGACTGCACAGGTACGGTTGACTCGGGGACAGGTGCAGGGGTCGAAATAGGTATCATAGATGACGCAGATGACTCAAATACGAGGGATTGACTCGGTATAAGGACTGGTTCATGACTCGATATAGGAACAGGCGGAACAGATAACTCCGATACCGATTCTTGTCTCGATTCAAGTATAGTTAACACGGACGACTCATGTATGAGATTCTGGTCTTGGTTAACATGAATAATGTTATGAACATTAGAGTCTTGTAATGGAAGTAGAGGACAAGTAGATGAGGAATTGATTATGGATTGATATGGGAAGGAATTTTCCACAAAGTTAACATGTCTGGACACATATATCCTATTTGAAAATGGCACTAGACAAAAGTATGCATGCTGAGACATAGAATATCCTAGGAAGATACAAGGTTTAGACCGGGGTTGAAGCTTATTTTTTATATATGGTTTTAACCAAGGAAAACACAAGCATCCAAAGGAGTGAAGTTTATTATAATCTGGTTTTCTTTTAAACAAAACTTCAAGTGGAGAAAGCATATTAATGATTGGTGTAGGCATTCTATTAATGAGGTAGACAGCAGTACTGAAAGCAAAGGACCATAATTGAGGAGGTAAATTAGAAAGATGCAAGAGAGCACGCCCGGTTTCAACAATATGTCGGTGTCTCCGCTCAGCCGTGCCATTTACCTCAGGTGTGTGAGGTGGCGTGGTTAAATGAGAAATACCATTATTGGCAAGAAATGATTTTAATTTTATAAATTCTCCACCATTATCCGTAAAAAGAGAAACAATAGGCAAATTAAAATATTTTTCAACGATTGACTTGAATTGAACAAAAAGAGAGAATACATCTGACTTATGTTTCATCGGATACAACCATACATATTTAGAAAAATGATCAACAATGATTAAATAGTACAAATAACCATCTAATGATCTAACAGGAGCTGGGCCCCAAACATCAGAGTATAACAGTTCTAATGGTTTGCTACTTGTGAGATGATGATTTGAAAATGGAAGCTTGTGGCTTTTAGCACAATGACAGGAACTACACTCATGAGATTGGGGAAGCTTTATTGGTAGATGATGACTATCAGTCAGATGCTTTATTATTTTGAAAGAAGGATGTCCTAATTTATGATGCCATGTTAATGTTGAATGAATGCTTGTATGCAATGCTTGAGGTGGTCTGGATGGACTGAATGCAATGGATAAATGGTAAAGATCTTGTTTAAGTGGACCTTGGAGCAGTGCTTGACCCGATTTCAAGTCCTTGACAACAAAATGATTCGGAAAAAATTCAACAGAACAACCATTAGATTGACATAATTTGGAAACAGACAATAGATTAGATTGAATTTTAGGGACACATAGGACTTGTTTTAGATGAAGAGGTTTGACAGAAGTATGAATAATAGAGTTACCAGTGTGAGTAATGTTCAAACCTGTTCCAATCACCCGATCTGCTCCCGGATAGGAATTTGCTAGAGTGAGTTGCTGCAGGTCTTGAGAAATATGATGTGATTCTTCGGTATCCATGATCCAATTTCCATGTTGTGTTGCAACCTGATTTTGAGCAAAATTTGTTGTTGGTTTAGGGCCATTTCGTTTCGGAAAACCCTTATTTCGATAGCAAATTTTAGCAGTGTGACCTGCCTTGTCACAGAACTGACAGACCACCTTTTCTCCATTCTGCAGAGCTGGAGAAGTGCTTCGACTGCTGTTATTTTTGTGCTGGTAGCTTCTATTTTTTGTGACTGCTTTAGCCGTTGCAATCACGCTATCAATTGCAGGTGGGTCAGCTTGGTGATGAATTGTGTCAAAATCCGTTAGTTGCTCATGAAGTTCAGCAAAATTAACAGGACTTTCTCGGCTTCTAAGGGCAGCGGAAATTTCACGATACTCAGCACTCAAACCATTAAGAGTGTGAATGACAAGATCAGTTTCATCGAGTGGATGATCAATGATTGAAAGTTCATCTGAAATGGCTTTTATCCCTTGAAGATATGTAGCCATGGATTGGTTTCCTTTTTTGAAATTGGAAATCCGTTGTTTGAGCGCCATAACACGCACTCTCAAGCGACCAACATACATGGTTTTTAGGGTCTCCCATGCTTGATTGGAATTTTTTACGGTTGCTAAGTGTGTGACCACTATTGCAGCCACAGAAGATACAATACCATGTAAGATGAGTTGATCTAGTCGAACCCAATGAGTGAAGGCTGGATTGACAGCCGTGGTATTGTTTTTGAGGTGTTTTGATGGACAAGGCTTAGTCCCATCAACATAACCCATAAGATCATAGCCTGTTAAAAGAGCCATGAAGTGAATTCTCCAAGCAGGATAATTGTCTCCATCAAGCTTGATGCAGAGTTGAGAACCAGCATTCAATATGATCAGTTTGGCAACTGAGGAACTAATTTCAGCAAGTGAAGACATGGTATGGATCGTAAAGGAAAAAAAATTGCTTTTAAGCTATTATGCTCTGAATACCATAAATTTGTTTCAATATTACGCCTTTAACTTAATGTAAATTTTCAAACAGAAACAAGAGGAAGAGAAGAGAAAGATCAAAGAATTTGAGAATTTAGGGTGCAAATTTGTTTTTTGGTTTTAGTCCCTCCGTTTGCCACCTAAGTATTTTTTTAACGAAATTGGATAGCAGGGACTAAAACGAAAAAAATTAACACATTGAAGGACTAATTTAGAACAAAAAAACTTACGGGGACTAAAATCAAAAAATTGGAAACATACAAGGACTGAAATGATATTTAAGCCTTTATAATATATACTAGTTTAGGCCATTGGCATTGCCAAAATTATACCTTAAATACACGAACATACATATAAGTATATTTTATTGAAATTTTAATTTTTTCTTTTTGAATATTTTTTTAAATAGAGATTATATATATATATATATATGACATATGAACAAAAGGCAGATGACTTACAAGCTGCGCCGTTAAATCTTTTTGTATAGTAAAACTCAATCTTTGAAACACTACATTCATAGATCTAGGCGACACAATATTATTATGCATAACCTTTTGAACTCTTTTTCAAAAGGTTTACAATCTCTAATGCTAGAAAGTCAAAAGTGTCGAATGCAAACGGTATAAAAATATATTGATTGTGAACGTACATTTTCTTATGTACGGGTCATTTTACTTGAAGCAGGTTTGAGGGTTGTCTGTCTTACAGTAAAATCTTCGACCCTCAGTCCCACAAGTGGAGAAACTCCAATGATCAAATCCACACAAGCATGTTTCTCATCTATCCACTCATACATCAGAACATCTGCTGAACAAAGTTTCGATCTCCCATTTTGTGGATCAGACAAGAAGTTCACCGATGTCTCTTTTTAGACAAATATTTTGATTTTTTTTTAAATTTAAAATTATAATAATATCTTGATCTATATAATATAGAATGGATCCTCTCAAAAAATATTTCTCAATATACAAAGTGCATTCAGAAGAAAAAATTAATGTCTATGTACACTAATTTTTTTTTTCTTTATACACTAAATTTTTTCTTTGGAGCATGTAAGGTGAATTTTTTTTTTCCTTCTAATCAACATTTTTCTTTATACACTAAATTTAATTGTTGAACTTTGACTAATTTATTGTTAGTTTGTTTGTAATTATTTAGGACAAAACTTAGAAACAGCTCCTTGTCTAATGTTCTTACTGTTGCCATATAAAAACAAGACATGTGGAATGTAAATTGGACGCCAGACTAACATAGTAACAACCCACTTTAAATTAGTATTTGCTTCTTATCAAACTTTATTGGCCTTAATTAGTCCAGCTATATAAATTAATTTGTATATTTGACCTCTTTTTTCTATCTCAATGTCGACTCTCACAACTTACTCATAAATAACTAATCTTTTTTCTTCTACTCTCTTTTGTTTAGACCATGTGGTATCCTGCTCCTGGTTGAGAACATGTAGTTAATGGTAGAGGCTTTTAAGATTAACTTATATTGTGTTATTGGAGATCTTTGTTTTGTTTAGTTCTGGTTTTTGTAATCCTGTGCAAGATATATCTTGTGCACTCATGCATGACTTGTGCTGCTAATTATATATAATATGCTTTATCATGTTTACTGCTTGTAAACTTGTTTACTTATTTTAGTGTGTCTTTTGATTGCGGATGAAGATATAATCCTGTCAATTTTTAACTAGCTGGAGATGGGTTTGAAAATGTGTTTGGCTTCCAAAACAAGATTTCATTTGCTTGTAACCTGTTGTAAAAATAGTTTACACTTTGTAGTTTTTGTGTATAAGTTTGTGAACAATATCAACTTTGAATGGTTGTACTCAATAAAATAAAAAATACTTTGATTTACTCTAAATTTTAATTATTTATGTATCAATTTTTTATTAATGAAATAAAAGATAAATATTTTCTTTTAGCATTTTTGTACATGTTTCCTGCAGGTTTATCTGCGGAAACACATTTCCTGCGGATATTACTGCGAAATTACATACGGATTGTTCGCAGGAAAGTTTGCTGCGGATTGTTTTCTCATTTTTGGTAGAAAATTCCGCAGGAAAGTTTCCTGAGGATTTAAAAAACGGCAGGAAACAATTATCTACGAAGGTATTAGCTAGGAACTAAAATCTGTAGAAAATTTCGCAGGAAATGTGTTTTCTGCGGATTTTTGGTCTAAATCCGCATGTAAAAACCATATTTCTAGTAGTGGATTATATATATATCGAGTCAGGATCCATTGACACCAGGTGTCAAAGTTTAATTTGACACCAAATCTCTTATCCGTTTATTTTATTTAATCTAATGGTTAATATTTATTCATTTAATATTTAATTATTCATAAAATAAATTTTTTTTGTCACAAAAACAAATCTTCTAATATGTAAGAAATCATCTCCTTACTTAAAAAAAAGGAAACTCAAACCATAAATATAGTGTTTGTTTCAATTCTTAGAGCTTTATCGTTAAAAAACCTTTTAAAAGCTCCCAGAACCAAATTAAAACTGGTGGTGAAAGTAAAAAAAAACCTTTTAAAAGCTTCATTTTTATTGGATTGTTTTTATAAAAGAGTTGTTGTTTCTCATATTAAAATGAAGAGTTTTTTATAGTCATGGTTAAAGTTCTGTAAATTGAAAAAATTATCTATCAAATATTTGAAGGAAACTATAGACTTGTGAGTAGACTATAGAGAAAAAAACATGGTTCTTAAGTGAAATGGTATTCCATATAAATTAATTATATTATTGATTGTTTGTGGTATTTTGTACGTGAAATGAAATGGTAGCTAGATACACTTGTACATGTGGTGATGAGGCTAGTTTGGATCCTTAAATGGCCCCGTCTAGGGTGAGAGACCTGCAGTTTTTTTTTTTTTTTTTTTGGTAAGTTGCTTTTCGACCTTAGATTAAAAAGTGGTACATGATATTATGATGCACTATCAGCATTATATTATTTTTCATTTTATTCATTTCTTTTATTCCTACAAAATATAAACCTTTTAAATTTAATCCTTACTTAATTTTAATAGTATTTTTAGTCGTACAAAATTTTTCTTAATACGTTGTTTAAATCCTATTATAATAAAATTTATTTAATTAATCTTAAACTCTTAAATTTTTTTAATAATTTTTTACACACGTGTTTATCACTATATAAAATGCTCATTAACCAAAACTTATAATTTTTTAATGTGAGATAAGTTAAATATCAATTTTACGCATGCATATTATGCATCATACCGTACGCGAATACCCTTATTTTTTACTATAAGTTTTATGGTTTAGATTAAACGGAGTACATCATATTATTGTGCACTATCAGTATTAAATATCGATTATAAACGTCTATGAGATTCTTATACAACTTAATCACTTTTATTCCACTTAAATATCAATTATAAACGTCTGAGTTTCTTAGACGACTAAATAACTATTCTCGAACTTACATATTTCGCACATTAATATCTCTCACATTAATATCTCCCATTTAAATATCGGTTATAAACGTCTATGAGATTTTTATACGACTCGATCACTCTTATCCCACTTAAATATCAATTATAAACGTCTATGGGGTTCTTATACGGCTGAATCACTATTCTCGAACTTGCATATCTCGCATATTAGTATCTCTCACATTAATATTTCCCACTAAAAATATCGGTTATAAACGTCTATGAGATTTTTATAGAACTCGATCACTCTTATCCCACTTAATATCAATTATAAACGTATATGAGATTCTTAGACCACTGAATCACTATTCTCAAACTTACATATCTCGCACATTAATATCTTCCACTTAAATATCGATTATAAACGTCTATGAAATTCTTAGACGACTGAATCACTATTTCACACTTAAATATCTCGCATATTAATATCTCCCACTTAAATATCGGTTATAAACATCTATGAGATTTTTATACAACTCAATCACTCTTATTTCACTTAAGTATCCGTTATAAACGTGTATGAGATTATTAGACGGCTGAATCAATATTCTCGAACTTAAATATCTCGCACATTATTATATATATCCCACTTAGAAAATTAATGCCGTCCAAAAATTATTTAACTAGGACGGAATTTTTGATAGGTTTAGGTCACACATGATTTTATAAACTTTTATTCATTTATTTGGGACGAAATATTTTGAGACGAAAAGTGTCTTTCTATCACAAACATCTATTAAAACTTTTTGAAGAAAAGTTAGCGCAACTATTAAAACGAAAACTTGTTGTATTTGTATCACAAACATTTTTCCAATCAACAACTACCCATCACAGCCACACTACAACCACACACATTCATTCGAACACCTCAAACCAATCTCAAATTACAGTACCATCAACAAACACCAATCTCCATAACCACAACACTATTACCTCCATCCTCAAACTCAAAATCAAACAAAAACGACAACAGTGGCTCGGCCACTCAGTTTTTCCTTTTGAATCCGAAACTCAAAAACGAATTAAAAGGTAGAAATTTTATTTTTGTATCCGAAATTTAAAGTTTGGATCTAGAGTTTTTCAAACGTTATTTTCAAAAACCAAATCGAAACTTGGAATCTAGACCAAAAAGGATTTCTAAAAAATAAGTTTTTTTTTTATAAGAGAGTCTTTTTGGGCTTCCGGTAGTGGCGCCGCTGTGACGGCCGCCGCACCACCACCGGAACCTTCATCGGAAACTGGAGACTATGAATGTTGTTCTTGAGAAATTTGTGAGAGAAAGAATAGATAAGAGTAGCAGAGAGAGAATGGGAACGGAAGAGAGAGAAAGAAAGTAGTGAACCGAACAAAATCTGTACACGTGAGGGCTATATTACGGGTCTTCGACTCTTCGCGGTCGATTTTGAGTTTAAAAGTCGTTATAACCACGAGATAAAATTGCATGCGGTTCGATTTGGTACGGTTAATTTTTAAAAAGTCATCAAAACTAAACCAATGCGGTTAGGATTGTTTCGGTAATTGCGGTTTACACCATAATTAAAATATATTGAAATTAAATTAAATTAAACTAAACACAAGGAGTAGTGATGGTTTAAATGCATGCTCTTGTTTTTTTGGAACAGCAAATATTCATTAAAATCAGAGAACACCCAAATTCACACTCAATCAACTCGGGTTTTCCCCGTCAAAACGAGTACGAGTAGCTGCGGTGTTTACAGTTTTTACAGTTCGCGGTTTTGCGGTTCACAGTTCAATAAAAAAGTCATCCAAATACATCTGAACCAAATGCGGTTTTTACGGTTTTCGATTTGAATTGGTTCGGTTTGCGGTTTTACTTTTGGATTAGTTCGGATACGATCACCACTAGGCTATATGCACCTCTAATCATCCTACGCGCACCAGCCTATGGCCTTACTGTGCACCGGTGTGTTCATAGGCTTTTGATTGTCCCAAAATATTTCATCCCAAATAAATGAATAAAAATTTATAAAATCATGTATGGCAGAAATTTATTGCAAATTTAGTCCCAATTAAATAATTTTGAGACGAAATTAATTTTCTAAGTGGGATATATATAATAATGTGCAAGATATTTAAGTTCAAAAATATTGATTCAATCGTCTAAGAATCTCATACACGTTTATAATTGAAACTTAAGTGAAGTAAGAGTGATCGAGTCGTATAAAAATCTGATAGATGCTTGTAATCGATATTTAAGTGGAAGATATTAATATGCAAGATATTTAAGTGCGAAATAATGATTCAGTCGTATAAGAATCTCATATACGTTTATAATTGATATTTAAGTGGGATAAGAGTGATCGAGTTCTATAAAAATTTCATAGACGTTTATAACCGATATTTTTAGTGGGAAATATTAATGTGGGAGATACTAATATGCGAGATATGCAAGTTCCAGAATAGTGATTCAGCCGTATAAGAACCCCATAGACGTTTATAATTGATATTTAAGTGGGATAAGAGTGATCGAGTCGTATAAAAATCTCATAGACGTTTATAACCGATATTTAAGTGGGAGATATTAATGTGAGAGATATTAATGTGCGAAATATGTAAGTTCGAGAATAGTTATTTAGTCGTCTAAGAAACTCAGACGTTTATAATTGATATTTAAGTGGAATAAAAGTGATTAAGTTGTATAAGAATCTCATAGACGTTTATAACCGATATTTAATACTGACAGTGCACAATAATATGATGTACTCCGTTTAATCAAAACCATAAAACATATTGTAAAAAAAAAAGGGTATTCGCGTACGGTATGATGCATAATATGCATGTGTAAAATTGATATGTAACTTATCTCACATTAAAAAATTATAAGTTTTGGTTAATGAACATTTTATATAGTGGTAAACACGTGTATAAAAAATTATTAAAATTTTTTAAGAGTTTAAGATTAATTAAATAAATTTTATTATAATAAGATTTAAACAACGTATTAAGAAAAATTTGTACGACTAAAAATACTATTAAAATTAAGTAAGGATTAAATTTAAAGGCTTAAACATCATTTTAGTCCTTGTAAGTTCGCGATTTTTTGGTTTTAGTCCCTGTATCTTTTTTTGTTACAAATTAGTCCATGTATGTGCAAATAATTTTGATTTTAGTCCCCAAGGCTAAAATCCGCAGGAAAATTTTCTGGTTTCCTGCGGATTTTGATTTTAAAGGACTAAAACCAAAAGATTTGAACATACAGGGACTAATTTGCAACAAAAAAAGATACAGGGATTAAAACCAAAAAATTGCGAACTTACAAGGACTAAAATGATATTTAAGCCAAATTTAAAAGGTTTATATTTTGTAGGAATAAAAGAAATGAATAAAATGAAAAATAATACAATGCTGATAGTGCATCATAATATCGTGTACCACTTTTTAATCTAAGGTCGAAAAGCAACTTACCAAAAAAAAAGAAAAAAAACTGATCTCTCACCGTGAGAGACCTATTATGGTCTCTCACCCTAGACGCGGCCTCACTAAATAGTGAATAAACATGGAGTTGAGAAGGATGTGTTTCCTTTTTTTTAAGGAAGAAGATGTTTTTTTTTAAAAAAATATTATAAGATTTGTTTTTGTAACAAAAAAAAAAAATTATTTTATATAATTAAATGTTAAATGAATAAAGGCTTAAATATGTTTTTGGTCCCTGTAATTATGACTTGTTTTGAAAAGAGTTCCTGTAAAAAAAAAGTTTGATTTTAGTCTTGTAAAATCTCAAAACTTTTAAAAGAGTCCCTGAGCTGAATATTTTGCTGATGTGTCTCATTTTTTATGATTTGGCAGATGCTGACTAAGTAAAGATGCTGACGTGGATTTAACCTTCTCATTTTTTATTTAATCTTTAAATTAAAAAATATAAATAAATTCTGCATTCATCCTTTTTAATTCATATTCACCTTCCTTGTCAAAAAAAAAAAAAAAAACAGCAACATTCATCCTTTGGAAATCTCATTCTCTATCTCTCAGGAAAAAAGTATTCACCCAACACAACTCCAAATCTAGACAAGGGAAAAAACACTAAATTCCTCCTACGGTGAAATGGGTCTGTGGCTTTATTCTACGGAAGAGATTTGTCGATTTGTCGCTTCTACCCTCTCCACCGCTAACAACGTCGCAATCAGTGCAACAACTTCGTAACAAGCTCCGTGCGAAAACTTCATATGAAAAGTCATCACTGAGATAAAACCGTTGATTTTTCAGATCTGGATTGACTCCGTCGCGGGGATAACAGACAATTTATGTTCCGCCAAAGTAGGCTGAGAAAGAAGAGGCTCCAGGTTGTGAAATTTTGAGGGTTTTGTTTGGGGGTTTTATTTTTCCCCTGTGTTGGTTCTTGGGTTCAGCACATGTTTTAAGGTGATGGTGGTTTTTCCACTTCTCTTGTATTGTTTGACTTCTTTGTTGGTATCTTGTTCTCCTTTGTACCATGAAGCATCTATTAATAAATTGTTTGTTTGCTATTAAAAAAATAGGAGCCTTGTTCAAGTGATCTTTGATAAAAACAGTCATAGATCTATATTTGAGTTATACATAGAGCAGGCGCTCACTGGGTTTGTTTTTTATTTGTAATTTGTAAGTGATAACCCTTGAAGATGATGAATCTAATTGTTTTAATTTTCCAGGTTTTAATTTTTTTGCCATTTAATGATTTATAATTACAACCAATTAAATCTGTAAGTAAAAATTACAAACATTCATAGGTAAAAAAAAACAATTAATATAAAAAAAAAAAAGAGAAAAACTATTATTTATATTTTATTAAAATAATAAATTACATGTCATCGGTATTTATACAGTCAGAAATTGCCAAATCATCAGAAATGTGACATCTCAGCAAAAAATTCAGTCCAAGGACTCTTTTAAAAGTTTTGAGATTTTGTAGGGACTAAAATCAAACTTTTTTTTTTACAGGGGCTAAAATCAAAACAAGGCATAATTGCAGGGACCAAAAGCATATTTAAGCCATGAATAAATATTAGCCATTAGATTTAATAAAATAAAGGGATAAGATTTGATGTCAAATTAAACTTTGACATCCGGTGTCAATGGATCCTGACTCATATCTATACAAATATATAAAGAGAATACACCCTTTCGTGTAGACTATTTTTGCCACTTTTGTCCTCTATTCTATTCAATTTTTTTTTTTTTGACATAAATTCAAATATTTGTATTTTTTGTTTTGCAAATATATTTGTATATGTTGAAGAATAACTATCACACAAATTTTTTTTTTCAATTTTTTATTCTTCTTAATAATTAAGCACAACCAAAAAAGAAGTTTAATAGTTATCAATTAACAAACATATTTTTGAAGAACACATAAATCATACTACCGGGCATGAAACGATAACAAAACAAAAAAGACGGACCGACGGACACTAGTATATATATATATATATATATATATATATATATATATATATATATATATATATATATAGGGTTATGCTAATGCACACCCATCTATTTTAAGAAGGTGTTTGTTAGCAAAGAACACCTTATTTGTTTGGACATAAAAACCAAACTTTTCTTTTTAAAATAAGTGAAAGACAAAAGGGCATACTTGTAATTTAATTTTTTTTATTCACTTGTAATTTAATTTTAATTATTAAAAATTCATACTTTGGCTTTTGTTTTTCCCACTACTTTTACTCTATTTCCAGCCAAAAGCCAATCAAAGTACCAAACAGTTCAGCTTGCTTCTTCTTCCCTCAGCTAAACCGACCTTTTATCTTCATGGTTTTCCTATAGCAACACTGGCTTGTATTATCCTCTTCCTTGTGTCACCATTTTCCTTTGAATTTTCAAGGAAAATTTTCAAATGGTCAAATTTTATTTTATTTTTTTTAAATTCTGGACCTTTATCACAATTTCATAGCATGGATTTATCATATAAACAATACATAAACAGATATAAAATATAGAAATCAGGTAAAAATGCTGCAAATTACAAAAAAAAAAAAAAAAAGGATAGCGTAAAAATAAATTGAAGAGGGTATTGATGTTTGTAAAAGAAATGCTACTATGAAAGAGTCATTTGTGTAACAGAATAAGTCAAAGAGAAGAAGAGGGGAACCAAATGATTGGCTCATAGGAAGAGAGAGAAAGGGATGGTATAGCTAGGGGTGGACATCGGGCGGGTATGGGCGGGTTCGGTCTCAAAATGTTCATCCATCTTAAACCGCGGGTGATATGTAGAGACCCGTCTTTGTCCATTTTCGTCCTTCGGTTTGGACGGGTTAGGGTTGTGCGGTTTGCGGGTTCGTGGGCGGATTATTTCGGTTTCAATAAAAAAAAATTACAAATAAATAGAGCAAGATAAAAAAAATAAACTTAGATTCATAACACGAAAATTAAAATATCAATATCATCATTTGCATATCTGATATATATTATCACCAAACCAACAAAAGAAAAATAAAACATAAAATAAAGAATAACAAAACATGAAGAAAAAATTGATATTTACAAAGACAAAAAATATTATAATGAAGAAGAAGAGAAAAGCGGGGGAGGAAGAAATGATTCATCTACTTAATCAGTTTCATAACTTTCATTGTGCTTGGTTGTCTCATTACAATACTAGATGAAATACAAAGATTAAAAGCAATTTTTGTATTCTCAAAAAAGGAGAGAGTTACCGTCAAAAAAAAAAAAGGAGAGAGTTTGTGTTTCTCGAATATGCAGAGGTACTATTTTATTGTGATAGTAAAAAATTATATTGTAAATTGAAATGCATTGATTATTTATATTTGAAAAAGAATAATACCAGTATAATTATTAGATATTTGTGCATTTTTTAAAAGAAAAAAATGACATATATGCATTCCACTAACGTCGACATTATTAGTGTAGTAGACTAATTTTTATTTTTTTACTATGCGGGCGGGTTTCGGGTTCCGTCGGTCCAGTTCTCTCCACCCGGACCCGCCCACGTCAACTCTGTTCAAACCGAATTTCCAAACCCGCAAACCCGTAGCCCAATCCAAACCGCCCATTTTTCGGTTTTATTTATCGGTTTTTTCGGATTAGATCGGGTCGCGGGTTTTGTGTCCACCCCTAGGTATAGCTAAAAAAGTGGTCATTTTGTCTTTTACCAAAGGTATAAGATGCTAAAATACACCTTCACATTTCTAAGCAGGTGTTTTCTAGCATTACCCATATATATATATATATATATATATATATATATATATATGAAAATAATATTTTTTACTTTTGTAATTTTTATTAATAATTATTCTAAATATTTGAATTTCAATAATAAATTATAATAATGTTTAATTTAATATCAAAATATATTATATTTTTTATACCTACTAGTTTTGAGACCCGAGCATTCGCACGGGTCTATTGACTTTTATTTATAAAATATTGTTAAAATATAAGTGACGTCATGTACCAAAAAAATAAAAATAATAAATGAAGTTATTCTTTGATATTTTTGTAAAACTTATTAAATTAAGTATTTTTTTATTAAAGTAATTGTCCCGTGTATGATTTTTGTGTAAGGAATTATAATTAATAATAAGAAATATTTAGTATTCAATTCCTTTTTTTTATTAAACCAATTATCCCATGTATGATTAAATTTTTTTATTAAAACAATTGCCATGCGTGTTATTATAACATATATTCATCAATAATATATTCATCAACAATTGTTCCGTGTATTATTATAATATATTATTCAATTCCTTTTTTTTTAGTAAAACGATTGTCTCGTGTATGATTAATTTTTTTATTAAAACAATTGTCCCGTGTGTTATTACAATATATATTTACCCCTTAATTATTATAATATATATTCATCAATAATACGCTTCTCCTGTATTTTTTATATAACAGTAAACAAAAATAGAGTGGATTTTTTTTATAATAAATATAGAGTACAATTTAACTATTTTATAGAAAAATAGTAAATTGAAAAATATAACTTATTTTTTTACCAAATAGAAGATTTGAAATATTTTTAAGAATTGATGAGGATAAATTAAAATTTTTAGTAGTAATACCTTTAATATATTGGCCCCGTTTGAATTTGTCTTATTTTTAAGCTTATGAAAATACTTTATGATTATTAATTTATAAATAAATTTTTATGTTATTTAATTAGGTTTTTTACGCATGTTAATTTATAAGTTTTCACTGACAAAAATTATATCTTTATAGACTGTTTTCATAAACAACATTAAAACACTTATAAATAATACATAAAAGTTTCTATATTTGCATAAGTTATTTCGCGTAAAATCATAAATAAGTCAATCCAAACAGGCTCATTGTGTTTTTTGTTTTTATTTATGTTTTTTTATTTTTAAACTCATAAATAAGTATATTCTTTTATTAGGTTCTTATATTTTTATTTTTTATATATACGTTTTTATATGTTAGATTGAGTTACTATTTTTGGTGCGTATCTTTTATTGTGCTTTTTGTTTCTATTTTTATGCGTAAATTTATTTTAATTAATTCTTTTTGTTCATATTTTTGAAATTAAAATAGATTGGATTATGATCTTTGTTTTTAGAGGTGCTTTCCGTTGTTATTTTTATGGGAAGATTTTTTTTAATTTTTTTAGAGATGTGATTTTTAATGCTATTTTTATGGAAATATTTATTTTAGGTATGTCTTTCTTTCTTTTTTTTTTTTGTGTTTTTTATTAATTTAGAGATAAAATTACATTTAAGGGCGCAAAACTTGAAACACTGTTAAAAGTGATAAGAACAAATTTGGATTTTTAATAGCAGTTTCTTTTAATATATTGTAATAATCAGTAGATATATTGTAAGTAGATGATAATTATCGGTGAAAAATATTTATCCAAATTTTTTATACATGAGCGAAAAATATTTGTCCATGATTTTTTATATTTATCGATAAGAACTAATTGTCTTGTTTTAAAAAACTATTAGTTAATTTTTATGTTTATCTTTAGAAATGGTTTCTATTGCTATTTTTATGTATAAATTTATTTTATTCTCTTTTTTTAAAATTTATATTTAGAAGTTTTTTTTTTATGAGTAGATTTGTTTTACGCTTATCCTTTTTTTTTTGTTATTTTTGTTTTTGTATCATTTTTTCATGAGTAGATTTGTTTTATGTTTATCTTCTTTTTTATTTTTTTGTTATTTTTTTTTGTATTTTTTTTTAGTTTAGAGTTAAAATTACATTTAAGGGCATAAATGGTGAAATATTATTAAACGTGTTAACGACAAAAAATATTTTTTGGTAGTATTTCTTTTAATATAACTATTAGTTATTTTTTATGTTTATCTTTAGAAATGGTTTCTATTGCTATTTTTATGTATAAATTTATTTTATTCTCTTTTTTTAAAAATTTTATTTTGAAGTTTTTTTTTATGAGTAGATTTGTTTTATGCTTATCCTTTTTTTTGTTATTTTTGTTTTTGTATCTTTTTTTCATGAGTAGATTTGTTTTATGTTTATCTTCTTTTTTATTTTTTTGTTATTTTTGTTTTGTATTTTTTTTTTTAGTTTAGAGTTAAAATTACATTTAAGGGCATAAATGGTGAAATATTATTAAACGTGTTAAGGACAAAAAAATTTTTTTGGTAGTAGTTTCTTTTAATATATTGTAAATAGATATTTATTATATTTTAAAATATATATTTTAGGTATAAATCAATATTTTGTTTCTTATCCTATCATGCGAGGCAGCATATGATAAGTTTCAGGATTAACTTATTCTATCATGTTGTCTCATCAAACATTGGGTTGCGACAAAATATGATACAGATATGCTATTATATATGTCTCTTATCCTGATCATCAAACGGACTCTAAACTCTTTAACCTATTCAACGAATAACAAAGCCGAGAACATCAAAATCACAAAAAATTCAACAAGCCTTTTTAAGTAAGGTTCAAGATAACAACACCACAAAGAAATTTATACTAGTTCATGCAAATTAATAGTAAACATGTGTTTACGGTGAATACTTTATTTTCGTTTCTCATATCTACTAACAACGGGGAATAGGATGAAATGGCTGGACCAGTAGAACAACTTAAGGGTCAAGAAGATTGTCGGAGAAGGGAGGAGATTGTCAGACGAAAGGGTAAGATGACAGAAGGAGGAGGAGGAGCGAAGAAGACTAACTTGGAAATTTTGTTAGATGTGGGGTGCACAAATTAAATTCCAAATTATAACTTTTGTTATTTTCTTGTTTCTCAATTTTTGTTATTTTCAGTATGTACCAAAATAATAAACTTCGTAAAAAATTGACTATAGAAAGTGAATATATGAGAAAAAGTGGAGGTGCAATGAGAATTCCTTGAAATTTTTTAACTTTTTTTATTGGTCAAGTTATCTCTAACAAATAAATATATTTTTAACTTTTCAAAAAGTTAAAAATATATTTATTTGTTAGAGAAAAGTTAAAAATATATTTATTTGTTAGAGATATTGACTACGTTCTGGCAATAATTCACACTCTAGATGTTTAGAATAAGTTCGTATCCACAGGGATCGTGTCAAAGCCTCGCTAGTACTATTCTAATTCGTGAGTTTTTGCATTCGCTTTGGTTTTAGGAAAAAAGTTTTTAATTTATAAAAAGTAGCGATATGCGTTGCAAGAAAAATAAATGTTTTGATTCAGAAACATAGAGGATATGTATGGTGGTTAAACTTACTCCCTCCTTCATACTTGGCATAATCGGTGTATAACATAGTCATTCAGATTATTATTGGGCGTTGATTTTATCCTTGATTTAGTAGCACTTTACTGCTACACTATGTAAGCAAAATCTCCCTACTTTTGCAACTAAGGCACCTACGAGAACATAACTTCGCTGTGTGTAACACCTCGATTTTCAAAGACCAAAAAGGGGCATTATTTTTTTTAAAAACAAAACAGAGCGCGCATAAATTTGTGACGAGCCGGCATTAATCATACAACAGGACTAATTAAACATTAGTGCTTCAGAGAAGCAAAGTGTTGTACCTGAATATTTACAACCCTAAAGACAAAGGGCCTAACAACCACAAAAGTAAATATTCAGAATACAGTCATCCAAAAGAGTACGGTGTACAAACCACACTGGCGCACAACCTAACTTAAGAAGTACAACTCCTCGATCACTTAAATCCCACGAACTCACCATCGTCCTCACGACCCACGACAGCGTGTAAGGGTCCATCGTCTGGATGGGAGTAACCCGTTCATGTTTCATTGTAAGGGTCACCACAAGTAACACATAATACAAATAACAGATATGGGAAAAGCGGGTAAACACTTAGCAAATTCACATCACGTGCATAATATAATTAAATGCATACACCACCTATCAGTGCAGACTCTAAAATGATCGTGACACCAATCACTGGCTGCCACATGCATGAAATTCCGGAATTTAACCTCTCTGCAGAGAGTCGTAGGTCCAACCCCTACTAAAATCAATAAAATCCCGAAGGATTAGAGTGGATCCATTCCCGATAATCACACTCCGTGGTCCATTCCCGATAACCACGTATTGGACTCAATAAATCCCGCAGGATTAAGGTGGATCCATTCCCGATAATCACACCCCGTGGTCCATTCCCGATAACCACTTACTATGAATGCATGAGCATACGATTCCCCATATATGGTAATGCAACAAATACATACCCCTCAAGCATACGTAATCAAATCACATGTTAATACATATTTCCTCAAACATATGTAAACAACGTATGTAATTTAAAACACAATCTCGTCTCGAGAATACATAATACAAACATGCTAAGCACCCAAACATATCACAGCACCGAGCATATACACATATTATGAAAGATATAAGACGGAAATAAAGGTGCCCTTACCTCGGCAAGCTTCCACAACAATTTCTCGCTCAATTCTACAATTCACGCTACCTAAAATATAAACAGCGTAACATCAATAAAAAAATCTCACCGTATTCTATCGAAACGAAACCAAAACCCAAAAATCTAGAGGGGTCTAAGGTACTTTCTAACACTCTCAGATAGTGATTATGAGTTCTCCCCATAGTGATTAAAATTTCACGAAGTTAAATGCACTATTTCTCGCTACGCGAAAATATTTTCGTTTCAAAACAATTTATGAAACACTTTGATTCCTAACTCCAAGGAAATCAATTACACATAATAAAACCATTTGAAAACAACCCATGAGCTCTTAAAAAAATTTCACAAAAATAAAAGTTTACTTGCATCACAAGTTACAAGTTTCATTTTCCAATAAAATGGCCATAACCTCATTCAATCTTTATCCGATCGAAACGAGCCATACGCCGAAATCTTCGTCTCGAAAAGACGGACCAAATGGTTAAGATTCTAGGTCACAAAAACAATTTTAGAATGACCTAAATGCCCTTGTAAATTTCGGCCAGAATTGGAATTATTTTAAAACCATTGTTTTTCAAAATCAAACATAGCTTAAAACACTTAAACCATCACTACTTAAACCATCACTAGTTTTTCCTCAATGATCAAGTACACACACTAAATCATTTTGAATCCAAGAATACCATTTTTCTTCAAAACTTTGCAAATCTTTTCTTTTCACATAAAACCCCAAAACATTCTTTACAAAGACCATGATCATTCATCACACTAGATGATCATTTTCTTATCATTTTAGGACTTGAAAATTTTGAAACCTCATGGCCATACGCCAATGCATGCCACGGCCATTTTCATCAAAACACACTAGCACTCAAAATTTTCCATTTTCAAAAGCATAGTATTATTCATTTAATCCCCAAAATGACTTATCCTATCAATCCAAATCCTTTTCAAAACAAGCATGAAACTTTTCAAAACCTTACAATTTAACTTGTTTACTCAAACACAAGTTACTAATTTTCATTTCCAAACAAAACCATATTCAATCATTTCTTTGAAACCATGATTGTGCCCTCCCAATTAGAACTTAAAATAAAATTGAAAACCCTTGATCATACACCACCAAAAGCCACGGCCAAACAAGGAAACAAGGCCAACTCCTAAAATTTTTCATTACAAAACCCTAGTAATAATCTACTAGTTCCCAAACCCATTGATTTGGACAAACAAAATATTTTCATAACACAATCCACAATCAAAATAGTTTTTCACAATTTCTCAAGAACACCAAAAATATAAATTTTCTTGTTTCACAAAACAAATTCATTATTCTAACATCCATTTTGCCATAAAGCTCATATCTAACTTCAAAATTAAAATCACAAAGCAACCACTCATGATTATGATCAATTTAAAATTTTCTCATCAAACCCTAACTCAAGATTTTTTTAGAACTTAAATTACTATGAAAATCAACACCCACTTAACTTAAATTCACTAGTTAAACTCTCTTTACAACTTCTATGCAAACAAGATTAATTAAAAGCATAATCTAAAGATTTTCTTCTCAAGAACATGAAAATCATAAACTTACTCTAGAAGAAAATCAACTAACAACAAGAAGATTAGGCTAGTTACCTTAAGAGGAGATGATTCCTAGCAAGCTCTATGATCCAATCCAAGTAAACTCAAAGCTTTGTGAAAGAAGATGAATTTTTTTTGAAGTTGTTATGGTGAGTGAGGGGTTCGGCCAAGGGAGAGAAATGAGGCAGTATATATCAAATTTTGATCTTTGATTCAATGTGACATAATATCCTATCTATGGTGATCTTGATTAATGATAGTTTTGGATCAAATAGTGTAAAGGTTGCATGATTAAACCCTATCCACTCATCTAATCTTGTCCACCAAGTATCACTCATGGCCACTTGATCTTTCATAGAAGGTTTTAATCTAATTTTAGCCCTTTGATCGTATAGTGTTGATTTTGTTAAGGTTCAATACTAGCCATTGGATTGAATAGTGTAAAGTTCATTGAGCAAATCCTAGCCCTCCATTCATTTACTCACAACAATATAATAATAATAATATCCTAGATAAATATCTAGATATTTTCACTTTACGCTACTCAGCTCTCGTTTTCGATCGCAGGCGAGTCGTACTTTGCTAACGGTCTAACTTGCAAAAAATAGAAAATCTACGACGTAAAAGTTCGCCGTAAGACATTTCTAAAAATTATCGCTAAACTTGATTCTCCGACTGAAATTTATATCCCAAGCTCTCAAAAATATTCTGAATCTAGATTTTAACTCGTGCCGATATATAAAGTCTAATTAAAATTCGACGGAAAACAGAAACCGTAAATTTTCCAACAGCGGGTACGATTTTCTACTTGTTTTTCCAAAAAGCGGAGAAGGTCGAATTTTGAAATTCTGAAAACACAGAAACGTTCTCATAAGTAAATAAAGACTAAGTACCAAAAGTTTGTGCATTTCCAACACACGAGCACAAGATGGGCTCCAACTCAGCAAAAATGTTGTTATTACAACAATAGTTGCAAAACAAGTTAACGAAACAAAGCCCTAATACTCTTAGCCACTACTGATGTTCTCAATACAAAGGTACAGTAGAATTTGGGTCTTACACTGTGTCTCATACCCTAATTACTAGATAGAGTTATTTACGTACATGCATTATGACCATCAACCATCTAATGCCCCTAGATCTTAGTATCGGGCTATACAGCTTCTAATTACTATGTCGTAACTAGTTCCTGATTCCTCCTCTAATTGTTAAGTCACATTTAATGTACAGCTTCTACACATTTAATGTTATTTATTAGTAGTTTCGGACAAAAAATTGTAAAAACCCTAATATGCTACTATTAAAGTAAAACCTAATTATTTATTCTAAAGGCGTTGCCGTCTATCCGGCCAGATTCCGGCTAACGTTGTTAAAGCAAGAAAACAAATAACAATAATAATTTATAAATGCAATTTATTATAACTTTGACTCAATTACATGACCCAAGTATTCATCGGGGAGTTCATCTTCTCCACCACAACCTAAGGAATCATTACAAAAGACTGCATAATTAAATTACAAGAATTCAACTATAAAAAGCCTAAAGAAACCATACCTTGTTGAGTTAGTTTTCCCGTAAAGGGAGAAAACTATGCCCTTAGAGCTCCTCCGAACCTCTTTCCAAAAGGAATAGAAAGTTCTTCTATTTCTGAATGAAAAATAATGAATTATGGAGGCTCTATTTATACTTTTCGTAATGGGCATCGGCAAGCCATCGTGCCACGCTAGGTCCATCGTGGCACGATGGACAGATTCAGTTCAAAAGTATAACCGATCCTGTGCGTTTCATCAGCGTGGTCACCAAGCAATCTCATCGTACTGCGTTGAGCTTCATCGTGGTACGATGCTAAGATTCTCTTAAAAAATATAATTGATTCTGTCTTGGCGAGCAAGTAACCTCCATCGTGTCACGTTGAGTGTCATTGTGACACGATGGGCTGTTTTTCTTCATTTTTGGACTTTTTCTTGTCTTTTGCGTGTCTTCACTTTGTCTTGAAGCTTTTTTTCGATTCTTCAAGTTTTTGTTGATATTTGCGTCTGTCTTGGTCATTTTACTACTAATAATACTACCTAAAATACTGCAGAAATTCCTGTCATCAGATACCTTGACCAATAAAAAAGATAAACAATTTTAAGGAATTCTCTTTGCACCTCCACTTTTACTCATATAAATATATTTATTTGTTAGAGATACCTTGACCAATAAAAAAAGATAAAAAATTTTAAGGGATTCTCTTTGCACCTCCACTTTTACTCATATACTCACTCTCTATAATCAATTTTTTACGAAGTTTATTATTTTGGTACATACGAAGTTTATTATTATTTGGTAAACAACTTGTTTGCACACAAATGCTGATAAACATTTATAAGTTATTTTTATAGAAAATGATAGATTATATTAAATTGTCGATGTGTAAGCTAAAATCTGTTTTTTTTATTTTATAAACTATTATAAAGAACTTATGAATAATGTCATAAGTTATTTTCACAAGTTCTTGTAAACAATCTTACAAAACTTATTATATGATCACTGGATAAACTTAAATAAGTCAATCGTAGTAAATTTATACATAATTTCTAATGCTTTATATGTGAGCTTGATATATATGCAACAATCTTGTACGTATATCTTGTGAGTTTGTTTGTGTTAGTTTTTTTTTTTTACACATAAATTGGACTAGTACTTTATACACATTTCATTCATCTTTTATCAATTATATTCTCTCATATAGGTATCAATGTATATAATTACTTTTCTAGTCATTGTCCAATTGATCACGGCTAGCTTCTTTAATTTATTTATATAACAATAGTATCCTTATCCCTAGCTCGTGTCGCTATTTTGAGTAAAGTACTAATTATAAACAACAAAAAGAAGTGCTAAATAATAAAGAACTTATTCATTAGTCAAAGCTTGGTGATTTGGCTCTTAGATCATTGCCATTAGCTGAGTGATGAGTTGCCCTTCACCAAACAATGAAAATGAAGGATTTGATTTATTATTTTGGAGTTGGCAGACACATCACTGACCATCATTTCATATAAAGTGCTTATTGAAAGAGCTTTAAGAGAATAATTGGTTCTGGAACTTTTTCAAAGCGTACGAAAAAAGATGATTCCAATTGAGTGGGAGGGGTCATCACTAAATCAATGATAAAAGATTCAAAGAACCGACCCTTTGGGATAACCTTTGTTTTAATTTAATCTTTGTCTTTTAAAATAAACATTAAAAGATCGATTGTAAAAAATTATTTTTGAATCATGTGTGATTTGAATAAAAAAGTTAAATTGAGTTGTTGGTGAACTTAATATAACACGAGTTTAAGCTAAAAAAAATAATGTTTTTGTCAAATTTTAGATGAATTTTGAGTATAACCAATTTTTCTTTAGTCGAGTTGAGGCAAAAATCAACTTGACACATTTTCAACCTTGCTAATAAGGCTACAAGTATAACGCTCAAAATAAATTCAAAAATTAATAAAGTAAACTCATTGCATAGCAAATAAATAAGCTAGTCCAAAAAACTTCGCAACAAACAACACAAGATAGCACCACCGATTATTATTTATAAAAACTTATACCAAGCAACGGTACCAATAAACAACTAAGTTTATTCTTTTTCTTTATATGAAATACCTAAAAAGTAAACAACTTAAATCCTTTTATTTAAAAACTAAAACCATTTACAACATTAATTTGTTGTTTTTGAATTGATTCACAACTTGCTTGAACAAATTAGAAAAAGAAAAAGAAAAATCACACTCAGTTAGTCTTTTTATCATACTCATAAATTGAACATGACTAAGAGTCATGCATTTTAATCACAAACAACATCACCAACCACAAAAATATAATTTTGCAAAGAATGCACATTTCCCCTCATTTTACATATATTAAATATGATTTTTTCGGCCGGGTCATATACGTCATGTGAGAATAAATTTTATATATGTATTTGTGTGTGTGTGTGTGTGTGTGTTTTAGAAATAGAAAGTGTTGTAAATTTTAACTCAACATTTATGTATTATGTATCAAATTTCTATCATATAATAAACATTGTTTTTTTTAAATAATCGCATAAAACTTTGTAAACGTTCTATTAATTATTGACAAAATTACACTACAAGTTATTTATCTTATTTATTTGTAACACTTTAGTTTTTTATTTTCTTCTCATTTAGGTCCTTTAATTCTTATAATACGCACATATATAAATCATTTTCTTATACACTATTTTCGAAAAAAATAATTTTTCATTTATTTTTAAAGAATTGTTTTAATTTTAAAACATCTTTTTTAATTTAAAACATATTTTATTTATTTTAATTATTTTTTAAAATTTTAAAATGCTACATAAACAATTTTAGTCCAAACAAATAATGGTAGGATACTCTCTATTCAATTTCGTCGATCCACTACTATAAATCTGCTTCTTTCCTGCGGGAAAGAAATCTGCAAGTATTCCCAAGGCTTTTCTTGCGGACTTTGCCATTCAGAGCAATTTCCTAAAGATTTTTCTGTTTTAGGAAATTCTGTAGTTATTTTCAAGGCTTTTCCTGTGGATTTTGCCATTCAAAACAATTTCTTGCGGATACTTTTTTGTTCTTCCTACAGATTTTGACACCCCACTTTCCTACAAATTTTACTACTTCGAAAAGGCACGATTTGGAATTGAATTGATAAGCTCTAAAAGAGTGTTAACTATAATTTTTTTTTCTTTCTTTGGCTTCTTAAAATTAAAACAAAAACTATAATTTTTATTTTCTTTTTAGACACATTTGAATAGAAAAAACTTGAGATATTTTCTCAGAATTTAACATTTGTTTTGGGAGAGGATAAATTTAATAGTTAATCTACCATCGACGTGCCGCATGATATGAATATATGGATAGAGTCAATTGGGAAGGAAAAAAAAGGAGGATATTTGGTTTTATATCCCAATACAAAACTTTGATGGGGAAATAGTCATTTTGGTCTCTCAATGTGCAATTCGCTATCATTTTGGTCCCTGAATGAAGAAAAACTACAAAACAGTCCCTCAATGTTAACTCCGTCAGTTGATTAGGTCCAAAACGTTAAATATATGTTAAATATGGTGATATGGCATTATGACTATAATATTTTATTAATTTTCTGACTTTTAATGTCCATTTGACTTTTATTTTAATTATCATTAATTTAAAAAACAAAAACATAATAAAACACAACAAACTAACATAAATTCAAATCAAAACACACCACCAAAAAAAATAAAATTCAAATCAAAACAAATTCATACCCACATTATAATTCATCACCAAATTCATAATTAAACAACAATTGAAATCAACATTCTTGTAAGTTGTATCTCTCAATCCCCAAAATTTAAACGAGGAGAATAAATAAGAAGTAGAAGAAAAAAAAATTCCTCTTCCTAAATTTCACTGCCTCACTTCAATTGCAAGTGTTCATTGCTATTTTAGTCTTCTTTCTCTTCCACGCTCAGATTCTAATTCAACCACTTTTAAGTTATTTGCGTTTATTCATTCGATACAATTGCATTGTTTTGAAGTGGTAGTGGTGTACCCAGTTTGAACTAGAGAAACTTCACTATGTATGTTTGATTGTATTTAAATTTATCTCTAATCTATTTCCTCTCTTCAACATATTTGGAAAAATACAAATATCACCAGCATCTAACAGCCAGCATAAACAAAGAAACAATAAATTGCCAAGATCCTTATTAGAAAAGAAATCATATCTATAAAAGAAACAAGATCTAGAAAGAATCAAATCATTTTCATTCCATTGCAACAAATCCAGAATTACAGTAGACATTCATGAGTTCTACATTATTGATGATAAACCCATAATTAATTTTTTTACATATTGTTGATAAAACCAGAATTTTTCTTTTTATGATGTTTGATTTTGAAAAATAAAATTTTGGCACTTGTTTTGTTCTTGTTGAAGAAGTGGTAAAATATGGTTATGAGTTTGGTTTTGTGTTGGACAAAGAAGATGAATTGTAGGTAAGGGATAATCTTTTGTGATGAATTTTAGAGAAAAATTATGGGTTTGATAATTGTTGGGGATGAGTTTTTTTTATTTTTTATAAATTTATTGTGTTTTATTTTGTTTTTAAATTAATGGCAAATAAAATAAATGTCAAAAGGACATTATAAGTAAGTAAATTAATAAAATATTATAGTCATATTGTCATATCATCGTATTTAATAGATTTTTAATGTTTTGGACCTAATTGACTGACGGATTTAACATTGAGGGACTGTTTTGTAGTTTTTTCTCAATGAGGGACCAAAATGATAGCGAATTGCACATTGAGGGACCAAAATGACTATTTCTCCAACTTTGATTTCATCTTCAAATCAACCAATTTACTTTTTTGTGTAGCTTGTTTAAGTTATAGGCATTCATTTTCTGCATTTGATAAAGGGGGATTGATTCGTTTAGTGTAGTTTTATCCTTCAGAGTTTTTCTCAGTTGAACTATTGGCATTGGACTGTCAGCTCAAAAATTATTTCTTAGATGTATTCTCTGACAGTGAATTTTTAGAATTAAGGGGGATTAGCGACCTCTATATAAAGCTAGTGGAGACCAAAAAACATGTTTGTACCTGTTGGTATATTTACTTTTGGAATTATCTCTGGTATTACCAGTGGCAACTGCAACAGCTGAAAAAACATTTTCTGCAATGAATATTATTAAGAATCGGATGCGGAATTGCATGAGAGATGATTGGTTAAATAATTGTTTAGTTACTTATATTGAGATCGAGATATGTTTTTATTAATGTTGAAAAAGAGAAAATCATTCAATATTTCCAAAATATGAAAGGTCGTAAAGAACAATTATGATGTATTTTTATGCTTTTGAAAATGAAATATTATATCTATTTAATGAGGCAATTTTGTAGTGACCCCACTACTCAAAACTTCTGGGTCCGTCCCTGTGAAGATGGTGACTTGATGACTTCTCATTCATACATTCCTAAGAGTGTGTTTGATGAGGGGATGTTTTGAGTTAATATAATAATTTGAGGGAATTCAAATACTTTGATTCAAATATCTTTGTTTGAATAATTAATTTGGAGAATTTTAAAAATGGAGGGAATTTGTGGAGTATTTTGTTTAAACTAAATTTAATGAATTTCAAAAGACAACTAAAAACTAAAAATTTTAAATTCCTTTTTCTCTATAAACTTTTAAAATTTACTAATTGATCAAAAAACCTAAAAAAATCTAAAATCGGCTGAAAATCCTAAAATCGGCCGAAAAATCTAAAATCGCCCAAAAATCCTAAAATCGACCGAAAGACCTGGAAAATCTAAAATCAGACGAAAAATCTAAAATTGGACGAAAAATCTAAAATCGGGCGACAAAACTAATATCGGCTGAAAAACCTAAAAAGATCTAAAATCGGTCGAAAAAACTAAAACCGGTCGAAAATCCTAAAATCAGACGAAAAATAAAAAATCGGCTGAGAAAACTAAAATCGGCTGAAAATTCTAAAATCGTGCAAAAAAATCTGAAATCGGCCGAAAAATCTAAAATCGGCCAGAAACTCTAAAATCGGCCGAAAAATCTAAAATCGGCTGAAAATATAAATTCGGCTAGAAATCCTAAAATCGGCCGAAAACCCTAAAATCGACAGAAACCATAAAATCGGAAAAAATATCTAAAGTCGGCCAAAAGCCCTAATATTGGCCGAAAACCCAAAAAAATCGACCAAAAAACCTAAAATCGGCCGAGAATCCAAAAAACGACTGTAAACCTAAAATCGGCCAAAAACCCTAAAATTGGCCAATAAACTTTAAAATCAGTTAAAAACCCAAAAAATTAGCCGATAAACTAAAAATCAGCTGAAAACCCTAAAATCGGCCAATTTAGGGTTTGTAGTCGATTTTAGGGTTTTTCGCCGATTTAAGGTTTTTGACCGAATTTTTGGATTTTCGACCAATTTTAGGGTTTATTGTCGATTTTTGGCCAATTTTAGTTTTTCAGCCGATTTTTTTTTTTTGGCCGATTTTAGGGTTTATAGTTGATTTTACTTTTTTTGGTTGATCTTTTGCGTTTTCGTGCGATTTTAGGGTTTTTGGCCAATTTTAGGTTTTTCGTTCTTTTTTTTTAGTTTTCGGGCGATTTTAGGATTTATAGTTGGGTTTAGGGTTTAGTGTGAATTTTAGGATTTTTTTGGCCGGTCTTATGGTTCAGGCCGAATTATTTATTATAGTTATTCAAATAATATTAATTACAAGTAAATAATTATAATTTTTATATTAAAATAAATAAAATTAAATGAAGGAAATTCAACTACATTATCCAAACAAAGAATTTTACAATTGATGGAATTTCACCATTTTATCCAAACAATGGAATTTGAAAATCAAGGGAATTCAATTGAATTACCTAGTATTTAAAATCCATTGAATTTCTAGAATTCTCCATCCAAACACACTCTAAACATTTTCAAAGCAAAAATAGGTTTATGTAATGAGTTTTAGTCTAGTTATGTGGAAGAAATAACACAATTATGGAGGTAACTTGAAATGCAAGAAAAGGAAGAAATTGAAGCAAAATTGCAAAGGTATTGGCGTGTGGCACGCATAAGCTGATGATTCCTCTCTGACTAGAGGCGTGGCACACAAGAACAGTGGCATGACACGCAAAAATTAGCAACTTGTCTCTGACTTAAGGCGTGGCACGTAGAATGAAGCGCGTGGCACGCATGATTGGCTGGTATGCCCCTGACTTGAGGCGTGGCACGCAGAAAAAGTGGGGTGACTCGCAAAAATGGATTGAATCCTCTATGATTTGGCGCGTGGCACGCAAGCTGAGGGGCGCGTGTCACGCAAAATTGGACATGTGGCGCGCGTGTCAGATCCATTTGGTACGCCTATAACAGGAAAATTAGAATTCTAGAGTCGGGTTCGGATCTTTTGGGTAAGTAACAGATAGAAAGGAATTTTCAGAGTGCAAGACTTGCATTGGAGTGTGAGAAACTGAGATTGAAGCAGTGAATGAAGATGAAGGCTTCAAGATCTTCTTCCCCTTGCTTTCTCTTCCTCATAATGTGTAGCTAAATCTTCATAGGTTGGATTTGTAATGAATAATTGTATGAAACTATGATTCTTATATTTGTTTAAGGTTGATTTCTTTTATGGTGAATTCAATTACTAGTTCATTGATTTTATGTTTAATGCTTCATATTCATTGACGAATGTATGTGATGATGATGATTGATTCATGCATGTTAAGAGATTAAATATGTGAATTAGAACTAGATTGATGAATGCAACCTTGTAATTAGTTTAGAGATAAATAATTAGAGTCGTGACTTATGATTTAACGTTCTTGATTTGCCTATATTATGTTATGCAATTGACCTAAGAGATTAGAGGATTTTAGTGTGATATAGTGAGTTGCATGACCATGAGAGTGGGTGCAATGGTTGGGTTAAATCGTTATGGTAATTGAATGATCCATGTTTCAGAATCAACCAAGTAGTATCATAGTGGAATACAATGATTTCAGAGCAAATCCAATCGTCCGCCAACTGTTTGATATAATTCTCAAGTTTTATTTTCATAAATTTGATTGCAAAAACCTCCTCCTATGTCTTTACTTTTCCAATTACTAGCTAAGTCAATTCGCCTTTGCTGAAATAATCTCAATCATCGTGGAATCGACATTTTGTATTACTTCGATAATTCATATACTTGCGAATAGTCCATCATGACTCTAATGGAGATTTTGATGAAGATCTGAAATTTTGATGAATAATTTAATTATGATTAGGACTAGAACTCGTCATGGTTCAGCGGTGTTAAAGAATCAAATTGAATCAAAAAATTGAACCATAACAAGGGTTCGAAAAAACTGAACCAAGCTATTATGGTTTATAGCCAAACCAAACCGAAATGTACTTATGATTCGATTAATCATTTAATTAGTTAATCGAACCAAATTGTTAAGCACGACAGAATTGTACTTATGATTTATTGAACTTATTAATGATAATATTGAACTTATATGGTTGTTATTTTAATATATTATTTTACTATTCTAATCAATTCATCATTTTACAAAAATAATTCATTCAGACTTTAGTTGATAATATAATACAAACTATATCTCAATTTGGAACAAAATAGTGAATTGGTTTTCTTCTCTGCCTCTTATTACCATTAACCATGGTAAATGACATGGATTCGAATCAGGGTCGGCTCTGACTATTTGGAGACCTGTTTAAATATTTAAAATATATTTTTAATACAAAATGAATTTTTTTTAACAATATTAATTTAATTTAAAATAATTATAACTAAAATTATGCAGAAAAAAATGTCAATATAAAAATTTGTTGAACAATAATCTTGCACAGAAAAACATTATGGTCTACCATTAATCTTTCTCTTTTTTTTGAAACAGGTCTACCATAATCTATTGATACACGTCTAATATTTTATGAACATTGACAATATATAACTCTTATTATTGGGTCTCAAAATTAATCTATTGATACACATCTGATATTTTAAGAATACTCAAAATTTTAAACCGAGGCCCTGAAAATTTAGAGGCATGATACTGTCGCACACTTTGCACTTGTGTGGAGGCCGTGCTTGATCCGAACTCTATCGAGAAAAAAAATGAAAAATGTTAAATAGTGTTTCGGTATACTAGTTAAGAATATTATGTATAGTAAATGTGTCTTGGAATTTGTATAGTTAATATTTTAAAAGTATAAAAAGTGATATTTTCAATACAAAATATTTCTTTTTTACTTCTTTAAATATTCTCCCGGAGCACACCGATACTCATTCGATACGTTCCGATACTCGTATCGGTTAAATCTTTATTTTTAAATAAAAAAATAATATCCGATACGCGTCTGATATGTCTCGATACTCGTATCGGAAAAGTATCGGTTAAATCTTTATTTTGACCCTTGTATGTTGAGCTTCAAATTGTTTTGCTCTTGTGCAAGCTTATTGCATTGTTTTTACTTCTTCTACAATGAACTATTGACGTTTATAATAATAATAATAATAATAATAATAATAATAATAATAATAATAATAATAATTTGTCTTTCAAAAAAATTATCGTTATTAATATTATTGATTTTAGTCATGTTTATCATTATTATATTGCACATGTGGCCGCTATGATGTGTCAAGTTAAGCTGGTCTGGCCACATGTGCAAACGTTTGAGAAATCTGTGTTTTTTTGTAACGATAGTAGACGACAGGGACCAAAACCAACAAATTTTATACATTCAGAGACTTATTTGCAATAAAAAAAGATACATTGACTAAAACCAAAAATTCGCGAACATACAGAGACGAAAATGAGATTTAAGCTTAAAATAAATAGAGAATGAAAAAAGTGAGAAATGAAAAATATGAAGTTTGTGAGTGAAAAATGAAAGTATAAAGTGTGATATTTATAGAATGAGTGATAATTAAATAAAAATAATAATTTAATAATATTAATTATTAAAAACGAAAAAGAAAAAAAGAAAAAAGATGTCTGCCCATGCAAAAACATCAATGACATGTAGCAGGTGGTGCCATTCTGAGTGTAGCCACTGCATAGCAGGTGGCGCCATTCTCAGTTTAGTCATTTGCAGTGTGCAGATTTTTGTCCCCAAAAAAAATATTACGGGAAATTTTTTTATTTTTTTAATGATAGGTTGGGAAAAAAAATCTTATAAACACTCAATTTTTCGCTCCCCGTCTTATTAAAGACTCATAAAGCTTCCCAAATAATTTCAACAGAACGGTACTTCATCAACCCAAATTTCAACATAGTAAGTTTTAATAAATTTTTAGTTTTCAATTTTTGCAATGCAATTCATTTTTTTTTTCTTTTTTCAGTTCGGATTTGATAAATTCAAGGGAGGTGCTCGCGGATTTTTTTGCAGCTCATTTCCTGCGGATTTATTTGGGGAAACAAGTTTTATTGGGTATTCCTACGACTTTTACTACAAAATATTTGCAGGAATATTTACTTAAGATCTCAAAATTCGTAGGAAACAATAAAGGGATTTGTTGAAAATCAAAATCCTTGAGAAAATCCGCAAACAAATTCATAAGAAAAAAAATTCTAATAGTGTATATATGAAATTGTTTTTCATATATAAAAAAGATCGGTGGTAACCAATTTATCGAAATAATCATATGCATTGCCGAGACAATAAGATGTGAACAATTCAAATATTGTTTGATTCTCCTGTCTCTATGATCATGAGATGGAGCTTTCCTTCTAACTCAAACCGCAAATTCTGCCAATTGAAGGATGAAGCTAAGCCTTCTCCACACCTTTCAAATTCCTGGGTTTGGACCATGCTACTTTTGCATTTCATTGCATGTTAGAAGTAAAAGTCACATCAACATCATAGAGTATAATATTTTTAAACTAAACTTCATTTTCTGTGAGTATCACAATGGTATTTTAACTTACCACTCTAATTATAAAATAGAGAACATTTTTCGGAGAAGCTAATTAATTATTAGCTTCTCCGAAAAATGTGCTCTATTTTATAATTAGAGTGGTAAGTTAAAATATCATTGTGATACTAAGAGAAAATGGAGTTTTTATAATTAGAAAAAGGCAAGTTAAAATGTGCTCTATGTTGGACATTGCCTTGAAAACTCAGAAACAGAAAAACTAGGAAGTAGGTGGCGCCAGGCGCCAGGAGCATTACAGAAACAGCAGTTTGAATCTGTCTCCTGCGCCGGGCGCGGGTCACATGGCGCTGTGCGCCGGGAATGTGCTAGAAAGTGAAAAACAGCTCTGTCTGTGGCGCCGTGCGCGGGACATATGGCGCCGTGCGCGGGCGTGAAGCCTATATATAGGCTGAGCGCGTTTCTGTGAAAAAATAAGGTGTTTTTTAGGGTTTCTGAAGCCGACACAAGACTAGGGTTAATAGAAAAAGTTCTAAGGAAGACTCTAGGGTTGGGGAAACACTTTATCACCTTGTAAACACTTTGTAATTGAATCTCTTGGTCACGGGGAGAGATTAGGAAAACACTAATTCTTGTAACTCTTGTGGAGAATCTCATTGTAATCAAGGTTTCTATTGATAAGTGGAACGGAGAGGGCTGCCCTCTCCCCCAGATTAGGTTCATTAACACCGAACTGGGTCAACAAATATTATTGTGTTCTTTACCGCTTTCGTTGTTTATTCTTGTTCGTGATTATATTGTTATTCTCACTTGTTTGGTTGCTTGGTTTATTTGCTCCACACACTAAAGGTTATTGGTGTGAGTTAATCGAATTCACAACAATTGGCGCCCACCGTGGGGAAAATGATCAAACGAATTGAGTACCATGGGTTCTAAGTGGGAGATTGAGAAATTCACCGGGAGTAACGACTTCGGTCTGTGGAAGGTGAAGATGAAGGCGATATTAATCCAACAGAAGTGTGTTGAGGCGCTAAAGGGTAAGACATTGATGTCGGCAAATCTCTCGGATGCGGAGAAAACTGAGATGGATGAGAAAGCACTTAGTGCTATTATTTTGTGCCTCAGTGATAAGGTTTTGAGAGAGGTTGCCAAGGAGAAGACGGCTGTGGAGATGTGGACCAAACTTGAATCATTGTATATGACCAAGTCCCTGACACATAAACAGCTTCTGAAGCAACAACTGTACTTCTTTCGTATAGTTGAGAACAAATCTGTGGTGGAGCAACTTACGGAGTTCAACAAGATTGTTGATGATTTGGCGAACGTTGATGTGAGTTTGGAAGACGAGGACAAGGCCTTTCATTTGTTGTGTGTTTTTCCCAAGTCACTTGAGAATCTCAAGGATGCGTTACTGTATGGTAAGGAAGGCACTATCACCTTGGATGAAGTTTCATCGGCATTGAGAACCAAGGAACTGACTAAGCTAAGAGACTTGAGGGTTGATGATAATCGAGGGGGATTGAATGTGGCGAGGGGTAGAAGCGAGAACGAAGGCAAAGGGAAAGGGAAGAAGAATTGGTCTAAGTCTAAGCCAAGTGGTGATGGTGGTGGCAAGTTCAAATGTTACCATTGTCATGAACCGGGTCACTTCAAGAAGGACTGTCCTCGGAGAGGGGGCGGTGGTAGTTCGTCGGCTCAGATTGCCGTTAGTGATGAAGCTCATGAGGAAGGCTATGAGACTGCGGGAGCACTCATAGTCACATGTTGGGAACCATAGATGATTGTTCAGCCTGGAGAGGCGGTGGTAAGAATACTCAACATCAGCCTGGAGAGGCGGTGCTAATAATACTCAGGTTACTACAGAAACAACAATGTTATTATGAGGATGTGAAGGCACTGGTGGAAGTTGGGAATCGGTGGAGCTTTGAGTCATAGACTTTGATGCTCCTATCACATGTGTTCAAAGAATGGATACTTTTGGATCCTAGAGCTAGTTGAAGGTGGATTTGTTCACTTTGAAGACGGAAAAGCTTGCAAGGTTCAAGGTATGGTGAGGTTCTTTCTCATGATGTGAGGTATATTCCTAACCTTAATGTGGTCATACATTTTGTTACTAGTGGAAATTCTCATGATGTGGTCTAGTTGTGAAGCTTTGGGTGGAATTTGTTAGTGACATGTGTTTTAGTTGAACTAGTGAAACAAGTTGAACTAGGTGGTAGAACTAAACAGGAAGTGTTGGAGACTAACAATGGCTTGAAGTGTGTTTCTGAATAGTTGAAAAGTTTTGCGTTGAAAGGTGGAGTCATAGTGGAAATACCGGTTTGAGTCTTTGGTGGAGGAATCTCGGTTTGAGGTGGAGTTTGTTACTAGTGGTACTAAAGGAAGACAAACAATCAACGATAACTCTTGGCTATTTAGTGAGAAATAGGGAAGAGAATGGCAATGTTGCACCAAAGTGGTATGGCTATGGAGACCTTGTGTATTATATTTCAATTGTGTCTAAAGAAGTGCAAAACTTGAAAGATCTTCAGGGAGACAATTGGTAGATTGGTGACAATCAGACTTGGGAACTTGTAGGGCTATTGAAGGTAGTTGGGTACAAGGAAAGTTCGATGTTATAGCTTGTGGGACTTAGCTAAAATTCCAAGGCTAAGTTGAGAGGCAAGCAGTTCTTCAGGAGGACGGACATGAACAATCCGGGGGCTGAAGAGTGTGTGGTGTAGCTTGTAGGATTGTCCTAAAATTCCAAGGGCAATTGGAGGCAAGAGTTTCTTTGAGAGTACGAAGCGGTTCACTTCGGGGTTCAAAGAGGGTGTGGTGTAATCCGGGTGGTTGATGGGAAGTTGGCATCACCATCGTTTTGAAGGCAAGGTGGAGATTTTTGGACATTGCCTTGAAAACTCAGAAACAGGAAAACTAGGAAGCAGGTGGCGCCAGGCGCCAGGAGCAGTCCAGAAACAGCAGTTTGAATCTGTCTCCTGCGCCGGGCGCGGGTCACATGGCGCTGTGCGCCGGGAAGGTGCTAGAAAGTGAAAAACAGCTCTGTCTGTGGCACCGTGCGCGGGCGCGAAGCCTATATATAGGCTGAGCGCGTTTCTGTGAAAAAATAAGGTGTTTTTTAGGGTTTGTGAAGCCGACACAAGACTAGGGTTAATAGAAAAAGTTCTAAGGAAGACTCTAGGGTTGGAAAAACACTCTATCACTTTGTAAACACTTTGTAATTGAATCTCTTGGTCACGGGGAGAGATTCGGGACTATGGTAGAATTAGAAAAACACTAATTCTTGTAACTCTTGTGGAGAATATCATTGTAATCAATGTTTCTATTGATAAGTGGAACGGAGAGGGCTGCGCTCCCCCCAGATTAAGTTCATTAACACCGAACTGGGTCAACAAATATTATCGTGTTCTTTACCGCTTTCGTTGTTTATTCTTGTTCGTGATTATATTGTTATTCTCACTTGTTTAGTTGTTTGGTTTATTTGCTCCACACATTAAAGATTATTGGTGTGAGTAAATCGAATTCACAATACTCTATTTTATAATTAGAGTGGATTGTTCTTCTAAATAATTTCACAGCACTTTTTTATACTTTTATTCAAAATGAAAAAAGTATATAGAACTAGGAATTTTCCTTTGCATATTTCTTTTATATCTTTCTCTGCTTTCAAAGTCAGAGTTAGCTAGATAATGTGTTGGTGAAGCTATATATGAGCAATGAAGATGCTTCAATCGAATTAAATTAAGTTGAATTAAGCTTAAGTGCTTACAGCTAGTCTACTACATATATATATGTATAGGGCAGGGGGTCACAAGAGAAAATGTGATGAAGTGCTGAGAGAGTTGTCATTATATTAAGCTTCATGAGCCACTCGTGGTATGACAAGAAATATATGTCTAAGAATCTGTTCTTTAAGATAAGATTATTGATTAATAAAATATAAAATTGATTCACACATTTAACCAATATCATTCAATACTATAGTGACTTGTTCAATGTTCACATGCTCGGGCTGACTATTTGACATGTATAAATATAATAGAGGGAAATTAATCACCCCTATTACACGTTATTAATGTGACATTCACATGATTCCCAAGTGTTCAATTTTACAACATATATAGTTTCCTGCTTAATTTGACACCATTTCCACTCAATTTTGACACAGTAATAGATCTGTTCATTTAAAATCAGACGGTTCATAACAGTTTTATATATATATATATAGTAAAACAATTTTAATGGTCCATTTTATACTTGTATGCATCATTTTATCGTTGGCACTTGGCATAACATGATTCACATCTTAAACCATGCTCACTTTTATTTAAGAAAATTTCCAAAGTTTTAAAGGGTTTCAAATCTCATTATGTTTCTTAACTCAAATTCTATCAAGTTTTGAAAGCATTTGGTTAATCTTATAATTTGTGCCCAATTTGCAAAATTGATTTGTAACGTGAATAATTTTTTTTTTATAAGCATAAGGTGAAGACTATGCATTATCAATAAACACATTTTTAGATTATCATTTAATCACATTTTCATATCATAAATCTCGTTCAATGTGAGATTTTTAATAAACATCTTTCATGATATCTAGCATGACTTCAGAGACCGACAGCAGTGGTCGGATAGAAAGTGGGCCCAATTGATCTTGTATTTCCTCCGGTTTCAAATATAAGCAAATATTTTCTATCTAGGTTCATTGAGTTATTTATAAATTTGGACTAAAATGTAGACCAAATACATAAATGATTTAATAAATCTAGAAAGTGACTATTTGCTTATATTTGAAACCGGATGAAGTATATATTTTATACCATCTTATTGTAGAGACGGTGATATATTGGTCTCATTTATAAACTATTTTGAGTTTATATTTCATTTAAAGTGAGACTTTTAATGATTAACATATAGGTGGTAAGTGTTTTGTCTTTAATGAAGTTTTTCTTATAAAATAAATATATAGATGTTTTAATTGAGACATTTTGATGAGTATTTTCTTTTGATCGGATACACTTGTAGAGATTAATCTCTCGATTTCAGTAGACGACAATGGAGAGTAAATTGTTGTCCCTCAAAATATTTAACATTGCAACATATCATAGTTGAATTTGAACTAAGAAACTCTGATGAATTTAAAAGAGACTCTTATCATGATAGTTTAACCCTCATTCTAATTAAGTAAAAATAAAATATTGTAATAAATAGAGACAAAGCATGAAACAAAACTAGAGGTTTGTTTGGCAAACAAGTAGTTTATAACCTCATATATAACTAACAAAACACTCATTTGTTAACTATCGCTTCTGATGCGCTTATATCTTCTTTTTATTACTTTCTGTGTTTCTTTTTGTTTATCATTTTAGAATAGTAACATCAAATTAATAAAGTGTATTTTTATATTTTATTTTTCTATTATATTCTAATTTTATTTTATTTTGGAATATATATCCTAATTTTAATCCACCAATAAATTCTATATTTTTCACACACTATCTCTTTCCAAAAAAGTAAATCCACAAAAAAAAAAACATAAAAAGATTATATGAACAAGTTAATTAGTAAAAAAAATAGATACAATAAAAAGATTATATTAAATTTAGTCAATAAAAAAAATTAGGAATGAGGATATAATAGCCAAAATATAACCCTAAATTGTTAAAACGATAAATAATTTGAAACAATTTTTTTTTCTAAAACGATAAATAAAAAGAAACAAAGAGAGTAGTTTATAATTTATTTTGATAACCTAATTTAAATAGATTAAAATTATATTTTATCATTTTTTCTCTCAATTTTAATTATCTCTTATCTTAATTAAATATTAATTAAAAAATTTATTTTTATGTCATTTTACATTTTTAAGTTAGTTCCACCAAAAATTTTATTAAACATTATAAATTCAATCACTTAACTTAATAGTTGTAATTTATCAATTATAAATTCATCTACAATAAGCTAATTTATCAGCTATCCATTATTTTTTATCAAACAAAACTTAAATAAATGTTGCGCTAATCTAGACCAATTATAAGGGTATATGTTGAGGATTCAATTATAAATTAAAAATATCAAATGTTTTATTTGTATTAATTATATCTAAACTAATTAATAGCTGCTATTTCCATCCGTTAGATACAAGTACTATTATGATCTTTTGAGTTTTTTATTATATAATTATATTATAGGCTAATGCTACGGTGGACCACCTTTACAAGTGGTCCATCGTGGACAAATGATCTACCGAATACAAATTTTACAAAATTTATTGGTAGATTGAAAGTTTATAACATATAGAGCATCCATAAAAAAAATTTTAAAAATTGAAAATCATTTGATATTTTTTGGGATTTATCAAGATTTACAGTATTTAATAAACCGTTAATCTTGATGGATCTCAATAACATATCAAATGATTTTCAATTTTTCTAAAATTTTCTATAGATGATCTTATATGATATAAACTTTCAATCCAACGGTGGATTTTGTAAAATTCATATTCGTTATAGAATTTTTCATGAATGGTCCACCATAGACCACTTGAAGAAGTGGTCCATGTTATAATTTTCCTTATATTATATAGTATAGTACTATATTATCCTTTGATATCGAGGTATAAAGAGTTAGGCAAACTAAAATAGGGGAATTTTAGGGTGGGCACACTACATATCAATTGATTGAGAAATTAGTGCATGTCTATCAAGTTACTTGTACTTCTAAAACATTCATTCGAGTAAATAGTAATAAGTAAATACGTTCAATATGATCATAAAAGAGATTGAGTATGTTACATAATAGTTTGTAGTTAATTAGTGGAATTAACTTAAAGAATTGCATTGTTTTGCATGGTCTTTTTTCTCTTTATTATATTAACCTATAGTTTTGCGTGTTTGCTACGGCGAAAGATTTAAAGGGCAATGAGAAAAGAGCAAGTAAGTAACAACTTCATTAATTAAATTAAGCAGCCAAACTTAATCAATCTTGTAATGTTTTTTTTTTTTAACAAGTCAATCTTGTAATGTTAGGCAAGGCTAATGACATTTGATAAACTTTAGTTTATCCTTAGGATCTAGTTAAATTTATACTTCCTCTGTTACAAAATATAAGTAAAAGTTGATTAATAAAAGTGAATGTATTTGATCAATTTAAATCAAATACATTCATTTTTATTGACTAATTTTTACTTATATTTTATAACGGGTGGAGTAATACATTTTTTATCTGAATTCGAACACGAAACTAGGTAATTATATGAAGTAATATATTTATTACTACGTAGACAAATAAACTCAATGATTAAACTCATAACCAGATGCTCGAGGAAATAAATATTTTACTAATTCAATCAATTCATTATTGGTGAATTTATTTATTTTTATAATCAATGCTGATTTCAGATAGGAATAAGAATAATAAATAGTTCTTTTTAGATAAGATGTAATTTTGTAATTTAACCACGTCTTGTAATTGGATTGAGACCCTTTTAAACACGCATACTTTTCCACCAAACTGCACAAAATTTCAAGAGTGAGGAATGGAAACACAAATTTGCTATTTAACCATTTTTGGAAATGGGAAATATAAAAGCAAGAGATATAAGAATAATTCCATTGATTAATTTGAGGTTAGACAACAAAACTCTTCCAAAGCTGCATTTGAAAGACAATAATTATAATTAGTACATTAATCTTACAAGCTAACGTCGAAAAGGAAATATATGGACCCAAGATAGCTACCAAAGCTATACACTAATAAAATTAAGAATATAGAAGTTTAATTCCTTAACATGTGGTTCAGGTAATTTAAATCCACAATACTCATATTGTCATATACTAACATTATTAATATTATTAAGAGGACCTACGTTCCTTGTAGTACTTATATAATTCTGGCAGTGTCCGTAGGAAAAAGACACTTAAACTAATTATATGTACGTCATGTACAAATTGATTATGCTTGTTTATATTATGCTTGTAAAATATTTAAGTTTATAGGCAAAATTATATATTTGGTCTTTTATCTTATTTTTTTGTAACATTTTGATCTTTTATTTTTTATTTGTAATACTTTGATCATTTATCTTATACTCCTTCCGGCCTTTTTTATAAGCAAAAGTTGCTTTTTAGATTCATTGAAAAAGTAATGTATCTAGTCTTAAATATAGACTAGATACATTACTTCTCCAATGAATCTAAAAAGCAACTTTTGCTTATAAAAAAGGCCGGAGGGAGTATATTTGTAACACTTTAGTCCTTTATCTTTTATTTGTAACACTTTAGTCCTTTGTCTTTTATAACATTCACATTTAAATCTTTTTTTTTCATATTTTTTTATTAAAAAAATTCTAAATTTTATTTGTTAAGATACTTTTTTATTAAAAATAAATAAAAATTATAATTTTGATAAAAATGTTCATCATCTTCATCAATTTTTTCATACTTTCATGTTTCTTAAAGGACCAAAATGTTACAAATAAAAGATAAAAGATCAAAGTATTACAAAAAGATAAGATAAAGTATCAAAATATTACAAATGAAAGATAAAGGACTAAAATGTTACAAAAAAATAAGATAAAGGACCAAATGTGTAATTTTGCCAAGTTTATATAAACATGATTTATGCTTGTCTATATTATTTGTTTTGTATTGTCCTTTTTTTCTTTTGCTAAATGTTTTGTATTGTTCTACACATATGTATCGTTTGAGCTCGAGATTCTAAAATATTTCATACGTCTCTACTCTATCTTAACGTATACACGGTCGACCTAGCTAGCTAAACTAAATCTTTTAAAATTAAAAACCCATTAAAAAAGTTGAAATAAATTTTTTATTTTGTTGCCAATTTTAGGTACAGTATTTTCTAACAAACAGCCCCAAAATATTTCACAATATTTGCATCAATCATATTATCACATACTCAGTTTTTATTAAGACATTGATTTAGTACACCTTGAAACCATGTGCATACAATTGATTTGGAGAACTTAAGAATTTTTCATCATAAAAATCCGAAATTCCAATATTTAATATTAATTATTTCAATTATAAATAATAATTAAATTTATAAAAATGTGTTAATAAATCAAAAAGCCTCAACTTCATTATAAAAAGTCAACATACCAAGTGACTCAAATACTTTCTTGTACTACCTCGTGTTAAAATTTAAATTTTAAATAGAGATAAAAAAAAATGTCGACAAAAATACATTTTGAAATTATCAAATTAATGATATACATGTAAACAAAATTATCAAATGAATGAGAAGCCTATATGTAATCTTAGACATGATCATTGCGAATAGAGTTGGGTATGCGGCCCGTCCCATTTAACCGGCCCCGCATAAGCTCGTATATTAAACGGAGCGAACAAGCTCGTCATCAAATGTAAACGAGTTATGATAGATAGGTTCGAGTTCGGTCTGCGTTAGTCCACGGATTAAATGGTTAATCCGCGGACTATTTCAAAAAAAATTAAAAAATCACTTTTTTTCAAAAAATAATCAAAATATTGAAATAATAAAAACTAAAAAAACTACAGTGTTAATAATTTTATATTATAACATATAAATTGTATGTAACAAATAAAAAAATGAAGTTTGTGACATTTTTTTAGTTTATAAATTTTGTCTATGCAAATAATACATCCAAAATCAAATTCAACTAGTTCTCATCGTCATTATTTCTGCAAAAAAAATAGAAGTATGTTGTTATTTATATTTATAATTAGGGTTTAGATCAGACTTTTTTTTTGTCAAGTAGTCTAGTGGCTTATTTTTATTTTAAAGAAAAGTTGGATTTGGACATGAACCAATTTATAATTCATAAGAGATAAAATTTGTAACTATTTATATATAAAAATTAAACGGGTCACGGGACAAACCCGCGGATTCAACCCACGATTTTAACGGTCCAATCCACACGAACAAAAAAAAATTATCTTAAGCCCGTGCGGGTTACAGGTTAAACGGGTCGGCCCCGTGGACATTGACCCGTATACCCAGCTCTAGTTACAAATAATAAATTGGTCTAAATAATAAAAGTCTTAAATTTTTTATGTAGGTATAATCAATGAATCGATTTTTGCTCTTGTATATACAAAAAAAAGTTTGCCTTAAATAGATAGTCAATGTTATCGACGCAGAAATTTTGTACTTATCTTCATAACAAAAAAAATCATACATGTAACATAATAAAAAAAATTGAACTAAAAAAATAAAAATCATATTCACAAATCTTAACTCAATTATCAAAAAATATCAAAATTATTAAATCGGATGTTATGATCGGAATTTAAACTCCGACTTCTTTCCTTATGTGTAAATTTATAATGAATTTATTATTTGGTGTTTCTAAAATAATAATAAATAAAACTCTTGACTTGAACTAATAGCATAATTGGTCCACGTACGTTATGAATTTAAAATATAAATAAATGGGGTCTATGTGACTATATTTTGCTGTATGAATTGTGCCGCAAGAAGCCAACAAGAGGGCCATACTGTAAGTGTCGGTGATCAATTGGCTTTCACTGTGAAAACGAAACCATGATTGGCCATTCACAAAACATGTTAATTAGATTTGGCTTATAAACTCTACACTATAAGTCATAAGCTAACCATAAACTTATTAATTAGATTTGTTGGTACCAAATATCAAACTTAGCATACTTAGATTTTTGGTAACTCCTTTATTTATTAAGACGAATTAAATCAATCCAACTATTTAATCATCTTATATATTATGTGATACCTTAAAGTTTAAACTATTTAAAACAATCATTGATATGTATATATTTGTTTTAGACCATATGTGACTATTTTTTAAGGATGCACAACAAATAAAATATTCTTTCTTTACTTCCATCTACATGCATCTTCATCCTTTCTTTCCCTTTAACTCTTCTTTAAAAAAAGAGATAAAAAAGTACTAGAGAATAAAATTAGAAAAAAGCAACAGCTACTTAAAAGGTTGATGGTAAAAAGAATAAAAATTGTTCATTTTTTATTTTTAACTATAATCATGGTGTGGTGCAATGCGCCTAGTGGCCACTACAAAATAAGGAAGCTGAAATTAACACTTTGGAAATATGCTAGAATTGCACACTATATATCCTAACCACACATGTCTTCTATCATGACAACACATAGAACTCAACAATTAGCACGCCTTATAAAAATAAAATGTTTACAGATGGATATTTGGATTTCTTGTAGTTCATGGCAACGCATTTTCATAATCAATGTGGAACTTTTTAATTATGTATTTGGCTTAACTCAATTTTATAAAATGAGTTTGTCAGGTGAGAACTATCTCTTATTTATAAAATACATTTAGGTCATCTTACAATTGATATGGAACTTCTTAACATATCTCCTCATGTCAGCATTATTGAACTTGGTGTGTGGATATAAATAGCAGGTGGTCTAATAGCGAGTGGTCCAACAAATTTTGGAGAGATTCTGATATCATCTTAAAATTAAGTTGGGTTTAACTCAACCTTAAAAAACCAATTTGTCAAATGAGGATTGCCTTTTACTTTTACACATTTAACCATTTAGATCAACTCACAACCGATATGAGACTTCTTAACAGTAGCTAAGAATAATAAATCGGCATTACATAATTAGAATTGTTATACCACATTGTTAAGAATAGTAAATATTTAATTAGAGTATCAATTAATTAGTTAGTTAGTTAGTTAATTAGGCTTCGGTTAATTGATCATTCAATAATTCTATTTTAAAGCATTACTTGTATTCATTTTACTATATTTTATCAAAAGAAAATGCTAACTAATACCTTTTAATATAGTAAAGTTACATTGAAATTTGTGTAGTATGTAATCAAAAAAGAATAATTAATTTGTGTAATCAACATCTATAAAATATAAAAAATATTTGTTTCTATACAGAATTTTCCTTTTTGTGTCCTTAACTAATATCCAGAGCACTAGTTAGCATGACGTTTTATCAAATTAGTTCACTATGAATTTTACTCTTAAACCATTTATCATTCAATTTCTTCAAAATCTCAAAATCTTAACACATCTATGGTGGTGATTGTCTACTGCATAAAACAATTACAATGGAGATCCAAATCTTATAGACACTACCCTTTATTGGAAAGAAAAAGAAATCAATTGTAACCATACAATAGCTTCATTTGCAAGTAACCATAAAATCTAGAAAGTCAATGACTTAATATGGTCCCTTCAATATTGGCACCCTTTAATAACCAAAGAAAAAAGGAAACAATGTTGGGAGCAACAAGCACCCGCACATCAAAATGCACACTTCTCAACTTTCCCTTTTCATCCATTTTCTAATTAAATAAGAGCAAAACATAACCCTAAATAAACTGCTTTAACACTGCACGAAGTGAATTTGGCCTAGTTTAGCTGCGTAATAAGCACATTTAGCTGCACTTTCAAAAAATTGCTTATTGCTTATTTACATTAATTGTAAACGCGTACACTGCCGGAGCCAAAAAGATCTCAAAGCACATGCACTCATCAATGCCTTTTACAACTCATCTAGCTCCTGCTTCACACTTTCCTCATCTTGAACTTTGCTTTATTATGCATTCACATTTGAGTTTAATGGATATAATCTTTCGATGTAAATTAATTTTAACTCATTAAGAAAATTTAAATAAGATAATATAGATCTTTTAATTTAATTAAAGTTTTTTTAATTTGATTTGGGAATACAACAATGTGAAAATCCTTAAAGATGATGTATTGCTCATTTAAATCTCACAAGACTCAGATGACATTTACGGTTGCACACTAAATTCGATAGAAATTAAAGTGAAATATAACAGAGTAATTTGACAAAATATAAAATTACATATAAAAAATTATTTTACACTTCTGATACCATATGTATACCACTTTCCATGCATTTCATGTTTTCTAATTTAGATGAAACAATCAAAAGTGCTATTATTGACACACAAAAAAGTACTCTAGCATATTATTACTAATTGCCAATAAATAAAAAATAAAGCACAACAACAACAAGCCAAACCAATCCAAAATAAAATCAAATTATATATAATGATTGAGAACAAATTTTGGCATGTTCTAATAGTAACCTTATATCACAATCAAATCAAATTATATTACTAAATAATAATGTAAATATATACTATATACTATCATGGCTACATAGTCTTGCATGGTCAAAATTACTTGTCTTAACTCTATTCATTTACATTTACTCACTCATCAACACACGACAGTCCATAAAATTTAATTGAAAGAATACAAAAATGTAATTCCAAGATGAATAATATGTACAACTACAAGCATAACATTATAGCAGAATGAAATTAAAATTTAATACTATCATTATAAAAAAAATAATAAATGAGATTATTTTTATTATTTTTTTTACACCTTCGTGTTCTTTTTTTTTATTTTTTGTGGTAATTAATAATCAACTAACTAAACTAACAATCTTTATAAACAGAAGAATCTACCACCGACGAACAAATTTGTCTCTTAATAACAGAATTAAAATCATGATTATTCGTACCGCGTTGAATTATTGCATAATTATGACCACCGAGTGAACTCGTTTCCGGTATCAACTCGTTGGAAACACTTACTTGAACATTCTTACTCCTCAAAAGAAACTCGTTACTCGCGAGTTGACTCAGAACACTCGATTCAGAAACCGAGTTTTTCTTCTTCCTATGCTGAGTCGCAGCCCGAACAATCTCAACCATCACCGCACTAGACAACCGACGAACACCGCGAGCTCCACCAATAACAACGGCGGGTAAAACCACCTTCTGATTCGACGAAATCTTCTTCCCGTGTTTATTGAAAAGAAAAACCGATTCCGGACTCCGATTTTTGACTCGTCCAAACGGGTCACGAAGAATCAACACGCTTTTCACATCAACGAGCATCACGTGTTTGAAATTGCGTCGTACACGACCGAGTAGCATTGGGTAACACGCCCACCGACGGAGACTAAACGGAACTCGGTCGAGAAACCCAGCGAGTGAATTCTCCGGGTCGAGTTCAGTTGCATCGAAACTCACCACCGATCCATAACTCAGTAAATTGGAAGTGTTGCTGTAGGTGCTATTCTGAGTTCGTATTTTGTTACCCCATAAGGGTTCACCAATTTGATGATTACTATTACCTTTGTGAACAAAACGAGAAATGTCGAAAAAACTGTTGCCATTGCTATTGCTATTGTTGTTGGAATTGTTGGAATGAATAAGTGTTGCGAAAGATTTATTCTCTTGTTGAATAATGTGTGAGAAAGAAGAAGAAAAAGAAGGTGAAGAGAAGATGAAAACGACGTCGGTTGAAGAAGTGATTGTGGAACGATAGAGGAGTCTTAAAAAGAAGCGAAAATCGTCGTGGGTGGTTTCATCTGCCACGTGGCAGATGAGGAGATCAGACATGGGTTTTGTTCCGCGGAGATAAAGGGTGCCCATTTTTTGTAAGGCGAAGCGGTGGCTGTGGGTGGGGTTTTGGTTTTTATGGAGGAGGAAGCGGCGGCGTGATGGTGGTGGGGAGGTGGTGGGGAGTGTGGAGAGGGTGAAGAGAAGGAGGGTTGTGAAGAGGAGGAGAGCACATATTGAGATTGTGGATTGGGCTTTCGAGATGATTAGAGATTTTGATGATGAAGATGAAGGCGAAGATAATGGTAAAGATGAAGGAGAAGTTAGTTTTGTGTTGGATTTATCTTGAGGAAATAATACTAAGAGGAGACTCATGTTATTTTTGTTAGGGGATTTTGGTGAGTTTGTCATTGTGGAGAGAAATGTGTGGAGATGTGTTTTTGGTGGTGTTTATGTGTGAGGGGAGTGGAAATGGGAGGGAGAAGAAAATGGTGGGGTATGGAGGGAGAAATGTGATTTGTGAATGTGTGTGGTTGATGGCTGTTTCTATTGTGTTGTTATTGATGTTTTGCTGTGCTTGGGAGATACTGTTGTTGGGTCATTTGCTTCACACAGATAGATAGATTTTCATCAACACCACACACCAATACAAAATAAGCTTTTATTGTATTTTTTTTTTTTAAATAAAAACTAATTACTTCTTCCATTCTTTTTTGAATCGGATTTAATCTGAAATCGTCTGACTTTTAATAGAGTATGAGATTTTTCACGGTATAAAATTGAGATTTAAATCTGAATTGTCTAATCTAAAATTAACAGTCATGATTGGTTGCAATATTAAATTGTGTGATTATTTTAAAAGAGTGAATTTGGATATATCCTTCTTTCTCGATTACTTCTTTTTTTAATTACTTCTTCCATTCTACTACTAGTACTACACAAATAATAAGAGTACTTTTTTTAGGTGAACTAAGAGTATAATGACATTAAAGAGGATAGAAAGCATCCAAATTATGTTGGCATCCCTTGTAGACTCTAATCTCATATGTCAAGTTCTCATAATAATATATATAAATAAGGAGAAAAATATGAGTACTTGCACACATAGACACCTATTAAATAGATGTACCGATATGGCATTCCATCATATTATAGACATGTTTGATTGTAGATGGCGGCGATTTCACTATGGTCGCAGCGGAGCTCTAGTGGTCTCATGGTGGTTGGCGATGAATCTCCCGCAATTGGTTGCCTCCCACCATTACTATCACTTTTTTATCTCTTCTTTTTGGTTTGTAAACAAAACAACGGTTAATATCATAAACTTACATGTAATTGTGAGATTTCAAGTTATTTGATCGAAAATGTTCAATTTGACAATATCGTTATTTTTTAGTCTAGTGGGGGTTTATGAAATAATAAAACACTCAAAAAATGAAATGGAAGAACTTTTTTTACTAATTAAGATTAATTTTATATTTATTAAGAAATCCAAATTAGTATAATCATTATTATAATTTAAGTAAAATACTAAACAGTGCCCCCGGAGCATTAGTTTAGCTTACTAATAAAGAAACTTTTTATTGTAATTTGTGCATTTAATGCTTCGAAATTGTAAAAAGTCAACTTTTGAACATTAACTTTAATTTTATTTTCCTTTTTGGGTACGCTTAACAAATACCCCGAGGACACTATTTAGCATGACCTATAATTTAATAGGGTAGTAAGGTAGTGCCAAGTCGGCAGGTATGTGCCACGTTGGCGGCATTGGTCGTTGCCACCAATCTGGCAAGTGTGTGCCATGCTGGCAGTGTTTTCTTATGCTGACAGTTACAGCTTACATAGCTGTAACTGATTAATTGAGTTTGTTAGAATGAAATGGATTGAACAGTTGCAGAGCAACAAATTCACTATGTGCAATTCATCTAGTTTCCAATTCCATTATGGTATCAATCGCCTCTATAAGAAAATTGACAATTACCAACGAAAGTTTCTAGTGACAAGCACAGTAGTCGTAGGTATAGGCGGATTATATGTATATACCCACGATAAAGACTGTAGGTATAACTAAATATTTTGTACCAACATGTAAAAATCTGTAACTATAGATTATAGTGACGGCAAAATTTCGTAGGTATAACTAAATGTTTTATACCAACGGTTGCAAATTCGTAACAACAGGCTATAGTAACGGCAAATTCCGTAGGTACAGCAAATTATAGGGTACGGAAACAAGTGTGTTAGTATAGCTATATTTTGACCTATACCTACAAAATTCCGTAGGTACAACAAATTATAGGGTACGGAAAAGTCGTCACTAAAAGTCAAATTTCTTGTAGTCCTCCTTCGTCTTCTGCTTCAAATCCGTGTTTCTCTTCGTTTCTTGTTCTTGCACTCATGGCATTAGCTTCTTCTTCATCTCTCATCGGTGCTTCGTCGGCGGGAAACGCTTCCGGCGGGAAATGCTTGAGATCCTAAGTTCGATCCTCACTAACTCCATTGCAAACAAAAAAAAAAAATCTTGTTTTTATTTCTTAATGCATCAAAAATAAATTCTAAACTATTTTTTATTTCAATCTAAGTTGTTTTAGTTTAGAAAAACAAAATTTTTTATTTGAATTTATCACCTCATCATCGAAACAATTAGCACTAGTGAAAAAAAAAAAAAATACAAAAAAGTGTCACATATGTTATCAAAATAAAATAAATATAAAAACCCTCTTAACCGAGTAGTGTAATTCGTTTGAAAAAGTGATGTGGTACCATTTTTGTAATTTCGTTGAAGTCATGAAACACTCAAAGTCTGATGTTAAAAACAACAAACTTATAACACTTTGATACGATGATATTTTTGTTGCGGTTAAGATAAACATTTAAAAAGTCATACTACCTTTGAAGACGCCCGATAAGACTAATTACCTGATTGGTATAACACAATAGACAATATTTTTATGGCACTATTTTATTAAACACTACAGCTTCTATTAGCAATCCTAGTAATGCGGGTTTTGGAGATCTTTGAGAAACGATAGGTGAAATCAGAGTCATGGTTTTCTTGATCTTGGAGGGGTCTTCAATTGGGTATCGATTTATCGTACGTGATGGAATCATATTCTCAGGCAGCCTTGGATCTTGTTGATGACGTTAAGCACAATGAATTTCATCCCCTTATCGATGCAGGTTTTTTGTTAGCACAAGTGTGACTACTTCAGTGTATTGTTTCTATAATCATGAGGATCAGTTTGTGGTTGCGGTCACCACGTGACAACAAACTTTATTATCCACAGTGGAAGAGGAAGCTCTTGCTTTGCTTCCTATGATGGAAGAGGCTCGTACTTGAGGTTTTGTTCATGTTCGATTTGAAAACGACTCTCAATTGCTGATAGATGCAATCTGATTGAAGCAATATAGGTAGTTCTAAGTTTAGTTTAACTATTGCTAATATTACTCATATATTAAGTCGTCGTTTGTAAACTTTGGGGCAAAGTTCATTAGGAGACAAGCGAATTTGATTGCTCATACTTTTTTAGACCAACCAAACCTTGTACATGTTTTTATATATTTGAGTTTATTCGTTTTTGTATTGAACATTTATTGATTAATGAAATACATTAAGTTTATTTTGGTCAAAAAATAAAAGTAACGTAAATCTTGAGTTAAAATTGAAATTTTGAGTTCCTTATTTTGAGTAACTATTTATAATTTTATAAATTTGTCTTGCAAAATAATCATTCAACAAAAAATTTAAAACTAATTTGCATAATAATTTTGTGAAATCCAAATATACAATTTTTTTGTAAGGACCAAAAATAAAATTTAATAACTTTATAGGGACTAGCAATAAAATTTAATAACTATTTAACACTTTGTTAAATTTTAACAAAATTGACAGCTACGAGTAAAATTTATTGATTTTGAGTTGACCATCATATTGATGGTGGTCCATGCTATAATTACATACATAGACTAAGGACTAGTTTGTTTATATTTATTAAAAATTCTATTTAAAGTTCTAGTTATGGTTTTCCATATTTTTTTAAATTAATTATTTTTATGTTGAAAATAAAATAGCTATTTTGATTAATCTTTGAAAAAATAAATTTTAATAAAGAAAATCATTTTTAATAGAATGAAATGAAGAGAAAAACATAATTTATAGTCTCTATATTCTTTTAGCAATATAAATTGAAAACTATTTTCACATTTTCAACCACAATTTATACATTTATTTTAAAGTCTATAAAGAATAATGTTCAAATTATTTTTAGAAAATCTAAAACAAATGAACCCTAAATGCAAAGAAGTATTGTTCATTTAAAAAAGAAAAATATTGATTTGATTTCAAATTTTTGGACTTCAGTTTTTACATAAAACTTGTATTGATGTACATGTACTATAATTTAACCATAATAGCCTTACCTTTGTTATAATTTCTTTTGTTATAAATTCAATTTTTTCTGTACAAATTAAGAGTATAATTACTCCACTATAAACAATCTCATAAACACAAATAAATTCAAATGATTCGAACACAAATTCAGTTTTTTTCCGTACAAATTAAGAGTATAATTACTCCACTATAAACAATCTCATATCTGAAGTTAAAAAAATAGAAACACAAATAAATTATAACTCAACTAATAAAAATATAAAAAATTGTTAAGTCAAACATCATGATTATGATGCGAACTCTAATTTTTCCATTTAAGGTCACATTGAGACAATGAAATTAAAAAAAAAAAAAAATCCAACTAAAAAACCGATTAGTCTAAAAATCATCAATTCCAACTATTAAATGACTCTAATTCTTTTCTCTTGTTTAATTGTTTCCACATTCTTTTCCGAACCAAACAAAGCCTAGCATTGTGAGCAATTGATAAGAAGGAGGTTGTTGGGTTAAAGAAGTCAAAGTAATCTCTCCGTTCCAAAATATAAGTGATTTTGAAGAAAAAATTTGTTATAAAATATAAGTTGCTTTACAATTTCAATGAAGTATTTAATGCTATTTTTTCTATTATACCCTTAACTTTTTATTTCTCTCTCTTCTTTCGATTCTTTCATTTATCTTTCCCATACAATTAATGAAAAACAATTTTTTAAACTTACTCATAATTTCTCTTTTCTATACAATAATGATTACATTTATTAATTTGTGTAATATAGTTAAAACGACTTATATTTTGAAACGGATGGTCTAGTAGCTAGATAGGAGAGTAATTTGATGGGATTAGATACTTACAGCAGAAAATATCAGAGTACTCCTATAGTATTGATTGAAGATGTAGGGTCGTCCCAAATCTGAAATCTCTACTACGCATATCACTCACATAGGATTGTGTACCAAAATTAAATTGATTAATTAATTAAGCAGAAACTGTAGTGGAAAAGTGGAAGGTTCCGAAGAACAAAACACACGTGTTAATAGGGACACAAACACAGTACCAAACAAAACAAGTCCCAATCTAGGAACACCTTCAACAGGCGTACTAGTACTACGCTGGGTTGGCTGGCTAAAGTGTTCACTCTCATAAGTGTCGGTTCCTTTGGAAATCACAAACATGTTGCCTATACTTGTATTATTTCCCTCAAGTGCAACCTACAGTTTGCTTCATATTACCAACATGTTACATGTGATGTTAGTATGATACGGATCTCGATTGCATGCAGTCAAAACCGCATGTAGTTAGAAAGATCTGACCGTCTAATACATATAGGTACTATTTGTAAAAAATAAATGTTACATTTTTATACGTCATATAAATGTGTTTATTGTGCACTTTATACATTGTTATAAACTACGCAGAAATTGTCATATTCAATTTAAAATGTTGCGTGAATTTTTACAGTTTTGTCATTTATAAAATGCATCTCTTTGTGTTGAAAAGTCTGATTGTTGTATATAAAAGACAACGAGATGTTAGGGTAATCCAAGATAAGAGGAAGAAGATAACAAGTAAGAATTAGAGAGAAAACTAGGAGGAAAGTGTTTTGATTTATTAATAGAGAATGAGTTGTATACAATGCATGTGGTACACGCTTATTTATAAGGAAAACTCCTAACCCATCTATTACCTGTAACACAAGTAACCATAACTAACTAACTCAAGGTAGTTATGTAACCACCTCCTAACTACCTAACCAAGTCTAATAGGATTGAAGTTATAAAACATCATGCTCCCTTAACTTCAAGCCTAAGCAAACTTGTCTGTCCTTCAGAAATCCTTCAGAACTGCAACCTTGTCTGTCCTTCAGAAATCCTTCAGAACTGCAAACTTGTCTGTCCTTCAGAAATCCTTATCTGTCCTTCAGAACTCCTTCAGAACTGCAAACTTATCTGTCCTTCAGAAATCCTTATCTGTCCTTCAGAACTGCTTCAGAACTGGTCTGTCCTTCAGAACTGCTTCAGAACTTGTCTGTCCTTCAGAACTGCTTCAGAACTTGTCTGTCCTTCAGAACTGCTTCAGAACTTGTCATGCTGGGCGCGCGCGCCTGATACACACCAAGTTCACTTCTGAGCTTTAAAAACCTGTCTGTTTTCAAACTCTTAGTTAGAGCATCTGCAACCTGAGTATCTGTTGCACAATGCTTGACATCTAAGCTACCTTGATTCACCTGCTCCCTCAAGAAATGAAACCTAGCCTCTATGTGTTTGCTTCTACCATGCAAAACTGGATTCTTGGCTAAGTTTATAGCAGACTTGTTATCAATCTGCAGAACCACAGGTTTCTCTGCTTCAATTCCTAGCTCCTTCAACACAGTCACAATCCACAAAGCTTGGCATGCTGCATATGCACCTGCTATGTACTCAGCTTCACAAGAAGACAATGCAACAACTGGTTGTTTCTTAGAACACCAAGCAACAGGAGCCTCCATAAATCTGAAGAAATACCCAGTAGTACTCCTTCTATCTACTTTGTCACCACACCAATCAGCATCAGAGTAGCACACAATCTCAAATTTCTCCTTCAGAACTGACTTTGGAAAAAGAATTCCAAACTCCATTGTGCCTGCTATATACCTAAGTATTCTTCTAGCTGCATTCATGTGTGACCTTCTAGGTTTATCCATGAATCTACTTACAAGCCCAACTGCAAAGCATATATCTGGCCTGCTGTTGCAAAGATATCTCAATGATCCAACAATTTGCTTGAAAATTGTAGGATCCACAGTCTCTTCTGTCTCATTCTTCTCTAGCTTCAAGTTCACCTCCATAGGAGTTGCAGCATAGGTACACTCAATCATGTTGAACCTCTTTAGAATTTCTCCTGCATATTTTCTCTGATGCAACAATAGACCTTTACCATTCTTCAGAAGTTCAAATCCTAAGAAGTAAGACACTTCTCCCAAATCTGTCATCTCAAATTCAGTTTTCATTACTTCTTTGAATTTCTCTATCTCAGCTGTGACACTTCCAGTTACTAGCAGATCATCAACATACAAACATATCAGAATGATGCTTGAAGCTGCTTCCTGCACATATACTCCATATTCTGACTTGCATTTCCTGAAACCTTGTTTCACAAGAAATCCATCTATCCTTTTATTCCAAGCTCTTGGAGCTTGTTTCAAACCATATAGAGCTTTGTTCAATCTGTAGACCATGTCTTTCTTCCCTTCAATCATGAATCCAGGTGGCTGAGTTACAAAGACAAGTTCTTCTAATGGACCATTAAGAAAGGCTGACTTAACATCCATGTGGAACATAGGCCATTTCCTTGCATTAGCTACAGCTATGACAAGTCTCACAGTCTCAATTCTTGCCACAGGTGAGTAGATTTCTGAGTAATCTATTCCTTCCCTCTGCAGAAAACCTCTTGCCACCAGCCTTGCCTTATATTTTGCTATAGAATTGTCAGGATTTAGCTTCAGCTTGAACACCCATTTTACTTCAATTGCCTTCTTATCTGATGGAAGTTTAACTAACTCCCAAGTTTGATTTCTCTCAATTGAAGCCAACTCCTCCTCCATAGCTTTCTTCCATTTCTTGTGTTTCAAGGCTTCTGTGTAATTGATAGGCTCAGAACCAGCCATCAATGCAATATGAACTAAGTCACCATCTGCATTTACCTCATTATCATTAACAATTTCACAATCCTGCAGTCTAGCAGGAATGTTCCTTGTTCTGGCAGGCCTGTCTCTAGTCACAGCTGCAGGTGCTTCATTCTCATCACTAGAATCACTATCTTCTTCATTCATGATTGGATTCAATTGAGCTCTGCTTGAACTGCAACCAGCAATCCAATCCCAGGATTTCTCTTCATCAATTACAACATCTCTACTGTAGATCATTTTCTTTGTGACAGGATCATACAGCTTGTAAGCACCTGTGACGTGGTATCCTACCAAGATCATGACTTCACTTCTGTCATCAAGCTTCTTCCTTGTTGCTTCAGGTACATGCTTGTGACATAAAGCACCAAAAATTCTGAAGTGACTTACACTAGGTTTTCTACCACTCCACACTTCCTCAGGTACTTTGTCTTTCAGCTTCTTGGTTGGACACCTGTTCAACACATATACAGCAGTGTGAACTGCTTCACCCCAGAAAGCTTTAGGCAGGTTCCTATGCTTCACCATACACCTTGCCATATCAAGAATAGTCCTGTTCCTTCTTTCAGCTAAGCCATTGTGTTGAGGTGTATAGGGAGCTGTGACTTCATGTTCTATACCTTGTTCAACACAAAATGACTCAAACTTCTTGGAAGTATACTCACCTCCACCATCTGTTCTGAGAGCTATGATCTTCTTTCCACTTTGATTTTCAACTAATGCCTTAAAATTTCTGAAGACATCAAATACTGCATCCTTGGTTTGAATCAAGTATATCCACATCTTCCTGCTATACTCATCAACAAAGGTAACAAAATATCTATTACCACCAAGTGAATTCACATCAAAGGGACCACACACATCAGAATGCACAACACCTAGTACACTTGATGATCTCATAGGCAAACTCTTGCTGAAAGTATTTCTAGGTTGTTTACCAACTAAGCAACCTTCACATATTCTTTCTGAAGCTTCAATCTTAGGCAGGCCAAGTACCATTCCTTTGCTCCCTAGCTGATTCAGATATTTGAAATTCAAATGTCCAAATCTCAGGTGCCATAGCCAATTCAACTTCTCATCTGTTACTACCTTCATACACTGAACAGTGTTTGTGTGAATCAAAGTTCTGAAAGTTCTATTCTTGGCCAAAGGAGTCCTCAGAATTAGGTTATTTGCAGGATCATAAAGTTCAAATTTCTCATTCTTAATGATAACTGAAAAACCTTTTTCTGCTAACTGTCCAACACTCAGAAGATTACAATCCATACCTGGTACAAACATCACATCTTCAATTACTGCAGAGCTTCCATTGCTTCTCTTGATAACCATGTTACCAATGCCTTCTGACTGCAATGAACTGCTATTGGCCAGCTTCACTTTACTTTTCTTTCCAGAATCAAACTTCACTAACCAGTTTTTGTGACCAGTCATGTGATTGGAACACCCCGTGTCTAAGAACCAAGTCTCAGCATCAACTTTATCTTGTGATTCTACCTCTGATAATGCAGCCATGAAAGTCACAGCTTTGTCTTCAACCTTTTCTTGCACAAGTTTTGCTTCATCATCAGAGTCTTGGCCCTTTTCTTTGCCTTTCTTGAACCAACAATCTGAAGCATAGTGTCCCCATTTCTCACAGTTATAGCACTGAATGTGACTCTTGTCCTTGCCTTTACCTTTCTTTGAACTTGATGTTCTTCCTCCTTTCTTGAAGGATTCAGATTTTCCATCAATTTTTTTCTGAGAGCCATTCTTTCCCTTATCTTGATTTTTCTCTTTGTGACTATTAGCTTTCTTGTAAGCCTGAGCTTGTAAGGCTTGTACAGACTCTTGAACCCCTTTCCTTTCATTTATCATCAACTCATGTGCTTCTAACGATCCAACAAGATCCTCCAACTGTAATGTAGCTACATTCCCAGTTTCTTGGATGGCAACAATGACATGATCAAAATTTGGAGTTAGAGTTCTCATTACCTTCTCTACAATCATCCTATCTGTCATCACCTCACCACAGCTCTTCATTGTATGGACAATGCCTTGAACCTTCGACACATAGGCTCCAATGGATTCACTCTTATCCATCTGCAGAAGCTCATATTGCCTTCTCAGAGACTGCAACTTCACTCCCTTCACCTTTTCTCCTCCTTCATAATATTTCACCAAAATATCCCAGGCTGCCTTAGAGGATTCAGCACTAGATATCTTGTCAAAATTTGCAGAATCTACTGCAGCTTGAATTGCATACATTGCCTTGCAATCCTTCTTCTTTGAGTCTTTGTGTGCTGATCTCTGAGCTTCAGTGGCATTCCCCACCAAGTCTTGCACACCATTAACCACCACTTCCCATGTATCTTGAAAACCAAAGAGAGACTTCATCTGTTTGCTCCATCTTTCCCAATTCTTGCCCTCAAGAATTGGAAGATTGTTTGGTAAACCATTCCCTGACATTGTTTCTGAATGAAGGAAAATGTAAACACCAAACAAGACTGAATCTTTGTGCTTTCTACACTAAGAACCAAAGGGCTCTGGATACCAATTTGTTAGGGTAATCCAAGATAAGAGGAAGAAGATAACAAGTAAGAACTAGAGAGAAAACTAGGAGGAAAGTGTTTTGATTTATTAATAGAGAATGAGTTGTATACAATGCATGTGGTATACGCTTATTTATAAGGAAAACTCCTAACCCATCTATTACCTGTAACACAAGTAACCATAACTAACTAACTCAAGGTAGTTATGTAACCACCTCCTAACTACCTAACCAAGTCTAATAGGATTGAAGTTATAAAACATCACGAGATGCATCTCAATTTTCAAACAATATAAGACTTTAAGACGTATTGATATTTTCTCGCTAAGAGTTTTCTTTAGGTGTTTAGTTGGCCTTGTGCTATGTTTCTTGTTTTGTACTATAATTTGGTTTTTCTTTTTTCTATTTTTTTATTAGACTAGTTTAATTAACTTACTTTACCAAAAAAGAAAAGAAAAAGATGAATAGGAACACTCATTTATAATTCTATAAGTAAAATGATGAAGCATTAAATAGTAAATAAGTTGTCAGCACATTCTATGATTGGTTACAATCATTGGCAGCATTTGGATTTTGGAATAGGTAGAAAAGTGAAAAACATATAGCAAAACATAAACAAAGGAATCCTTGGTGACAAGGGAGTGTAAATACTACTATATATTAGAATTTACACCCATGTGCAGTTCAAATGTGCAACCAATGGAAGTTTTCATTGACAACCTTAGCCAACAAGTCATTTTCAACTTATTTGTGTTTATTTTAACCTTGTTGACAGCTAACAAACACTTCACAATATGTTCCTTCCTCTACCCTTTTACTCAAATGTCTTGGTGTACTTTCCCCCCTCAAAGCATTTTCACATTTTGATACTCTTTATTGTTCATGTAGCCACCAATTCAAATTGACCTATCATGTGGTTTTGAAACCGACCAAATAAATAAGCACTTCTTATAGTTGAGCACGTTTAAGGTCTAAGAACTTATGTCTATTTTCTAGTGTTAGTATTATATTAATTAATTTTGCTCCAATTGTTTGTACAATTATTTGGTCATGATAGATACTTATGTTGTGGCCAATGAAAATGGTTTTTGTGTATCACATATATTCCATTTTATCATTATATGTGACTTTTTATTTGGTGTATTTGAGTTAACCTTTATTCCGTGATTCTTGCTGATTCAATGTTATTCCTTCTCATTCTTGCTCACAAGAATGAGTTGCAAAGCCATGTGGAAGAATAATAAAAGGATTCAAAAGACTGAAATTCATAATTCATCATCATGGGATTATATTTTTTAGTAGAATGGTCATGATCATCTTAATGATTGCAGCTTATTTAGTACTAGTAGCTATAGTACTTTTTTTGCTACATATTATATTACTTTTATGATTACACTGCTTTTGAATTTTGGTGAGCAAAAATCTGATTATGATGTTGGAACAATGAAGTGTATTTTGCTTGCAATGCCATATGAAGTGTATACGCCGTAAGTAATCAATTTAGAGATTGAAATTTTTTAATCGCTTTAAAGATAGAAGTTTTGAATTTTATAATCAATTTTTTTTTTTTTGCATCACTAACTCCACATTGCAAAAAATATTTAGAGACCGAATTAAAGAAAAACAATTCATCATCACAATTTTTTGTTGTTGGTGTCCTGCAAGGAGTATTCTAGCACACCATGTTTTGAGGGGAAATGTCTAATTTACATTTTTTAATTTGAAATAGGTATAGATTAATCCTTAAGTTCCTTTTTTTTTTTAACACTTTATTTCGGTTTGGTGCTTCCATATTTTTTGGTTATGGATTGATCGTTTATGTTATATTTTGTTTTTACACCGTTAGTCTTTAAATTATGTTTCTTTTGCATCGTTGTTCTTTATCTTTGTGACTTTGCGAACCACAATTTATGTTTTGGAACTAGACTATGTGCTCAATCATCACGCCTCAACTGGAGATGAAATTGCACTTGCTATTTTGGTTCATGAATTCAAATCATTGTATCAAGATGTTGTAGGGGAAAATTAGGTGGCTATAGATCTAAGATTTGAAAAATTTAAAGTTTAAATTTAAAGAAGTGAAGGGAGAGGGAAAAAAAAAGAGAAATCTAACGTATCTATTTGAGTTATCCTAACATGAAAATGACGCACATGCTTCTTTTCAAGCAAACTCATTAAAAAGACTAACGATGCAAGTTAAATGCAATATACAAAAAAGTAGAATAAAAAAAAATAAACTTAAATAATTTGGGAAAATGATCAAATTTGGGGTAATTTTGCCTAAAAATATTCAAAAGAATATTTTTTTATCAAATGACCTAGCGTCTAAACTCAAACACCTTTTTTTGGATATTCAGACTCAAACACTTTAACTAGAATCTCGGTTCAAACTTAAATCCTAACAAATCAATGTTCTATAAAATGCAAATTACTTCAAAGTTCAAAATGAATAATATCATACTATTAATTCACTTGGGTTGGTCCAATGTTATTGGCTTGGGATCCGGGAATGTGCTCCTCTTAAAATATTTTGTTTGATTTTTTCCTGATACCAATTTAGATGGGTTAGTTTAGCTTCTTCCAAAAAAAATATTAACTACTATTTAAAAATCAAATATAAATATAATAAATACATCGTTGAACTTAGTCACTATACAAATTCATGTCCATCCCATGTCAATTGGATATGAAATAAATGATGAATCAGAGAACCGACCATTTCCATATAAATACTTGGGATAACCTTTGTTTTAATTTAATCTTTGCCTTTTAAAATAGACATTAAAACTTGACCCAAAAAAAAAATATTAAAAGATCAAATCCAAAAAATAATTTTTTTGAATCATGTGTGATTTGAATAGAAAAAATTGAATTGAGTTGTTTGTGAACTTAAAATAATACAAATTTGAACTAAAAAAATATGTTTTTAACAAATTTAAGATGAATTTCGAGTTTTACCAAAAAGGTCTACAAACAAGTACGATGTTCCAAATAAATGAATAAAAAACTCATTGCACAACAAATAAATAAGTTTAAGAAACAAACAATTAGCACCGCCAATTGTTGTTTATGAAAACTTACCAAACCAATTAACAAAGAAAAACATTTGTGCTTTATTATTTAAAGAAAACATAAAAATGCAATTAATATATAATTAAATTTATAAAAATTTAATATTAGACAAATCACACACAATTATTTTTCTATCATTCTCATAAATTAAACACGACTAAGAGTCGTGCATTTTAATCACAAACAACATCACCAACCACAAATATATCTTCCAAAGAATGCGTACGTCTCTTCATTTTTTCATGTATTAAATATGATTCTTCGGAGGATTTAATGAATATGCACAACCAATGTAAAATATTTTTACACATACATTCAATGAAAATCTACTAACTTGCCACATCACCCCACTCATGTATGGTTAGTTTGAAACTACATGTATGACATGAAAGAATGATGATTTCTTATTGATTGTCCGTTTACACATCTTTTACACTGTCTTCCGTCATGCATTTCGTGTGAGAAAAAATGTGTGTGTGTATTAGAAATATAAAGTGGTTGTAAATTTTAAGGGAAAACATTTTATGTATTATTTATTAATCTTTTATCAAATAATTAATTTTTATTTGGATAATTGCATAAAATTTTGTAAACGTTCTATAATTTCTATATATATAATTTGAGAGCATTTTTTCAAATAAAATTATACATGTGGCATTACCACATTCATTCTTCTCCCATATTGTTTTATCATTCAATGCTTTTGTTTCAAAAAAAACCCTTATTAATTAAAAGCAAAGTTGATCATTTTATCATCAATACATACACATTATTAAAAAGGAAATTATTCAAAATCAAATATGAAAATGAATATCATACTAACATAGTATAAAATATAAATATTATTTATGATTTAGTCCAAAAACTATATTATTCATCATTAAATAAGAAAAATTCAAGTTTTTTTTTATTCTTTTTTCAACAAACGAAATTTTACAATTTAACTTTGTATTGTCATTAAAAAAATCAACTTAGTAACAAAAAACACTTTTTTCGTTTTTAAATATATTTATAAAAAAAATCATCGATTTTGTTTTATAAATAAATCAATATATACATCTATATAAAACACCATACAAAAAAGATATAATTGTAGCATATCAATGTTTAATGTTTAAGGCAATATATGGTTTAAGAAATAAAATATTCATAATAAAAATTTGTGTCTTGAATAAGTCTAGGCACATCCCTCATAAAAAAAGTCTATACCTACATCATCATAAATGTAACTTATTTTTCAATACGATTTTTTATTTATTTAAATAAGTATATAATTTTTTGTTCCAATTAAATTCCTAAATTACGGGAAGGGAAATTCTTTGGTACACATATTATGTGGCGGTGTATCGATACATTGTTGACATGGTTAACAAATGACAAGTAATAAATGCAGATTTTGTTTCTTTTATTGATTTTCTATTTTAAACGCTACTTTTTAATATTTGCAAATGTATCTTTGGCATAAATATAACCATCAATAATGTTCCAAAATAAATCAAAGCATCAATCAAATCTTTTAAACTAGTTTTTTTTTTCTTCTTTTAACAAGATTCAAATAATTTTTTTGGTAGAAAAATATTGTAATTCATAAATTATTAAAATGTGAATCCTTAATTTTTTTACCGCTTGATTAAAATATTCACCCTTATAGCCCTAAAAATAAAATATTGTTCGCCCTTATGTGTCCTTCAAATATTTTAATTTTTTTTTTTTTTTTTTTGTACTCTTCAAATATTTTAATTTTTAAGTTGATATGTATTTATGATTATTTTGCATGTATAGAGCATTATTAGGGTTTGATCTAGAAATTTTGATTTCTTTAGTCACAATTGACATTATTACTTGAGATTTAACTAGGTTTTCTTATGAACTAGTTTCATATTTAATATAGCGAGTTCACGCTTAATTGTTTGATTGTCGAAATTTGAATTCTTAAGTGTTTCTCATTTCAATTTGGTCAAGTTGAACAGTTAGACTGTGGATATTTGATCTTTTAATCCATTTCAATCTGGTTGGTTTGTGAGTTAACAATAATTTCATAATAACTAGATTGAACCATTAGACTGTTGAAATTCAGCTTCTTAAGTGTTTATTATTCCAATTAGGTCAAGTAAAGTAGAATAACCGAGATGAATTGATTCTCATAGTCACAATTGAGAAAATTAGTTGATTCTCATAGTCGTAATTAATCTAATTAGTTGGCGTTGAACTGTTAGATTGTCGACATTTAAACTGTAAAGTGTTTTCTATTTAATTTGGTCAATTTATTTCTTTGGTTCTTATCGGGAGAATTCGTAGAGATTTAGTAATTCATTTATGATAACTAGGTTTTTGAGTATGTGCGTCATTCCAATTAAGTGGTATTGAATTGTTTGAGAGAAAATTTGGTTTCCTTTGGCACAATCGGGAAAACTATTGTTTTGAGAAATCACGATTGGTAGAATTAGTTGAGATTTAATTGTCCTTTCATAGGAATTAAGATTTTTAATTAAAAAGTTCAGTTACCATTAGATTATCATAAATAAGTTAATTGTTTGAGATAAATATAAGCTAAAAAAAAATAGAATTTGGTTCGTGAAGGATTATTCAGTAGGATTATTCAGTAACTGTTAGTTCAATTAGTTAATATTTAATCATTATTTACTTGCATAAGTTATTTTTTATAAGTTCAAAATAAAAAAATAAGTTAATCCAAACATGCCTTTAAAAGATCATTGTGTAAAGATTAGAAATTTATTAAAAAAATAGGTAAAATATAAAAATTAACCCATGAGATTTATTCATAATTTACTTGCATAAGTTATTTTTTATAAGTTCAAAAATAAGTTAATTGAAACTTGCCCTTAAAAAATCATTTTGTAAATATTAAAAATTTATTAAAAAAAGGTAAAATATAAAAATTTACCCATTAGAGAATTGAACTCATGACCTTTAGCAAATCATACAACATACCAACAAGACTAGTGATCCTTTTGTTAATTGAAATTGTTTGTTATTATTTTATATTAATCTTTTGCTTTATATTGTTAATAATAAAAAAAATTTGAGCGTAAATTGAATCTTCCCTAACATAATTCTGCCGTCGCGCACAGTGAGTTGGAAAACACGATCTTTCAACTTGATTTTCTTCAAAAATACTACTCTTCTAAACAAAAATCAACAATATCTTCAACTTTGATTTTTTTCAAAAATACTTCTCTTGTAAACAGAAATCAACAAGATCTTTCTACTTTGATTTTCTTCAAAAATACTACCTCTCTAAATTAAAATTGATAAAATCTTTCGATTTTGATGTTCTTCAAAAATATAACCCTTCTATATATAGTCATGTATCATTCTTGCAAATTCACACAACAAAATACGGTGTATTTTCTTCTATTCAAATCGCCACTAAATGGAGGAAGGAGAATGTTCCTTTACGTCAAAGAAGGCACTCATTGCAAAAGCTGCTATGTTTTCTTTTAAAAAAATGTACAAAAAAATAAATTTATGGTTAAATGGTAAATAAATTTTAAAATTTTTAAACTAATAATATTTAAAAAATAAATTTGAAGGCTACATAAGGATACACATTTTATTAACTTAAAAATTAAAATATTTGAAGAGTACAAAAAAAGAAGAAGAAAAGAATTAAAATATTTGAAGGATACAAAAGAGCGAACAATATTTTATTTTTGGTGCTATAAGGGTGAATATTTTAATCAAACGGTAAAAAAATTAAGGATTCACATTTTAATAATTTATGAATTAAAATATTTTTCTACCAAAAAAACTATTTGAATCTTGTTAAAAGAAAAAGAAAAAAAAAACTAGGTTAAAAGATTTGATTGATGCTTTGATTTATTGTGGAACATTATTGATGGTTATATTTATGCCAAGGATACATTTGCAAATATTAAAAAGTAGCGTTTAAAATAGAAAATCAATAAAAGAAACAAAATCTGCATTTATTACTTGCCATTTGTTAACCATGTCAACAGTTACCAAATAATTTCCCTTTATGTAAACCAATCATAATAATCCATATCAGTAATGTACCGGTATACTGCCACATAATATGTGTACCGGAGTGTTCACCTTAAGGGAATAATCAATATGATTACTTTCTTTTTTTTACTATAAATTTTGCTTTTTGAATCATAGAATTTTCACACCATTAGGAAATGCATTATGAAAGTTTGAAATTCTTCTCAAAATCTCTCTTTTCTTTTATTGAAAAATAAAAATTAGACCAGTCTAGATTTTTAGACAAAATTTAAAATGATGCTTAAACTATTCAATAAGTAATTAATTATAAAATATTTTTTAATTAGTGATATGACTTATTCCTTTTGACCACTAATAATTTTCTTTTGTAACATCAATTTTTAAGACGATATATGGTTTAAGAAAGAAAATTTCCTAATAAAAATTTTTGTGCCTTGAACATGACTATATATATACATCACCATAAATTAATGTTATATGCGGTTGACTTTTTTTCTTCTTTAACATGTCATAATTTATTTATTTATTTTTTTTGAAGAGGCAAAAATGAAATATATATATATATATACCACGAAAAAAGTAGATCCCTCAGCACAAGGTGTACCAGAGAGACCTACACCAGTTTACAAGAGGATCAGAATGAACAAAATGAAAAGAATACAATTAGTCAATACCCAAACATAACATAGGGTTCGACCACCAACAATGAAAGTTAGAAATCAAAGTCCCATTTGTTGTCTGCAACCACCGATAAGAGAGAATCTTGACTTTGTCGAGGAGCCGATGCACAGAGCTTTCCGAATTCCTGAAAACACGATGGTTTCATTCATTCCACACAACCCAAATACAAGCTAGCCACACAAGCTGCAGGAAGGACCGCCAAGCACGCCGATTCCCGGCTGAGTACGTGAACTGAACGAAATGATCCGAGAGACTGTATGCATCCACTGACAAGAAACCAATCCAAGACCGAACTAACGTCCAAAGAGAACCAAAGACGCTACACGAGAGAAACAAATGATGAGCTGTCTCAATGCCACTACCCTCTGTCACACAAAAGTGAAGCTCTGGAGAGACAATGCCGCGAGCAACCAAGTTTGCCTTCGTAGGCAACCGATCGTGCAGAAGGCGCCACGCAAGAAAAGATACCTTCAACGGAACCTGTCTGTGCCATAGGAGGTCATCAGCTGCCCCCAAAGTAAAACATGTAAAATATTTTATTCAAACAGATTATGCTTTTAGTGTAATATATTTGATAAATATGTTAATCAACTTAATGATTTTATGTCGTCGATCCCGTTAGGTTTCTAATATTTTTGTTGTGGTATTGTTTGTCAAAGTGAAAATTTGGAAGTGATGTTTTTAATATTATTTTTAAAATGACAATTGTTATTCAATTTATACTTTAAGCTATTTAGCTTATTTTTCTGTCGATTTTTCCTATGAACTTATTAAATTTTATTTAAATGACAAAACAATTTTGTGCACCATCCGGCCCACCAAAGTTATTTTTAATCCATTGCTGCATTTAATCAATATAATTTAAATATCATTCTATATTTTTTAATCATATTATAATATAGAGCTAATTAAAAATTTATTTGATTTATGATTTTCTATGGGATGATATATAATAAAACAATCGCAATTTCATCCATAAGTGTGACGATTATAAGTCAATCAATTCATGAATATGATATTTGAGAATTTTACCCTAAAACAACTATCTTTGTACTTTTATTTTGCGAAGTGGTAACTTTGTGCTTTATCTATTTGGTCTTTAATTTACCCCCAAAACAACCACTTTTGAACTCATTTTTTTCTTTTTCTTTTTTTTAATTTATAGGAGAATCTTATACTCAAATATTACTTTTAATCTGGGAGCCTTTTTTTTTTTGTAATTCATAATATGAGGACTATATTTATACTCATATTAATAAGGGATGCTATTTTATTTTTTAATTTATACAATACATATATTTGTATTCATACATCAATACGGGAACTTGTATTTACACGAAACTTATATTTTCAATCATATATTAATTCAAAGCCTTTTTATTTTATTTTGATTTATATGCGACCTATATTTATAGTCATATTTGAATATGAGGTCCTATTTATAGTCGTATATTTGTACTCTAGAGTCGTATTTATACTCACATATTAATAGAAAACATAATTTTTAAACAAGTTCCAGGGATCTATATTTATATTCATCTATTAATAAATAGGTCTTTTTTATATAATTTATACGAGACCTATATTTATATTCATACTTTAATATATGGTTTATTTTTTGTGATTTATACAGGATATATATTTATATTCATATTAATTTGAGTGATATTTTTTGTAATTTATACGAGACATATATTTATACCCATATTTTAATACAAGATTTTTTTTTATAATTGCTGCAGGGACATATATTTATACACATATATAAATTATTTTTTAATTTATATGAACCCTATATTTATACTCACAAATTAATATGTGACTTATTTCTTTGTAACTTATATGTATGTGAACCTATATTTATATTCATATATTAATTTAAAGATTATTTTTATAATTTATAATTATATGGGAAACTGCAATATCATATATTAATAGAGGAGCGAATATTATTTTTATATGCTGCAAGTATATTATAACTTATATATATATATATATATATATATATATATATATATATATATATATATATATTAATACATAAAATACTATTTTAGTAATTTATATATACGGGGTACTATATAAATAGGTTTATTGTGTGACGAATTCACGTTAAGACTTCAAACCATATGTGATTTTTTTAACACTTTTTGTCATATTAAATATTTTTTAAATTTAACACAATTACGACCTACTCCCTTCGATTTTTTCAAAATTGTCTAGATCATTTATCGATTCAATCAGTGGACCATGTTGGATTTTTAGGGTGTTGGCTTCATTTGCTAAAATAAGCCTAAGTCCATGATGTGGAGCATGATATGTGCACATCAGGATCCACAGCTGGACGCCTAGCAAGACGCGCTTTCTGTTATTTTTCACGCGTGATCTTTTGAAAAGATTTGTTTTTGAAATAAACTTATGTATACTTGCGCGCCAAGGAACAAGATAACCTTTCTGTTTTATTTTATTGGCCGACTTTGATCAAAAAGATTTGAAACAAATATATTTTGATAAAGATCAAATTTATCTCAAGGCAAATTTGCGATGGCCAGCTGTCAACATTGAAGATCCAAGCCCATGAAACTTGTTCTATATAAAAGAAGGCTAAAGACATTATTATTTACTGAAACATACACTGAAGAATCGAGTCTTTAGGTTTTATTCTTTAGTTTGTTCTTTGTTATTTGTGAGCCTTCACTTGGATCATGTTTTGATACAAGTAAGGACTGAGTTTAATAGAGTTGTAATCTCTAGTAATCTTCTCCAAAGCTTTGAAGCAAAGAGTTAGATTGTGCAACACTCAAAGCCTTTAAGTACAAGTGTGTAGTTTTGTCTAGGAGTGTGTCTCAAAACTAAGTTTTTTATTAAATCCTTACTAGGTAAGGTTGAGGGGGAGTGAGCAGAGGTTCTCATATCTAGGAGTTCCTAGGTAAAATTAGCACGGGTAGTGATTAAGTGATAAGTTGCAAACGGGGGAGTTTAACTTTGAATTGATACTATCATAGTGGATTCATCCCTGGATTGGTATCCTCCAGAGTAGGGTTGTTTAGCGCCGAACTGGGTTAACAAACTCTTTGTGTTGTTTATTGTTTTCTGCAACTTTTAATTGTTTCTTGTTCATCAAGTTCAGTATGTCCATGACGTTGACACACATTAGGCTACACATTACACTATCCCTAAGGTGTACACATTGTGCTGCACATCTGACATTTGCGCATATAAATCACTTTTCTAATTTTTTTTAATCATAAACTAAAAAAATAAATTTTCCATTCTTTTTAAATAATTTTTTTAATTTAAAAATGCTACGTAAGCAATTTTTAGTCAAAACAAATAACAGGGACTAATAAATTTAAAAGGAGGTAAACTTGAGGTGTCAAAATCGAGCAATTAAAATTTGAAGGGCAAACACTGAGAAATTGTAAAACTTGAGGGTCAAAATTCAAAAATGCATTTTAAAGGTGTGAAAACACAAGAAGGGGGGTTGAATTGTGTTTTGGGTAGTTTTAAAAACTTCTTCAAAGTTTTGCAACTTATCAGATTTCGCAGCGGACCAAGTTTAAACACAAACAACTTCTGGGATGGTGAAAGCGAAAACAGAGCAGGAATGAGTAAAACAAAGAAAAGAGAGAAGAGAGAACACAAGAGATTTATACTGGTTCCTCTCACAAACCGAGAGTAGTCCAGTCCCCTTGCACTTCCAAGGGATTTCACTATAATCACACAAGATTACAAATGCTCAAGCCAACAGCAAGAGACTTCATTTGCTCAAGTAACACCTTACAAGAGACTTCCAAATGCTCAAGCTCACCAGCAAGAGACTTCTAACACAAATAAAAAATACAATGTTTGAACAACTGATAAATAATATCAGAGTTCTGAGAACAAAGAAATACAACTTAAATAACAAGACTATTCTTAGAATTCTTGAAAAGAAAACTAAGGTTCAACAACTGATAAGTCAGAAGTTGAAAACTGTTTGTCTTGAATTTTGATATAATCTCAAGTTGTATCAAAGTTAAGAATGCTCTTTGAATTTTAGCAAAATAACAGCTCTTTTGTTCTTCGTAAGTGTGTTGTCTCGTCTTCAAATTCTTCCTCCTTTTATAGATGAAGTTGGAGCGTCTTGAATTTGAGCGGACAATGATGAATTCAGCTACGTAGTACTGTACTATTGTTTTCATTTGAAATGTGCTTATCCAAATCAAGTAAAGATCAAAATCTGAGCCTTGATTTCGAATATTCGCCCAAATCAGGAAAACAAAGTTAGTACAATAGTACAAACGTCATTATCATGAGGATAACGGTCTGAAAGAAGTTCTTCTGCTCCTTCAGATCTTTGCCAAATAGATGATAGTCGTTAATGAGAATAGAATGTTCTTCTGGCGTCCTCTGCTGTTTCATCGTCATCAGAATCTACAGATATTAAATTTGCTTCTGATGAGTTCAACTTCTGGTTGACTTTGACTTGCAACTTCTGATGACTTCAACTTCTGGTGTTGTCTTCAGAACTTACATTTTCCCAACTTCTGGGGATACTTTAGCATAGCAACCAGAACTTCAATTTCTAGTTAATATAAATTTTAACTTGTATATCTGCACACTAGAGTAAATTATCAGTATTCCCTATTGTATATTAATACTATTGTTATCATCAAAACTACTTGGGTTATATTAGAACCAACTTTGTTCCAACAATCTCCCCCTTTTTGATTGACGACAAACCAAGTATTAATTTACAATTGTTGTTATTTTAATCACATAATTGCATCCTTCAGGTTTATGAGTTTTGCAAGCTCCCCCTGAGTTCAGTAATGAATGATTAAAATAGTTTAAAATTTTAATATTGAATCCAGAACTTCAGTATACATTTGACTTCCAGAAGATAGGTTTGCAAGCTTTCTTCTTTGATCAGATCTACCTAAGAGAAAAGTACAATCTTCTCTTACGTGTATCATGTATAGAAAGTTCTAATCTCAATAGAAAAATTTTCTTAGATAAAAAATATTGATAACTGATAAAATGTAATAACTGAAACTTAATGAAATTAAAAATTTTTGAATTTGGCTTCAGTTATTGTTCTTTAAATTAATTTACTCTTACTCCCCCTTTTGTCATTAAACAAAAAAAATAATAAAAAAATGTTAAGAATAAATGAACACGTGACTAAAGAATTAGTCAAGTCAAGAATAAATTAAAACAGATGATAAAAACCACAATTAGTTAATGCAAAAACAAAAAATGAGGTAACTCCTACCAACCAAAATGGCTATAAAAGCGCACCAACTCTTTGTCATTTCACTCAACGATTCCATGATATTTCTTCAACAAAATGAGAAAAAATATTTGTGAGGATAGAAGAGTGATTGAGAGAAATGGGTTTAAGAAATTTTCAAAGAAGAACCAGAGAAGGATCTTATCAACGATAGATGCAATCCCATTGAATATGATGTCTAAGAAACATCTGAAGATGGTGAAGAGCTTTGCTCCAAAATCAGACGCAAGTTTCTCAACCATCTTCTGTTCTTAGAAGATCAAAGAGTTCTTCTTATGCAGGAGGATGAGCAGGAGTCTCTGAAGACAAGCTTCAAGTTTACAAAACAGTAAATTTGTAGCTCGAGAGGTTTAGGTTACAAGCTCCCAGGTTGAAGTTTGGGACACCATCCTCTTCAGCTCTCTTCTAACTCATCTTCTTGTAAAAATTTCCTTTTAGGTTTAGGTAGGTTTCTAGATTTATGCAAAAAATTGCTCTTAGAGCAATGATGAAATGCAAAAAAAATGTAATGCAGTTTTATATAAAAAAATTTGAATGCAATTGAGTTTATGCAGTTATTTTTATGCAGCAATATAGATATCTACTGAAGATAATAAAGAAAATAAACCAGCATAACCCAACCAAAATAACATAAAACAAAAATTCAAGATAGTAACAAACAGATCCAAAACAACAAAGTTCAAACAGAACATGATAAAACAGAACATAAACAAAATAAAACAAAGAAATCTTAGGGTTATGAGGGGTTAGAAGGGTTCTGCATCTTGGCTTGAAGTTGTTTCAAAGCTTCTTCTGAAATAAGTTGTAGCCTTTTGAACACATCTTCTGAGTCCATTCTGCCAACCAGATGTGCAGAATCAGAGTCCACCTGAATAATCTTTTCCATTTCTTGAGCATAGAAGGTGGAAAACTGATCTACAGCCTTTGTCATAACCAGCTTCATCTTCTCATCATGTATCCTCTTGGCTCTTCTAATTCTGTTCTCTTCAGCCTTGTATTCAGTGAACTTATGCCTTGCAATGTTCATGATAAAGTTCATTCTGTATTGAGAACTAAGATCACTCATCATTTGCTTGCACATATCCAAAATAGCAGTACATTCTTCATCCACTTGGTCAGGTGCAATAGCAAGGGCAGGCAGATCTTGGTGAAGTTCCTGAACTTTGTCATTAATGTCCGTCAGCACACGTTTAACATCTTCTAGTGTGATGGCTTTGTGAGGTGTAGGAACAGATGAAGATGAGGGTTTTTCTAGGATAACTGAGGGATGAATGGTAATTTCTTGTTTTGATGGAGGGGGTGTAATGACTTCTTCAAAAGTTCTAAGATAGTCATTTTCTGCATTTGTGAGTTGAGGGGTTTGAGATTTTTGAGGTGAGGGGTTGTGAAGTTCCAACTCTAATTGTTGTAAAGCATTTGCAGGAATGCCAGTTTCAACAATGGCTTCAATGGGAGAAGATTGATGTTCAGATAATGTCTTCTCTGAGTCATGGGAACTAGGTGAAATAGGTTTAGCAGACACATGTGTTGAAGATGCAACAAGGGTGCTCACTTGAGGAATAGCTTCAGAAGTTGCAACCTCTGCATTAACTTCTGATGCTACCTTCTCAATATTCTCCACAGAAGTAGGAGTAGAAACACCTGTTTCTGTAAGCAGGGATAACACATGTTTAGAGAATTGTTTCATAGAATCAGGGGATGGAACAAAGCTAACCACTGGTGTTTCAAAAGAAGCACTAGTAGAAACTTCTTCTATACAGTTGGATTTAGGTTCTAAATCTGAAAAGATTTTTGAAAAAGAGTTTTGAACTGGAACTGTATAGGGGATGTTTTTAGCATGCTTTGGACCATTAATGACATAATCAGGAATATCTTTAACATTGATCTATTTATAAATACCTTGATTTGCCAACCTTTGCACTAACTCAGCTTTAGGAATGGGAGTATTAAGAAATTCATTAGGCTCAGCTTCTACTCCACTTTCCCAGCTAGTTTCTTCCCAAGCCTTATAAAGCTCCACTTGCTTTATGGCTTCCTCACGCTCTTCATCATCATCATCCTCTTCAAGAATCAACCTTTGCTTCCTCTTCCTCTTCAAGTTTGTTCTGGCCTTCTTAGTAACTTCTGGAGCAGCCATTGCAGCAGATCCAGAAGCACTAGTTTCCTTAATTATTTCCAACTTTGTCTCTGCTTGAATAGCAGGCTCAGAGTTCCCAGGGTTCACTTCTTCTACAGCAATCTTCTTTACAACAACTTCTGAGGTACTCCTAACACCAGAAGTACTTCCAGACTTCTTCTGGGGTGTAGAGCTTCTTGCTCTCTTGGGTTTAGATTCTGTTTCTTCTGATTTCTTTACAGCTTTCTTTTTCTTTGTTTGAACAAGCAACAGATATCTTGTGGCTAGTCTGTCTTCCAACTTCTGATCATCTCCTCCTTCCAGAAGTTTCTTATGCATACCAGCAATGAGAGAAACTTCATCTCTAGACACAGAGGTGAGATAGAAGTGCTTGTCACTTTCTTCCTTCCTTGGTTTATACTGAACTTGTGGTGTAATCAAGGGTCCTTGAGTCTTCAACACTTTCTTCACAGTAAAACCACTTATCACAGAGGGATAAGCATCAATGATGGATCCATAACCAGGGAAAACAGGTTTCAGAGAGTGAATCAAATAACTTCAGTGAAACATGAAGGATAGGAATCTGCAGTAATGTGCATTTGTTGTACCCTTGGTTTGACTATCAGAGATAGCTTTACACATGTGCTCAAAGATAACCTTGGCAAAGTTCACCTCAGCCTTTGTTCCCAAATAATATAAAACTGTTTTATAATGATTGGAAACTTTGTCAGATGAACCAACCTTTGGTAACAGAGAGTCACACATAATCTTGTAAAGTATCTTGTAGTATGGCTTCATGTCATTGTTGTTTTTGGAAGTAGAATTCTTGCCATAGATTTCCTCTTGTATGTAGTGACTAATATCTTCAGAGGGGTAAGGAACAATACCAGTAAATGACAACTGAGCTGCTTGCCTAATGTGCTCATGTCTGATCCTAATGCAGACACCACCAACCTCTGAGCGAATCTCTTTGCACAGATACTCTTCATTAGGTATTGTGTCGCTGAGAGCTACTTCTGCCTTCATCCAAAAATCCTTCACTATTTCTGGATAGACAGGTCCATTTAAACAATCTAAGAAAGTTATCAACTTTTACGCTTCAAACGCTTCCTTGATCCCTTTAGCACCGTTCGCTCTAATTCCTTCAAAGTCGACTGGTCTTTCAATATGAAGAAATAGGTCTGAAATAGGAAAACCTACTTTGTCTTTAGAAAGAACACCAGGAGTAGAGGCTTTAATGTCAGCAATCGGTGGTACATTGATATATCTTTCTCCTTGAGATTGATTGCGCTTGGTAGAAGATGCCATGATTCTGAGTTTGGGGGTTAGGGTTTGCTAATTTGAGAGAAGAAAGAAATTGCTCTGAGTTTTAGAAGAGATGAAAGTGTGGGTAGTGATTGTGCAAATGTGTGAATGTGAACAGTTAGTGTTTAAAAAGAAAAGAAAAACAAAACCGCGCAAAAATGTACTAACTGAAAGGACAGAGGTAAAAGAGTAACTTAACAATTCACAAAATGAATTTAGAACACAATCATCACTAACCAACTTCTTTCTCTAATAGCAACCAGACACGTGTATTAGAAGGTTAATTAAATATCTGACACGTTAGCAACAGCAGTTGAAGAGGTAACTCAACAATTACTGCCACGTCACGTTCAGAACCACTCATATAAACTTCTGATACACAAGTTCTGACTCCCCCTAACTTCTGATAAAGATACCAGAAGATGGTTTGTCTAAACTTCTGATAGAAAGATCTGACTCCCCCTAACTTCTGATAAACTTCCAGAACTTCCTAAAATAATATTCTTCACCAGAGTTTAGCTTATTCACAGATTTCCATCATATTAAGATTCCTTTTGATAAAATCAAATCTTTCAACAGCTAAGGGTTTTGTAAAGATATCAGCCCATTGATTTTCAGTATCAATAAACTTGAGATCAATTACACCCTTCTGTACATAGTCTCTTATAAAATGATGTTTAATCTCAATATGCTTAGCTCTTGAGTGTAGAATAGGATTTTTAGAAAGATGAATGGCAGCAGTGTTATCACAATATAAAGGAATATTATGACTGCTTATTTGATAATCTTCAAATTGATATTTCATCCAAAGTAGTTGTGTACAACACTTGGCTGCTGAAATGTATTCTGCTTCTGCTGTTGACATAGATATGGTGGTTTGCCTTTTATTGGCCCAAGAAATCAAATTCTCACCAATGAATTGACAGTTTCCACTAGTGGATTTTCTTTCAAGTTTATCACCAGCATAGTCAGCATCACAGAATCCAATGTTACAAGTAGCCTTCAGATATCTAAAGATTCTCTTTACAGCAGTAAAATGAGATTCTCTAGGATCTGATTGAAATCTTGCACACAGACATACACTGAATAAGATATCAGGTCTAGAAGCTGTTAGATAGAGAAGAGATCCAATCATACCTCTATATAACTTCTGATCAACTTTACCTTCAGACTCACCTTTGCCAAGACTTGATGTAGGATGCATTGGAGTGTTCATGGGTTTGCAGTCTTCAAGATTGTACTTCTTCAGAAGATCTTTGATATACTTTGAATGATGAATGAAGTTTCCTTTCTTTGTTTGATTGATCTGAATTCCCAGAAAGTACTTCAATTCTCCCATCATGCTCATCTCAAATTCATCTTGCATCATCTTAGAAAAGTTCTTGCATAGTCCAGCATTTGTTGATCCAAAAATGATGTCATCAACATAGATTTGAATGATTAGAATGTCTTTCTTCATGGTCTTCTTGAATAGTGTATTGTCAACTTGACCTTTTACAAAACCATTGTCAACCAAGAAGTTACTTAGTCTCTCATACCATGCTCTGGGAGCTTGTTTGAGTCCATAGAGTGACTTCTTTAGTCTGAACCATGATCTGGATTTGAAGTATCTTCAAATCCTGGAGGTTGTTTGACATATACTTCTTCAGAGATCACACCATTTAGAAATGCACTCTTAACATCCATTTGATAAAGAGTAATGTTGTTGTTGACATCATAAGAAAGAAGTAATCTTATAGCTTCCAATCTTGCAACTGGAGCATAAGTCTCTGTATAATCAATGTCTTCTTGTTGACTGTATCCTTGTGCAACAAGTCTAGCTTTGTTTCTTATTACTTCTCCTTGTTCATTCAGCTTGTTTCTGTATACCCACTTTGTTCCAATAATGTTCTTGCCTTTTGATTTGGGTACCAGATCCCATACATCATTCCTTTGAAATTGATTCAGTTCCTCTTCCATAGCAACTATCCAAGCATCATCAGATAATGCTTCATCGGTGGTTTTAGGTTCAATCAAGGAAACTAGATCAAATAAGGATTCTTCATCCCTAAAGCTTGATCTTGTTTTCCTAGGACTGTTCTTATTACCAATGATAAGCTCTTCAGGATGTGATGACTTATACTTGAAAGTATTCTTGGGAATAGTTGTTTCTTCTTGATCAGGATCTTCAGTTGGTGTTGTTTGATGATCATCAGATTCTGGAACTTGATTGTTCTCTGGTGCTTCTAGAAGTTCAGGAGTGGGAATAGGTTCACAACCTTCATCTTCTGAGTCTTGAGAATCTGAAATTTCTATAGAAGGCTCTGACTTTTCATGATCAGGCACTTTATCATCAAACCTTACATGCATAGATTCTTCAACTGATTGAGTTTCAGAATTATACACTCTGTGTGACTTGGAGCACTCAGAATATCCAATAAAGATACCCTTACTAGCTTTAGAGTCAGATTTCTTTAGATAGACTTTAGTATTCAGAATGTAACAAGTACAACCAAATTGGTGAAAATAAGAAATGTTAGGTTTCCTTCCTCCAAAAAGTTCATATGTTGTTTTATTCAGAATAGGTCTAATATAGATTCTGTTCTGAATATAACAAGCAGTGTTTATTGCTTCTGCCCAGAAAAATTTTGCTAAAGAATGTTCATGCATCATGGTTCTAGCCATCTCTTGCAAAGATCTGTTCTTTCTTTCTACAACTCCATTTTGCTGTGGAGTTCTAGGAGAAGAAAACTCATGGAAAATTCCATGTTCTTCACAAAAGTTTTCAAAAGGTTCATTTTCAAATTCTCCACCATGGTCACTTCTAACTTTTAAAATCCTTAAATCTTTTTCATTTTGAATTTGGGCACAGAAGACACTAAACTCTTCATATGTATCATTCTTAGATTTCAGAAATCTTACCGAAGTCCATCTACTATAATCATCAACAATGACTAGTCCATACTTCTTTCCATTGAGTAAAGCAGTGCTAACTGGTCCAAACAAATCAATGTGCAGAAGTTCTAAAGGTCTAGAGGTAGAAACAATGTTTTTAAGTTTAAATGAGCTTTTGACAAATTTCCCTTTTTGACAAGAGTCACAAAGAGAATCTGAGTGATAAGTCAATTTAGGAAGGCCTCTCACAAGATTGTCTTTGCTAAGCTTGGAAATTAATCTCCAGTTAACATGACCCAATCTCTTATGCCAAACCCATTTCTCATCACTTAGAGTTAACAAACAAAGTACATTCTGATCTTCCAGATCAGATAAATTAACTTTATAAACATTGCCCTTTCTACAACCTTTAAACAAGATAGATTTATCAGAGTTGTTAATTACAGTACATGAATTCTTATTAAACACAACATCATAATTACTGTCACATAATTGACTTATGCTAAGTAGATTATGTTGTAGTCCATCAACCAACTAAACATCAGAAATAGCAAGAGAAGAATTACCTACTTTACCTATACCAATGATTTTGCCTTTCTGGTTCCCACCAAATCCTACAGTTCCTCCCTCTCTCAGAGTCAGGGTGAGGAACAAGTGCTTGTTCCTGTCATGTGTCGTGAACATCCACTGTCCAGATACCATGAGCTTTGCCTTTTTCTTGGGGTGCATACCTGCAGTAAACATTATCTCAGACTTTGGTACCCATATTCTGATGGGTCCTCTAAAGTTAGTTCTTTTATCCTTCTTCTGTCTCTTGTAATTTCCAGAGGGTCCATAGTGAGGTGAGCCTTTAAAAACAAGTTTAGGCTTAACCTTTCCTTTGGACCTTGACCCAGAGTGTGTCAGCAAACCAGCTTTCAAGTTTGTACAGCCTGATCTCATGCTCCGAATACTCATAGGCTTGAAGATCTTCTGTACTCCTTTATAAGACTTGGATACTGAAGCAATGGGAGCAGAGGTTTTCAAAGACTCCACGCTTACTTGAGCATCTGACACTTTTGGATTTTCTGTACCATTACTAGAAACAAAATTAGAATAAAGATCAGAAGATGTTCTGCTAATACATACAGACTGATTTGAGTTTCCTTTGATAGTACTCCCCAAACCCTGTCCAGTGTATTTGCCAGCACCATAAATCATAGAGGCTAATTTATGCTTGTCAATATTGTGATGAACAAACTCTTGAAGAGCAATCTCATGCTTATCATAGGGTTTGTTACATGTTCTGTAACCATTTTCAAGAACTTGAATAGTCTTTAAGGACTTCTTATAGTCTTCTTGAATATGATTGACTTTATCATTGAGCATGTCAAACTTTTGTTTAAAAAGCTCTAGCTCATTTGATTTTTCCATGTATTTCATCACAGTATCTTTCAAAGCCTTAGAGAGTTGAGTATCAGATAGTTTAGAAATAACCTGTTCAATATCTTCTGAATCTGACTCAACATCACTTTCAACATCTGACTCTGCTGTGGCCATGAGTGCCAAGTTAGCTTCTGCATCTTCAGCTTCATCATCAGACAGCTTGTCAAGATCTTCCCATGTAGCTAGAAAACTCTTCTTAGCTTTGTTCTTGAAAGTGCTCTTTCTTCCTTTTCCCTTGGTGCTCAAGTCAGGACAATCAGCAATGAAGTGTCCAGGCTTGTTGCAGTTAAAGCAACTTTTAGAATCATCCTTCTTATCTTTGTTTCCAGAACTTCTGTAACCAGAACCTTTGGATCCAGAACTTCTACCAGAGTATCTTGGTTTTCTTCTTGCCCACTTCTGGAATCTTTTGGTCAGAAGTGCAAATACATCATCATCTGATCCCTCTTCTTGATCATCTGCAGAAGATTCTTCTGTCTCAGATTCAACAACCTTAGCCTTGAGAGCCTTAGAAGGTCCAGAAGTAGCTGGCAGAGCCAAGGACTTCGTTCTCTTCTGAGGTTCATCAGAGGATAGCTCAATCTCATGACTCATGAGTGAACTAATTAAACCCTTTAGGCTTAGGGTGTCTAAATCCTTTGCCTCCTGAATAGCAGTGACCTTAGGTCTCCACTTAGCAGGTAAGCTTCTAAGAATCTTCTTCACATGATCAGAAGTAGTATAACTTTTCTTCAGAACTTGAAGACCTGCAACCAGAACTTTGAATCTAGAAAACATAGATTCAATGTTCTCATCTTCCTTCATTCTAAAGAGTTCATATTGTTGGATCAAAAGTGTTGTTTTTGCCTCCTGCACCTGTTTGTTTCCATCATAAGATGAGCATAAAGAATCATAGATACTCTTAGCAGTAGATTTATCTGTGATCTTAAAGTACTTTTCATGAGATATGCAGCTTATCAAGATATCCTTGACCTTGTGGTGCTTCTTGTACGCTTTCTTGTCCTTGTCAGTGAAAGCTTGCCTTGTATCATAATCTAATCTTCCTCTTTCATCCAAACCTTGAAATGTAACTCCTCTTTCAACTAAGTCCCAAAGTTCATCATCAATACCAACTAGGTGACTGTAGATTCTATCTTTCCACCAGGAGAAGGTAGAACCATCACCACTGAACTTAGGAGCTTTGCTGTTGTTGTTTTTATCATCAACATCATAGTTGAAAGGAATAGACACTCCTTCAGTTTTCTTCTCACCAGATCCAGACATAGTGTTTTGACACAACAAGTAACTGTCTCACTGCAAAGTGATATAACAGAACCGGGCTCTAGATGCCAATTGAAGGTGTGAAAACACAAGAAGGGAGGTTGAATTGTGTTTTGGGTAGTTTTAAAAACTTCTTCAAAGTTTTGCAACTTATCAGATTTCGCAGCGGGCCAAGTTTAAACACAAACAACTTCTGGGATGGTGAAAGCGAAAACAGAGCAGGAATGAGTAAAACAGAGAAACGAGAGAAGAGAGAACACAAGAGATTTATACTGGTTCCTCTCACAAACCGAGAGTAATCCAGTCCCCTTGCACTTCCAAGGGATTTCACTATAATCACACAAGATTACAAATGCTCAAGCCAACAGCAAGAGACTTCCAAATGCTCAAGCTCACCAGCAAGAGACTTCTAACACAAATAAAAAATACAATGTTTGAACAACTGATAAATAATATCAGAGTTCTGAGAACAAAGAAATACAACTTAAATAACAAGATTATTCTTAGAATTCTTGAAAAGAAAACTAAGGTTCAACAACTGATAAGTCAGAAGTTGAAAACTATTTGTCTTGAATTTTGATATAATCTCAAGTTGTATCTAAGTTAAAAATGCTCTTTGAATTTTAGCAGAATAACAGCTCTTTTGTTCTTCGCAAGTGTGTTGTCTCGTCTTCAAATTCTTCTTCCTTTTATAGATGAAGTTAGCGGACAATGATGAATTCAGCTACGTAGTACTGTACTATTGTTTTCATTTGAAATGTGCTTATCCAAATCAAGTAAAGATCAAAATCTGAGCCTTGATTTCGAATATTCGCCCAAATCAGGAAAACAAAGTTAGTACAATAGTACAAACGTCATTATCATGAGGATAACGGTCTGAAAGAAGTTCTTCTGCTCCTTCAGATCTTTGCCAAATAGATGATAGTCGTTAATGAGAATAGAATGTTCTTCTGGCGTCCTCTGCTGTTTCATCGTCATCAGAATCTACAGATATTAAATTTGCTTCTGATGAGTTCAACTTCTAGTTGACTTTGACTTGCAACTTCTGATGATTTCAACTTCTGGTGTTGTCTTCAGAACTTGCTTTTTCCCAACTTCTGGGGATACTTTAGCATAGCAACCAGAACTTCAATTTCTAGTGAATATAAATTTTAACTTGTATATCTGCACACTAGAGTAAATTATCAGTATTCCCTATTGTATATTAATACTATTGTTATCATTAAAACTACTTGGGTTATATTAGAACCAACTTTGTTCCAACACATTTAAGCCTAATTTTTATTTATTTTACAATTAACCTTTATTATTTTTTTACAACTAATTTGATTGAAATTAATATAAAAAATTGATATTATTTTAGGAATCGTAGGAATCCACAAAGAAGAAAATGGGAAATAATACTTTCCGGAGTAGAAAATAAGATAGAGGTGTAGATAACATTTTAAATTGTGAAAAATAAAATGATAAGATACTCTCCTTTTAATTTAGGAAGTTAATGATGCTGCCTGAAGCTCTAGTTAGTTTTTTCACAATCCCTTTCCATTTTTCTCTCCCTCATTTTTTTTAATAATAAATGTGTTTTAAATATAGTTTTTTGTTCTAATTAAATACATATTTTTTACTGTTTTTTTAATTAGTCCCAACAACACCGTTTATAATTAAAAATGAAAAAAGATTAAAAGAGAAAAAAGTACAATTAACCTTGTAATCGTAACAAAAATAAACATGTAAAATAAAACACACACACACACAAAAGTTGGAATTTGATACTGGAAAAAAATAAAGTTAAGTCACCATAAGAGTTATGTAATTTTATAGAAATGATTGGTTACATTAAACTTTTAAAGTAAAGTTTTGCATGCAATCATGTACTATCGAGGTTTTTTCACCTTTTTCACAAAATTGTGTCCTATTATTTCTCATATACATTCATTTCTATCCTAATTTGGCTATAGAATATTTGCCCGACAGATAGAAGATTACGTGCCACGTGCCACTTGATCTTCAAATCTACAGCATTTAATTTGCATGTTATTGGCTCGGCTGATATAGTTGTGATTGACACAAATGCAGCTGTGTCATTAGTAGTCAAAATTATTCACCGATACAATTATAAAACATAATCACTTCCTGAAATTTCTGACCAGCTGAGTTTTTGGTGCGTTTGGTGACGTGGATTGATTTTTCCAATTACTTAATGGGTCATTAATCCCATTAAATATTTTACATTAATAAATGTAAAAAATTTAATGCTTAAAAGGTTGAATAGACAACTTTCAAAAATAATTCTACATTTATCTCGCAATTGATTAAAAACATAAGTGAAATAAGGCAAGTTCAAAAGGCCCAAAATTCTACCCTTATTTTCTATATATACGGTTGATATGGAGAAATTGTGTGTCAACCCTTTCTTTGCATTTTCTTTTCTCATCCTCATCACTTTTTTCTATGGATTTTTCTATATTTGCTTTTGCTGTTGTTTATTACTTCTGCTTTTGTTTAATATATATTTGTTGTTCTTAAGTAATATTTGTGTGTTGATGCTATTTATGCGTCATGTGCCGGAACCTCGGAATTTACTTCCCTTATCTATTATTTTAATAATGTATTGATGTTAGATTATAACTTTGTGGTAAAGTTTGTTAAACGGCAAGCAAATATGATGGCTCATTCGTTAGCAAGAGCGGCCGTGTTATGATCTACCCGTAATAGTATTGAGTCGGTACCTCTTTGTATTACCATTTTATTAATTAATGAAATGATGAATTTATGTTTGTAAAAAAAAAAAGTAATCTTTGTGTACTTATATTTCTTTGTTTATTTTTGCCATTTTTACTCTTGAGTAGTTTTATAAAGCCTATTGAAATTTCATATATTTTAATAATTGTCGATGGAAATTATATTTAAGATTTATTAAATTAGAAACTCAACAAAGTACAAAGTGTATAAGGGAAAGAATTAAAACTTTTAACATGGAAAATATTATCAGTTGAATTTCAATAGTGATCATCATCAAATGAATTTGTCGATTTTATTTTATTATTATAAGAAAAATTGAGCAATTGAACAATTGAAATTTGGGGGGTTAAAATCGAGCAATTGTGAAATTTAAGGGATTAAAATCGCTCATTTGAAACTAGGGGTGCCAAAATCACACAATTAAAAAATTTGGGGGGCCAAAATGAATTACGCTTTGTATGTAATGTGTGATAATACTAATATTTATGATTTTGAAATTTAATTTTAAATTCAAAATAAATTGATAGAATATTTTATTTTAATAAAAAAAATACATTAATTCAATTCTTTAGAAAAGATAACTTACCCATGCAATATATTAAAACATAGCAATCTAAAATTAACATCAATATTTATTTTTTGTAAAAAAAAAAAACAGGATTCTTAATTTATTCTAGGTGTTTTTTTCTTAGTGCAATGGCTAAGAAAAACTAAAAAATACAAACCAAAACAAATTACGAATGTAGGTGATAATAATATATTTTATTGAGAAAATTACATTTTTAAATAGAAATGATACCACTGTATAATAGTAACAATTAAAAATACACATGATTCGATTTCTATTTTAAGGCAAATGCTAGCGAGTATCTCGAACACTCTTTAAGACTTTAAATACTAAGTTTTTTATAAAATTTTAATAGAAATGTGTAAAGTCAACACATTAAAAGTTGTAGTGTTTAATTTTTTGAATAAAAAGTTTCTTTAAATGGAATGCTTAAAGAGTACCCCAACCCCAAGACACTTGTTAGACCCTAAAAAATTTTATATGTATAGTGAATTGAACAAGAAAAACAGTTAAAAATCTACATAGATGAAGAATTTAAAAAGAGAGAATCACCTTAGTAGGAAATTAAGGATTAATTAGCTAAATTTTATTAGAGTAATAATATTAAGAAAGGGAGAAATAATACTAAGAAAAAAACCAAACAACCAAAGACAAGACAAACTTGTGTTTAAAACTTGTTTTTTCAATTCAAAATCTGGCTAAAAATTACTTAGGAACTAGAAAGAGAGGAAACCATGAAATCTTAAAATAAGAGAGAAACAAGAAACGATTTGTATTTTAGAAACAATTTGTTTTTTCAATTTAAATCATGAAATCTTGCTCAAATTGTGAAATTGTGAAAAATTACTTATGATGCTTTGTTTCTCTTTAATCAATGAGAATGTTTTACCGTAAACAAAAAAAAAAAAAAAGACGTATTAATTAATAAATCAAATGTTCAATCAAGCAAAAATTTAATATATCAAATATAGATATATATAATAAATACATCATAATAAATCATAATTTGTTTTTTTGACACAAACAAAATGATATTCATTCATCGACAAAATACTTCAAATACAACCACATATTCAACTTTGCTAAAAACGTAAAGGATGAATCTGCGAACAAACTCACAGCATCCGAGTTAATAACATACAACAACAAAATGTCTACTATAAATAATATGATAAAATTAAAATCATCGAATTTCCATGCTTTCAGATCTGCAACGTTGATGTCCAAATCATTGATTGAATCTGTAATTGGCTGAAGATAATTTTTCGAGAAGAATCAAATGAACACCACATCAATACGGGAAATCAAATAACGCCGCACAAGACGACGACTCAAACAACGCTGCACTTAGACGACGAAATTACACAAAAAACACAAAAGAAAAACTTAATCTATGTGAAAATCATAATTTGTTAGAACAACAACAACATTGAACTTGCTCGCTATACAAATTCACATTCATCCCATATCAATTGGATATGAAAAATCTGAACCATCTTATCTTATTCAAAGAAAGCTAATAAAAGTGGGTATGGGGTTACAAAAAATACTCATTCCATCCCAAATTATAAGCCGCTTTTAGAAAAATTATTAGTCCAAATTATAAGTTACTTTACAATACCAATAAAACTTTAAATGTTACTTTTCTTATTTTACCATTAACTTTTTTTTTTTACAATATTTTACCTTTAACTATTTTATACTCTTTTTTCTTTCAATTTTTAAATATATCTTTCTTATACCATTAGCGAAAGATAACTTTATAAAATAGCACATGATTTCTCTTTTTCATGTTAATTACATACATTCATAATTCATTCATACATAAGGAATGAGGTGGACTTTGAAAAGAAAAGGAATGTATAAATAAATATGGAGGTGCGGATAGGTAATCTCTCAATGCATAATTCACATCAAGCCCAAAGAAGAACAATTTTACAAAGCCCAAACTCTCATAACAAAAACAAAAAAAATTATCCAATTTCTAAACGCGCGGTTATTATCTTCTTTCATTCTTCAACGATGCTTCACAGTGTCAGTGTCACTCCCATTTCAATGGCCTCAACAACACCACCTCACTACACTCAACTCAGTGTCGCCACCGAGTCAACTCGCCTCCCAAAATCCACAATCACACGCAAGAACAACTCCAACGAACTAGCATTCAAGGAGAAAAAGGATGGTTTCGTCGATTACGACAGAGGACAACACGAAGTATCCACCAGAATCGCCGGCCTCCGGAAGGAAGATATTCCGGCACGCTACCGTCTCCGAGTCACCGGAAATAGGTTTCAAAAGGACTGGACTGTGTCGGAGGTTGTAGACTCTGTCCTCTCCCTCACTCTCCGTGATGACGTTGAAGGTTTACTCAACCGTTGGATAGGTCGCTTTGCACGCAAGAATTTCCCCTTTCTTATTAGGGTATTGCAATTTTTTTTCTTGCTTAGGAGCTTCTAACTCAATTTTGGCTTAAACAGCACAATTAATCAAAGATTAAAATAATGAAAATGTGTTGAAATTAGTTTGATTTTAATCAATTTATAGATGATATAAGCTAAATTGTAATTAAGTGTGCTTTGTATGTTCAAATTTGGTAGGAGTTGACACAGAGAGGTTCAATTGAACATTGTAACTTAGTTTTCAGCTGGATGAAGGAGCAGAAGAATTATTGTGCTAGAACAGATATATACAACATGTTGATTAGGTTGCATGCTAGGCATAATAGAACCGATCAGGCTCGTGGGTTGTTTTTCGAGATGCAAAAATACAGGTATGACTGGCGAAAGGTTTTAGTTTTGTGAATTGTGAAGGTTTAGTTATTTAATACTTGTTAGTTGTTAGTAATTGTGTGTGTGTACTTTGTTGTGGTTTGTAGGTGTAAACCTGATGCTGAGACTTATAATGCTCTTATTAATGCGCATGGTCGAGCTAGACAGTGGCGTTGGGCTATGAATATCATGGAAGACATGCTGCGTGCAGCTGTGTGTACTTCGTATTTTTCTTCCCTTATCAATCTTTAGTTAATCCAACTTTATCTGATGATCATCATTCTTTTTCCTGATAGGTTCCTTTCTAGGTCGTAAATTGTATGTTGTAGTCGAGCTTGAAAATGCAAATATATGGTAGTTTTTCCGATTTGATTGTTTCTTTTTGTTTGACTTTTTCCTGTTATATCTTCTATAGTGTTTGTAGGTGAATCATTTAGGCTGTGTAGTAAATTAGGTGAAGGGAGAGTGAACATGTGGATAAATGCTTTCACGCATTTGCCGCATTGTTTCATAGTCAAGTTAGACTCAAATAAGTCCGTCCTATTTTGCAGGATCCGGTTTATGATGATTTACACTTTCTGCAATCCATGTTCTTAATATTTTATTAAAGATCTACTCAGGTGCTCCATCCCATTGCAACATTATTGATATTTCATTATTAGATGCATATCAATTATATTTGTTTGATTTTATGGTAGAAAATTTCTCATGGCATCAATTCTGGGAAATGAGAAACTAAATAGGTTTGATTCTGGTCTGTGTTGGTTTTTTGTATGATTCATTTACTTTGCTTACCTGCACACTAGACTATTTGGTTATGATTCATGAAGTCTTTATGCACATTTGAAATGAATAATTAATCTTAATGGCGAGATATTTGTGATAGATGTGGTCTTAACAGGTTTCATTAAATCTTCTTCAGATTCTATGCATTTCTTAAGTGGGAATTTAAATTGATACATTTAGAGAGTTTCTATCTTGACTATAAGTGATGTTTTGTGACACTATTATATTGTTGCAGATTCCGCCAAGTCGGTCAACTTACAACAACTTGATTAATGCCTGTGGATCTAGTGGAAATTGGAAAGAAGCACTTAATATTTGCAAGAAAATGACTGACAATGGAGTTGGACCTGATCTTGTCACTCACAATATTATGTTATCTGCATTTAAAAGTGGAGCTCAGTATTCAAAAGCTTTGTCGTATTTTGAACTAATGAAGGGAACTCACATTCGACCAGACACAACCACACTCAGTATCATCATCGATTGTCTGGTAAAGCTTAAACAATATGACAAAGCCATTGATATTTTTAATTCCATGAGGGAAAAGAAGTCAGAATGTCACCCTGATGTTGTAACATTCACTAGTATCATTAAATTGTATTCTGCGTATGGACAAATTGAAAATTGTGAGGCTGCATTCAATATGATGCTTGCAGAAGGGCTAAAACCAAGTATAGTCTCATACAATGCACTACTAGGTGCATATGCTGCTCGTGGGATGGAAAATGAGGCACTTCGGGTTTTTAATGAGATAACACAAAATGGTTTCCGCCGAGATATTGTATCTTATACATCTCTACTTAATGCTTATGGAAGATCACGAAAGCCTCAAAAAGCAAGGGAAATATTCAAAATGATAAAGAGAAACAACTTGAAGCCAAACATTATCACTTACAATGCACTGATTGATGCCTATGGGTCTAATGGTTTGCTTGAAGAAGCAATTGGAATCTTGCGAGAAATGGAACAAGATAAGATTCATCCGAATGTTGTCTCAATATGCACGCTCTTGGCTGCATGTGGACGGTGTTGTCAGAAGGTGAAGATTGATAATGTGCTGTCAGCAGCTGAGATGCGAGGCATTAAATTGAACACAGCGGCATATAATTCAGCTATTGGGAGCTATATTAACGTGGGGGAATATGACAAAGCTGTAGACTTGTATAAATCTATGAGGGAGAAAAAAATCAGATCTGATTCTGTTACCTACACTGTCTTGATTAGTGGTTGTTGTAAGATGTCAAAATTTGGGGAAGCCCTATCTTTTATGGAAGAAATGATGCATCTAAAACTTCCTATGTCCAAAGAGGTCTACTCATCTGTCATATGTGCCTATAGCAAACAGGCAAGTGTTTTGATTAGGATTCATGTCAATATTGCATTCATATCATACTTCTGTTTCTTTTCCTTCATATTTTGTTTTTTATTTGTGATAATGTTTTAGGGTCAAATCACAGAAGCAGAGTCTACATTCAACTTGATGAAATCATCGGGTTGCAGTCCAGATGTGGTCACATATACTGCAATGCTTGATGCTTACAACACAGCGGGTAAATATTTTTTAACTGCTGCAATATTAGGATTGCATGTCAAAATGTATGCCTAAGTAACTATATTTATGATCAGAGAAGTGGGAGAAAGCATTTGCACTCTTTGAAGAAATGGAAGCAAATGACATCAACCTAGATACCATCGCATGTGCAGCTCTGATGAGAGCTTTTAACAAAGGTGGCCAACCAGGAAGGGTCTTTAGTCTTGCACAAAGTATGAGAGAAAAAGACATTCCTTTGACTGATGCCATATTTTTTGAAATGATATCAGCCTGTAGCTTGTAAGTTCAGATTTGGTATCTTACCATATTGCCTTCTCTGTTGTTCCAAGTTAAGCTAATTGAGACTGAAATTTGCTTAGTATCTTCCTGATCAAGACATCATGATTCATCACAAAATTAGAATGGCTAATAGCTTATACTTTTTCAGAATTTGAAGTTTATTACTTCCCACTTTGAGTTTGACTGCTGCTTATGATATAGGTCTTTTTTCTTCAAATACAAGTCAATAAAATTTTCGATTATCCACATTTGGCAATGTTATTGGTTATCAGAAAATAGATTTGTTAACAATAATAATGTGTTAGAATTTTGTTAATAATAATATTAATTGTGTATCTTGAAGTGGAATTCCGAGTTCCTAAAATAGCATGGTCTAATAATAAACCCCATGTTTCTGTAATATATTACGACTTTTGATGCTTTTGAAATTGCACAAAAAAGCTCTGGATATTTATTTAGAAGAATGGGCAAGAAACTATAGGATGGGTGTCTTTTTTTCAATTTGCTTTGGTTCGGTAACCGCATTTTACAGCATGTCATTTTTTTCAGTAGCTGTATTTTAATTTTTATCATTACTATTTCTTTCGAAACTGAATTTTTCTTTTGCTGCAAGATTACATGATTGGAAGACAGCCGTCGATGTGATCAAGTACATGGAGCCCTCACTTCCTGTAATTTCATCGGGATGTTTGAATTTGTTCCTGAACTCTTTAGGAAAAAGTGGAAAGATTGAAACTATGTTGAAGGTATCTGCAGCAAATCTTCCTTCTGATATTTATGAAGTTAATGTTAACAAACACATTAAATATGATTTCCCACATCTAGATATCTCTTTCCGACTTCTTATTATTTTATTTTTCATGTGTAAAGCTATTCTTCAAAATGTCAGAATCGGGTGCCGATGTTAACATCAATACTTATTCTATTTTATTGAAAAACCTTTTATCATCTGGAAATTGGAGGAAGTATTTAGAGGTAAGTGCTCTCCCAACCTCTCTTTCGATCTCTCTTGCGCACACTACTAAGATTTAATGTAATGATGATACATGCAGAATTTATTTTCGTGGCTCTGTTTATTGTTATCTGTTAGCCTACTGTTCACATCCGATCATTTTAGAACATCTTTTACTCTGTTAAAGTACTGTAGTAGACCTCTGTTGTAGGATAATTATTTGCTTTCTGTTGAGCAAACAACTCACAACATGCTAGGGTACTTGTATAAATAGCTTAAATGCTATCTTTATATCTAGAAGACTAGAACTCATTTATCTGAATCAAGTTAGTATCAATTTCTCCTTCACCTCTCTCTCTCTCTCTCTAGATTCATCAAATAGGTTTTTAGGTCTGTACAGAGAGGTTCATAACTGTGACCAAAACAACATAGGAACTTTGACAAATTAAATATTGTTGAAATAATTAGGGATTAATGGAAAAGGAGGAGAGACAAAAGTATAAGTTTCACTGATAGAGTGATAGATGTTTATATATCATACTTATTACTAACATTTCAGTAACATGTATCTCTTTCTGCTGAAATGTCTCCAATGCTACTTATGCTAATCTTGTAGAGACTTTTCTTGTTCATGAATATTCAGTTATGAATATGCAGTTTCATTTTTCTAGTATTTGGCATTGCAATAAATCACATATGGAAAATCAAGCAAACTATGATGCAGGTACTACAATGGATGGAGGATGCAGGAATTCACCCCTCATATGAAATGTACCATGATATATCCTCCTTTTCAGAAAAGTGCTGTGGGGCTGAAAATGCTGCTGTCATAAAAGAAAGGCTTGGTATGTATACTTTGGGTAGGTAGTTATACTAAGGCAACTGGTGGAAATTGAATATAAGCTTTCAGTAAGGCAAACATCCCACTTGTGGAACCAATCCCACAAGATCTAAGTTCACAACAGAGCAACTCCTTTCACCGAACATGATGGACAGAAGCCCCTAAATCACACAAACACTCATCCTCTTGCCACTCCTGGCAGTAAAACTGTATGCGCAATTTTGAGGAAGTGATGGTTTGTTTTACCATGGAATAATACCCTTCTGCTTTCATTAATAGTATTGTTTTCTAGTCCCTTTGTTTGACAAGTCTTATTCACAAGTTTATAGCGGATTTGATTAGCTTATGACGGATATAATAGTGTAACTTAAAGTTATCCTGGTCATGACTTTTAACAGAATCCTTGAAAGGAAAAGCTGGGGATCAAATTTCTCCAAGCCAACCTTGTGAATCTCATGTTCATAGTTGAGTCATGGATTAAGCTTTGACACACTATTCTGAATTACTGGGGGAATTATATTTCCGAGTTTGTAAGTTGGATCTCAAGTAAATTTATTTGATCAATCACATCTATTCTTCTGTATAAGATTACTTCATTTGTTACCAACTACAATTCTGTAAATAAAATTGTATTATCCTTCCTTTTTTTAGCCATTTTTTGCCAATGGAAATATAACATGTTGATTTATTTAATTTAATTTAATTTAGGAAGTTAACGTTGCCGAAGCTCTAGTTAGTTGTTTCACAATCCCTTTCCATTTTTCTCTCCCTCATTTTTTTTTATAATAAATGTGTTTTAAATATATTTTTTTGTTCTAATTAAATACATATTTTTTAGTGTTTTTTAATTAGTCCCAACAACACCGCTTGTAATTAAAAATGAAAAAAAGAGGAAGAAGTACAATTAATCTTGTAATTGTAATAAAAATAAACGAGTAAAATAAAACACGCACAAAAATTGGAATTTGGTATTAGAAAAGAATAAAGTTAAGTCATCATAAGAGTCATGTAATTTTATAGAAATGATTGGTTACATTAAACTTTTAAAGTAAAGTTTTGCATGCAATCATGTACTATCGAGGTTTTTTCACCTTTTTCACAAAATTGTGTCCTATTATTTCTCATATACATTCATTTCTATCCTAATTAATGCAGTTGTGCCATTAGTAGTCAAAATTATTCACCAGCACAATTATAAAACAGAATCACTTCTTGAAATTTCTGACCAGCAGAGTTTTTGGTGCGTCTGGTGAAGTGGAATAGTGGATTGATTTTTCCAATTACTTAATGGGTCAATAATCACATTAAATATTAAACATTAATAAATGTAAAATATTTAATGCTTAAAAGGTTGAATACACAACTTTCAAAAAAAATTCTACATTTATCTCGCAATTGATTGAAAACATAAGTGAAATATGGCAAGTTCAAAAGGCCCGAAATTCTACTCTTATTTTCTATATATACGGTTGATATGGAGAAAGTGTGTGTCAGTCCCTTCTTTGCATTTTCTTTTCTCATCCTCACCACTTTTTTCTATGGATTTTTCTATATTTGTTTTTGCTGTTGTTTATTACTTCTGCTTTTGTTTAATATATATTTGTTGTTCTTAAGAAATCTTTGTGTGTTGATGCTATTCATGTGTCATGTGCCGGAAGCTCGAAGTTTACTTCCCTTATCTATTATTTTAATAATGTATTGATGTTAGATTATAACTTTGTGGTAAAGTTTGCTAAACGGCAAGCAAATATGGTGGCCCATTCGTTAGCAAGAGCGGCCGTGTTGTGATCAAGTCGTAATATTATTGAGTCGGTACCTCTTTGTATTACCACTTTATTAATTAATGAAATGATATGAGTTTATGTTTGTAAAAAAAAAGTAATCTTTGTGTAGTTATATTTATTTGTTTTTTTTTTTTGTCATTTTTACTCTTGAGTAGTTTTATAGAACCTACTGAAATTTCTTATAAATACAAAAAAAATACAAAGCGTATAAGGGAAAGAATTACAAATTCTAACATGTAGAATATTATCGTCTGAATTACAATAGTGATCATCATCAAATGAATTTGTCGATTTTATTTTATTATTATAAGAATAATCGAGCAATTGAACAATTGAAACTTTGGGGTTAAAATCGAGCAATTGTGAAACTTAAGGGATTAAAATCGTTCATTTGAAACTAGGGGTGCCAAAATCTCACAATTAAAAAATCTGGGAGGCCAAAACTCCAATTTAGCCTAAAAAAATAAACCCTTTTATTATTCACATAGAAAAAACTTGATACGAGTATAAAAGTGTTTTAAATATATTTTTTTGTTCTAATTAAATACATATTTTTTACTGTTTTTTTAATTAGTCCCAACAACACCGGTTGTAATTAAAAATGAAAAAAATTAAAAGAGGAAGAAGTACAATTAACCTTGTAATTGTAATAAAAATAAACGTGTAAAATAAAACACACGCACAAAAGTTGGAATTTGGTACCGGAAAAGAATAAAGTTAATAAGAGTCATGTAATTTTATAGAAATGATTCGTTACATTAAACTTTTAAAGTAAAGTTTTATCATTCATTTCTATCCTAATTTGGCTATAGAATATTTGCCTGAAAGATAGAAGATTATGTGTCACTTGATCTTCAAATCTACAGTATTTAATTTGCATAAGATCTGCACTGTTATTGGCTCGGCTGATATAGCTGTGATTGACATTAATGCAGCTGTGCCATTAGTAGTCAAAATTATTCACCAGCACAATTATAAAACAGAATCACTTCTTGATATTTCTGATCCGCAGAGTTTTTGGTGAGTCTGGTGAAGTGGACTGATTTTTCCAATTACTTAATGGGTCACTAATCACATTAAATATTTTACATTAATAAATGCAAAATATTTAATTTTTTTTTTTTTTTTTACAAACATAAGACTATATCATTTCATTATTTAACAAATTCGAAATACAAAACGGTACATAATCCAAAATACAGCGGCGAGACTAAGAAATGGCCGCCCTAGCAAGTGTGTGAGCCACCATATTCGCTTACCGCTTAATAAACTTAACCTCGATAAAATATTTAATGTTTAAAAAGTTGAATAGACAACTTTTAAAAAAAATTCTACATTTAAGTCGCAATTGATTAAAAACATAAGTGAAATATGGCAAGTTCAAAAGGCCCAAAATTTTACTCTTATTTTCTATATATATGGTTGATATGGAGAAAGTGTGTGTCAGCCCCTTCTTTGCATTTTCTTTTATCATCATCACCACTTTTTTCTATGGATTTTTCTATATTTGCTTTTCCCGTTGTTTATTACTTCTGTTTTTGTTTAATATATATTTGTTCTTAAGAAATCTTTGTGTGTTGATGTTATTCATGCGTCATGCCGCCGGAATCTTGGAGTTTACTTCCCTTATCTATTATTTTAAGGAAAATGCTAACTAGTGTCCCTGGAACATTAGTTAAGGAACCAAATGTGGTAAATTAATCTTGGAACTTGTGCATTTGACTTTTTAAAAAGATAAAAAACACCATTTTCAATATAAAAATATTTTTTTTTTTGTATCCCTAACTAGTGCCCGCTCCGGGGCACTAGTTAGCATGATCCTTATTTTAATAATGTATTGATGTTAGATTATAACTTTGTGGTAAAGTTTGCTAAACGGAAAGTAAACATGGTGGCCCATTCGTTAGCAAGAGCGGCCGTGTTGTGGTCTAGCCGTAATATTATTGAGTCAGTACTTCTTTGTATTACCACTTAATTAATTAATGATATGATATGAGTTTATGTTTGTCAAAAAAAAAAAAAGGTAATCTTTGTGTACTTATATTTATTTTTTTATTTTTGTCATTTTCACTCTTGAGTAGTTTTATAAAGCCTACCGGAATTTCATATATTTTCATAATTGCCAATTGAAATTATATTTAACATTTATTAAAATAGAAATTCAACAAAGTACAAAGTGTATAAGGGAAAGAATTAGAAGTGTTAACATGTAGAATATTATCATCTGAATTACAATAGTGATCATCATCAAATGAATTTGTCGATTTTATTTTATTATTATAAGAAAAATCGAGCAATTGAACAATTGAAACTTTGGGGTTAAAATCGAGCAATTGTAAAATTTAAGGGATTAAAATAGCTCATTTGAAACTAGGGGTGCCAAAATCGCACAATTAAAAAATATGGGAGGTCAAAACTCCAATTTAGCCTAAGAAAAATAAACCGGTTTATTATTCACATAGAAAAAACTTGATACAAGTATTTTTGAATCACATACACTTAAATGAATTCAATTTAAATACCATAGTGATGATTTATTTATTTTTTTGACAGAACCGTAATGATAAAATATATTAATTATAAAATGCATCAATCCAAGATTAACAGTGATTTATTTCCTATTAGGTTTTTTTCTTGGGTAAAATGGCTATAGAAAAATAAGATACATTGAAGATATAACAAAATGAATCACGATTGTATGTAATGTGTGATAATACCCTTACCTATTAGGTAATTCTACAGTCTGCTTTTCTTTCCATTTCTGTCAATGATCAATCCCATGGTTATTTCAATTGCAACAAAGGGGTTATGCAAGGTGATCCATTGTCACCTCTTCTTTTCTGCCTTGCTGAAGAAGTTCTGAGTAGAAGTATTTCATTACTTGTGTCCCAAGGCAAACTGCTATAGATCAAAGGCACTGGATATATCAAAGTGCCATCTCATTCATTTTATGCTGATGATCTAATGATATTTTGCAAAGGAAATCTTACTGGTTTGAAGGCTCTAAAAGATCTATTTTCTTGTTATGCTCTTGAGTCAGGTCAAGTCATTAACAATTCTAAGTCTTCAATTTTCTCTGGTTCCATTACTCCCAGAAGGTTAGATCTTATTGTACAGTTGCTTAATTTTAAAATAGGATCTTTACCTTTCAACTATTTGGGTGTGCCCATCTTTAAGGGTAGACCTAAAACCTCTCACCTTCAGCCCATAGCAGATAAAATCATGTTGAAATTATCTGCCTGGAAAGTCTCCCTTCTTTCCATAGCTGGTAGGGTTCAGTTAGTGAGGTCAGTGATTCAAAGCATGTTAACCTATAGCATTTCTTTATACTCATGGCCTGTTTCTCTTCTTAAAGTTATAGAAAAGTGTATAAGAAATTTCATATGGAGTGGGGACATTGAAAAAAGAAAAATAGTTACCATTGCCTGGAAAAAGGTGTGCAGACCTTTGGCTCAGGGAGGTTTGAATCTCATATCTCTTATTTCTTTAAACCAAGCCTCTAATCTTAAGCTTTGTTGGTTTTTGGTTAATTCTAATTCCTCTTGGGCTATTCTCCTCGGAGATAGAGTCTTTAGGCAAAGACAAACTATTCATCATCATATTTTCTCATCAATTTGGAGCAGCATCGAGAATGAATTTCAAACAATTATGGATAACTCTTGTTGGCTTCTTGGTAATGGTTCTGACATCAACTTCTGGAATGATATGTGGTGTGGTGAAGCTTTAGTAGATCAGTTAAATGTACCGTTTCAGGTTAGACCTCTTCTGTCATCAACTGACAGTTAAATGTACCCTAAGGGTGGAAAAACAAAACAACATTACAGGGGGTGCAATGAACTGCGAAAAAAATAAAAACACATTACAGGGGGTAAAAGCAAAAAAATAAATTATAGGGGGATAACGCAAAACTCATCTACTTTGCAGGGGGTAAAAGCCTATTAACTCTAAAATATATTAATTATAAAATGCATATATATATATATATATATGGTTTTCACCACCGGTATCCGACCCACTGGCTAATCTGGTTCATATGACATTTATGACATCAAGTGGTTTCAATCACCTTCTAAAAGTTCTAATTGCAGTTGCAGAGGACCGAATCATGATTCTCCCTATCAAATCTAACGTCAATCACCACAGACAATGGTTTACGCCCTATAGTCTTTCATATTACGTTTGTAATTTCTACCAAAATTTTTATTATTCACTCATTCAGTCTTTATATGTTGAATAAGGGATAATTTTTAGATTAAATTACAAAATGACATTTATCTAGGAAATCAAATATATAAATTTATATATGCTAATAAAAGAAAAGGTAACCATCAGCTTAGTCCATGTTTGAATGTGAAACTATCACTATAGTACCTCATTCTTCTTTTTTTTTTTTTTTTACCAAAAAATTATAACCCAAACCTAAATAATATTTTCAACAATTTTATCGATTGAAATGAGAAAATCTTTTTTTCTACCCCAGTAATTGTTTCTATACCCCAACAAATTTTTAAATATTCTTATTTTATCCTTAAGTCAATATTTATATAATATTCTTATTTTACTATTTTTTTTTATTTTACGTTTCGGTGCTATCATTAAAAGCAATCCGGTAAATTTTATAATTGAATCGTATCTTAAGTTTACCGATACACTTTTTTAAAATGTACCAGGGTGCACTTTTAAAACTATACCTACATGTATGTTTCCGCAGAATTTTTTTTTTTTATTATTATTTATTCTCAAAAAGTGTACCGGTATGAAGGGGATGAGGATCCTCAGCTGCTGGAACCCCTGCAGCTGTCTCTGCTTCAAATATATCAGCGTTGAATTAATCCAACTACCTTGATTTTACAGTTCCATTTATCGTTGGGTGCACGCGTTACTTTTTCTTTTCTCCATTATCTCTGCACTACTCACATTGGTCACCAATACTTTTCCGTAATCAACACCATCGTGTTGTTTTTGCAAATCGTTTTTAATTTTTATCATTTCCTACTTTGTTTCCAATCAAACACATAATCACAGAGTAATTCCAAAAAATAGCAAGTGATGAATATGAGAAAAATTTGGGGCAAAACGATAACAATAAATTTCAAAACAAGAGTTTAATTGGATGATAATATGGAATTTGTATCTTATTGTTTATATCAACAATTACTTTCTTTTGGATACTAAAACGTCTAGCCATTAAAACTAATTTGCAGATTTTTACAAGTACAAAATGGAGGTATATATTATCAATATATGAATCAGATTTTGTTTTACTTTCTTTGAAGGGGGTGATTGTAACGTTTGATTTAACTTGCTGGAAAAGATGAATCTAACTTGCTGAGGCCTGAGGATCCAAATCCGTATGAAGGAGTGTGCTGGGAACATTAAAAATGAATTTAGGTTGTAAATTGAGTAAAAAAAGAAACAGGGGAAAGTGGGAAACAATAAAAAGAACAAAGTGAAAGAGTGATGTGATCTGGAAATTGTGGTGGCGGAGGAGGTGGGAGAGAAAGAGAGTGAAAGAGAGGATTGCATTTTGAGAAAGGGAGAAAAGAGAGACAGTGATAATGAGAAAATGGAATTGTGGAGAAAGTACCAGTACACTTTAAAATACCGGTGTGATCTGGAAGTGTACCGGTGTAGAAACTATTGTACCGGTGTGATATAGAAATATTTATAACAAATTTAAAATGGAAACGGTGTTCTTATTTGGAAGTGTACTGGTGTAGGATGAAAATTTGAAAATATCGGTACACACCCGGTACACTTGTGTACGGGTAAACTTAGCATACCGGTTCAATTATAAAAAAAAATATATATATTAAAAATAGTTAAATAAGAATATTATATAAATAGTGATTTAAGGGTAAAATAGAAATATTTAAAAATTTGTTGGGGTATAGAAACAATTGTTGGGGTAGAAAACAAATTTTTCTTGAAATCATCGATAAAAATCATAAACTATAAAAAGGTCAAATTGGAGGAACTATAAAAAGAAGGTTCAAATTGGAGGATTCTCATTTATCATCCTATTAATATGTGATTTCCACTATTTTTTCTTTCAAACTTTTAGTTTTTGACTACATTCTTTGCATTCTTATGATGAATTAATTATTGTAGAGTGTCATTCGGGTCAATTTCAAATTTTATGCTTAGGGGACCTGAATAGATTAATCAACTTCTAGAATTTGTTTAATCATACCTTTGTGGAAAATTAATCAACTTCTTATCAATTAAGACAACTTTTATTAATTACACGAAGATATACTTATACCCAAATAATAATCTAAAATTAATACGATAATGTAACACCCTAATTTTCAAAATCCAAAAGTAGGCATTTTTTTAAACAATAAAGACTTTGAAATAAAACATTCACGATCATCCTTAAATTAAATTAGAGTAAATCATTTTCAAATAACGATCGGAATGCGATGTCTCTTTCATAAATTGTTTTCGCGAATAAAAGTTTAGGAATATAAACCAAATGCTATGTTTAAACATACACAGCTGCACCATTTATTCCAAATAAATATATCATACAACAACTTGCATTACAAAATACGGAAGCGATAAAGAAGAGTAAACGCGACTCTTATACTATTACCCCTAAGTTGATCTTTAAACTCTAACAAAGATAATTGGGTGATGAAGACCAACAGAAAGCTTCAAGCCTCGTCGCTTCTCAACACGGTCCAAGTCTCCATAGGAGCCCGCCATATTCATTGTAAGGGTCAACAACAAGTACAAGCATATATAAACAAATACCAAGTACCAAATATAAACAGATACCATAAATGGAAAGCAAATAAACCGTTTAACATTTCCCCATCAACGTGCATAATATAAATAAATGCGCATATAGCCTACTAATGCAAACTCTACAATGCGTGACACCAATCATTGGCTGCCACATGCATGAATTCCGAAATTTAACCTCTCTGCATAGAGTCGTAGGTCCAACCCCTACTATACCCCGCAAGGCAGGTGAAGCCACACATATGCTATCACCAGGTGAAGCCACACAGACGCTATCACCAACTCAATAAAATCCCGCAGGATTAGGTGTAGCCACACATATGCTAACACCAGGTGAAGCCATGCAGATGTTATCACCAACTATGAAATGCATGAGCATATTTTCTATTTCATCATATATAGGGCAATCACACAGACAAATCTCCGGTGAAGTCACACAGACAAACACCCGCGTAGTCTCTATCTGACATACACGTTCCATACATGCTCATGCAACAAAATAACTAAGCCTAAAACCCTTAGTTAAACTCTCATGAACAACTTTTATGAAACAAAAAACATTTTTGAATCATTTCTAACATTTTTATCTCATGAACATAAAACTAAATTTCTTCAAACTCTAAGAGTTTGGCCTTTTAATTAAAACAATTCACAAATTTTTGAATAAATTTTATTCCAAATAAATTTGCGCTCCTAAACTCGGAAAAATATAATGAGATTAAATTCTCATCACAGTCGATATATAAAGTCTCGATTTAAAGTTTGACGGAAATCGTAAAATTTTCAAACAGCGGGTATATCTTGCCCGTTTTCTCAAAAAACCACTAGAAAATATTTTCAACATTTCGACGAGACAAGAATATTTCTATAACCATTTAAAGCTTATAATATCATTGTACCAATTTTTCAAATGTTAAACTAACGTGCAGACACAATCTCAGTAAAATTTTTGTCAAAACAAACAAATTAACAGAAAATGGATAAAAACAAATAGCATAAACTAATTAGTATATCAAAAATATATTTATGCTACAGTAATTCTACGGGTCTTACAAATAACACACGAGGTAAAAACATTTTATATGAGAATATATTTATATCACACGGGGTACAAATATATTTTGGTCTTTTCGTAGGGCGCGCCCCATAATTCATAGGGTGGCAACAGTAATTTTCAAAATACATTTGTAATCTTATAAATTTAAAATGAAGTAGAATATCTCTTAATGAGATTGTGATTGAGTGTATCTCTTATCAACGACATCTTTATTATTATTGCGAATTATCAATCACTTGTGGAGATCCTTCTTTGTATGTGAAATCACCTTCGTCCATATTATGTGGTATCAGACCTTGTCAAAACATCCGCACATTTATTAACTTCTATATAACACTGGGTTATTTTAACTTTTCAATCTTGTTTCAACATCCTTTCAATACCCTCAATCAAGGAAGCACCCCCACCACCGATGGCTATAGTGTCAACCTTCATTGCCTTAGAAACCGCCATCAAATCAACATCTAGCTAGCTCCACCCTTCTAAATCCCAACCTCCAAGCATGTCTCAATCCTTCTACCACTCTCCACAACTCTAACATTTCTAACAATTAGTTAATGTACAGCCATGTAAATTCTAAATTATCAAGCGATAAATAAAATAAATTTAAGTACATCCGTATGAATTGATATCATGTCATGTAACATATGAAAATTGAGATATTGCAAATTATACGTGAATTAAATTTATGTATATGTTAAAATTATTTTTACATGCAACTCACTACTCAAACATAAAAAAAATGTTATAATTAAATTATTAGAATACTATCACTTGCATAGATATAAAATGAGTTTAAACCACTAGGTATAGTATAGTTGTAAGAGGTTTGTTTAGTTTAGTCGTAAGAGATTTAAGTTTTTGGGTATGGCAATGTTAAAAATATACTACATTTTTTTTGGTCAGCTAAATATACTAGGTTTTTTATTATAAAAAAATGAATAAAAAAATTAATATATTTAGTTCAAAATTTAGCTCCATTTTTTTTTTTTTTTGACAAAAGCAAATTTAGCTCAAATATAGTATTAGTTTAATAAAAAAGGATATAATATATTATTAACTTTTTTGACATACTTATAATTAAGAATAAAACAAGGGAGCTTCTAAGGTGTAGTCAATATTTTGATAATATTGAAAAAGTTATTTGAATAGACCAATAGGAGTAAAGTCTTTATTTGGTCCCACCAAATCATAATTATATGGTGTAGTTCCATAATTGTGTTTCTGTGTATCTTCAGAAATCTAAGGGTGTGAGTTTTCTCTATCCTAAGATCGAGATTTTGGCTCTGATACCAGAGTTTGGACGGCAGAGATTTGCGCGTATTAGCTGGTTAGCTGTAAGATAAACGACGGAGTTCATTCTTTGTGTATTGTACTAAAAGTCTGTAATTAGACAATAGATCTTTTCTTTCTATAAGTCTTGCTTTTATTATTGGATTAACATGAGGTCTATCCATATATAGCAGGTTTTTTAAACATCTATATTCAAAATCTAATTTTTGAATTCTTTTTCTATAGACTTTTAGATTTTTTCTTTCTTCAGCTAAGTTCATTGTTATCGTGGGTAGCAAATGTAACAGGTTGCGGAAGTATAATTAGATTCTTTTATCTAATTTTTCGAGTTGTAAGGACAACTCTGCTACTGAGCTTTGTAGCTTATTTAATTCTTTTAGTTCTGAGATTTCGAAATCTCTTTTTGGGGGTGCTATCCTAAGGCTTTGGCTTCTAATCAATGTTTTTTCGTCTGTTTCCTCAAACAGATTTTTTTCATCTTCTATTAATGAGTAACTCTTCCTTGTCAAGGTTTTAAATATAGGTGATTCCAATGTCACTATAGGGGTGAATAATTCATCAATATGAATTATATCTTTTCCTGTAAATTCTATGCTATGATGTGAATTACTTAAAGCATACTTAATTCTATAGCATATTGTAAAAGGATGATTTCCTTTTTTCATAAATTTTGAATCTTCTAATTTGTAATTAAAGATTATGGATCTGTCCAGATCTTTATCCTTTAGGGATAATCCTATTTGTAAGTTTATATCAAACTTAATTTTTCCATATTTTAAATTGCATCTTCCTTGTGCAATTATAGATTGTCTATCATTTGTAATTCTAGAGTCTCTTAGAATTATATTTAACGGTGTATCAATACCCTTCATGAAAGTACTTTTGATTAAAACTTGAATGGTTGATATGTGAATATAACCAATTTTATTTCTTTCTTTTTCAGAAAGACTTGAAATTCTTTTTTGAATTTGTGTTCTATCTATGGTAGATATAAAAATATTTCCAGAAGTAGAATCAATTGGAATTGCTTCTTCTCCTATCATTATTCCAAATTTCAAGATATTTTTTCTCAAAAGACGTTCTTTGAATTTTATAGACTTTCTTTTAAAGTTTTCTTCAGCAGTTAGAGATAAATCTGCTTCTTCTATTTTGTGATCTTGTATAACATCGGCAAAATAACTAGATGTTTCTTCAAAAAGTGAGATTTCAGACATAATTTTCAAAATTCTTCTGAATTTTCACTAATATTATCGGGCAGAATATTTAAAGTTTTTATTAGACTATAAATTCGAGAGTTTTTTAGTCTATAATGCACACTTGCAAAGTCTCCATAGAATTGTCCTTGAAAACATTCTATGTATTTGGAATTTTTAGTAAAATTGTTTAACTCACGAACTAAACATTTTAATTCATGTTCTTCGAAGTCTCCTTCGATAGTTTCTTGAATTTTTTCGAGAAAAATCTTTTCTTGGTAATGATTAAATTTGAATTTGTCTAAAATTATCTTAACCAAATTTGGTTCAGAGATTCTTTTCAGTAAATAAGTTACCTTTTTATCATAGTCTTCCATTAAGACTAATTCTAAGTATGTGTGATCAGAACTAGGTTCTGTGTACTCAATTTCAAAAAAATTTGAAAATAATCTTTGAGTTCTAAAATTCGAACTTTCCATCTGTTATGTAAACAGCATAACATAATAAACAAGTGTTGTGATAAGAATCATACCTGATATGATTTTCTTTGTTTTTGGTTTTGTTGAACTTTTCGATCCGAAGATGTCTGTGTTGTTTTGGGATATAATCTGTTTGATTATATTGTGTTATATGGTTGATCCCTCCAGAGTATTACCTCAAGGATCTAGCTCCTCCAGAGTATTACCTCAAGAGCTACTTCTTAGAAATAATTCTAAGGACAGAAGAAAATAATTCTTCAAAAACTAGTTAATAGTTTCGTATTTCTTTCAACTGTAATTTACAACTGAGCTTAGAGCTCTTATTTATAGTGGAGAAGGGCTCACATTTGGTAAACGTCCCTTTCCATGACATAGTGACATGCACTCAGAAAAAGTGATGCGCACTAAAAAAGAGAAACGCACTAAGAAAAACGACAAATAGTATTTTACATTATTTAGCACTAAGTGGTCCCCATCTGACTCAGATGTGATAAGGTACCACTGCACACTTTAATTAATTATATGACACATGGTTCTGTGATGGAGGCTTCCTTGTCTTCTTGTGCCGACGGTTTTTCTGGACAATTTTCACATTTGTGTTCTTTGTAATACTGTGAAAAATATTTGCAGCATTCTTCTTGAATTAACTTGGGTAATTTTTCAAGACCATCTTTCAATTGGTCAATTTTTTCTTCAAGGTTTTTGACTGCATTGATGTCTTTGTCCTTTGCGGGCTTTCTAGAGTCACTGTATACGACCATTGATGAATCTTCGTAAATAACTCTATAGTTTGTCTGGGAAGACAATCTAGTGATCTTCTGGCGAAAGTGTTTGATTTGTTTGAGGTAAATGGCAGGATGCCATTCAGTTGTTTCTCTGTTCATCACTGGATATTTCTTATTTGAAATTCCAATCTTGATGAGGTATAAAGACTTTGTTGTAAGTTCCAGAGTGATCTCATCGTATCATGGATATGTAGACTCAATTTGAATGAAAATTTCCTTACCTTTGGCAAACAAGTTGTTGAACTTTTGTGCCAAATTTTGTAACTCCTTTGGAAAGAACTTGAGTTCTCCAAAAGTTTTTCCAGCTTGTTCTTCTAAGTATATGGTATGTATCAACCCATTTTGAAAGAAGGATAGACATATAGTACTGTCTATTCCGGGTAGTATGACTGCTTTGGCGCAACCGATTCTGCTAACTGGGTAGAAGCATTCAGTAGTGAATTCTTCTATATAGTGGTTTAGCCATTTCCATCTAAGACTGAATTCCATATAAGTTGGATCAGTTATCTGGAAATTCTTTTGATTTTCGAGCTGGCGAATTTTGTCAATCGACAGCTTCCTTTTTGACTCCATTGTTGGAGATTTTTGAAGGTTTTTTGCTGTTGTAACTTCCTTGTAGGCTCCGTAAAGTGCCTGCTCAGCTTCCTTCATGGTTTTGTATCCTTTGTGACGCACATTCTTGCCTAAGATGTGTTGTTTTGCTATTGCCCATTTTCTATAGATCCCTTTCATTGGACCATCAAAAATGACATAAGCTTCAAACTTTCCCATTTCATTGTCTACGGGATCGCTTGTTTGAATGGTTGTTGATAAACCATTTTTTCTAGCTTCATCTTCTTCCTCGACCTGGTCAGCCCAAGACTTCTTGCTATCTGAGGTTGTTTCTGAAGATTCTGCTTCTCGTTCTATATTCCAACCACTGGGTACTATTGTTTCGATAGGGATTTTTGAACTTTCTGGGGTTGTATATTTTACATAGTAGTCATACTTTCCAGAAGGTTGTCCTAGGAGGTCCCAGTTTTCTTCTTTTTTAAGAACTTCACCTGAGCCTTTTGCTGATTGATTTTCATCTGTTGTCATTTTTTGCAAACCTTTGAGTGTTGTAATCATCTCCCCCCTCTCGGCAGAGATTTTTGCTTTTTTGATTTCTAGGGCGACAAGTTGTTCGTCCTTTTGCTTGATGTTGTTCTGAAGTAGCTTTATGGCTTGCTCCATTCTCTTGTCAGTGTATCTGCAAAACTGTTTTGCTCAGATTTTATATATTGAACATATGGCTCGAATTGTTGTAATTTCATCTGCCATCTTATTAATCTGCCTTGTTTATGATCAGCTTTGATTTTATATCTCCAAAATCCTGTAAGATATTTAGAGTCTGTACGAAGAAGGAATCTTGACGGTAATAAGTCAATCTTCCATTTTTCTAGTATTTTTACACACGCCAGAGTTTCTAGTTCCTGAATATGGTATCTAGATTCTGTATCTGTAAATGTACCAGAAATATATTTACATAACTGTAAATTTTCAGTATACTTTATCAGGACTTTAGAAGCACTGTAATCAATGCCTTTTTTGGTATCTGTTTCTTCCTTCGAAGTTTCAGATTGTTTTGATTGAAGATCTGATTCTTCAATTTTATATCCCTTCTCATTTAGAGAAAGTTTTGCTTTACCATTGGGTAAAGCTCTCATACAACCTGCCCAGGTTGTTTGTGATGCATCTGTTTCTACAATTAAAAAATCTTTTATTGTTGGATTGTAGAGTTCAGGTAAAATTTTTATTTTTTCTTTAATAGTTTTAACATTATCAGAATCAACTTTAGTCCAAGACCATGGAATTTTTTCTGAAATTTTCTTTTGCAAATGCTTTCTTTCCTTTGCTAAGTCTTTTAAAAATCCTTCATTAGCAATATAATTTAAACATCCAAGAAATCTTTGGATTTGTTTTCTGTCAGAAAGCTCATTTGGAAAAGCTTGTATTTTTTCTTGGGTATGAGGTGCTAGACTTAGTTCCCCATTTTCTTTTAAAATTAAACCAAGGTATTCTATTTCTTTTTGTAAAATCTTTGATTTCTTTTTTGAAATTATAATACCCTTTTCTTTAATTCTTAAAAGAACACTTTCTAAATCTCGAAGATGTTGCTTTTCATCTCCTTTTGTAAAAATGAGTATATCATCTATATATGCCAAACATATATGATCCAAACCTGCGAGAGATTTGTCCATAAATCTTTGATATATTGACGGTGCTTGTTTTAGTCCAAAAGGCAAAACATTCCATTCATAATGTTTTTGAGGAGGACATGAAAAAGCTGTTAATGGTTTTGTTTCTTCTGCTAGTCTTAGTTGATAATAACCAGACTTTGCATCCAAGGAAGAAAACCAATTATATCCTTTTATTTTTTCTAAAATAAAATCTTTTCTAGGTAATTTATAAGAATCTCCGACTGTTGCCAAATTAAGTTTCTTATAATTAATTACCATTCTTCTCTTTCCTCTTTTTATTTCGTTATGGTTTTCGACATAAAAAGCTGGTGCAGAGTGTGGACTTGATGAAGGTCTAATAAGGTCTTTATCAAGTAAATCTTTACATTCTTGTTGAAATTCTTCAACATCTCTAATAGAATATGAAATTCTATTTGGAACATTTATCTCGTCATTAGGATTTTTTAACTTAATGACTATGAGTTCATGATTAGTGTTTTTAAGGCTGTCTAGAGGGTTATCTGAACAGACTTCGTCTAATCTTTCTTCTATACTAATATGGAAACTTCTTCCTTCCCATATAGTTCTTAATTCCCTAAGGTTTCCCTTAATAAGGTTTAAGATTTCATTTCTAGTAACTATTTTGGTGGTTACTATTTTTCTATTTTTTGGATTTCCCAAATCCTTCCATTGAAGTGATATAGTATCCTTTCTTTGAGTAAAGGGTTCATATAACTTTAAAAAGTTATTTCCTATGATTAGATCTAATCCTGAATCATGGAGGTAGATTGTTGGAATAAAAAATTTATATCCTTCAATTTCTATAGACACATCTCTAAGGTTAAACCATATCTGATGTTTTGATTTATCTGCAACTATTATTTCTTTTGGCTTGGTTAATCTTTCCCAATTTCTAGAGATGGATTTTTTCCCAAAACAAAGAGTTGCACCTGTGTCTATATAGGCTAAAAGGTTTCTATTTTTTAGCACTATTTTGATAAATGTAGCACTTGGATTTCCTTTACCAAGTATCTTCTTCGACATCTGAATCTGTCTCTGTACAGTATTCATAAATGTCTTCATTGGATTATATATCTGATTCTATAGGTTCATATCTCATTGCATATATTGCATGTAGGACATTTTTCTTAGAATTTTCCTTTTTAGGACACTCATTTGCATAGTGACTTTCTTCATGACATAACCAACATGTACATGATTTTTTGCCTTGTGGGCATATTTTCTTCCTAGGGTAAGGTTTTTTTTCCTAAAGAATTTTTTGTTTCCCTTTTTGAATTTTCTAAAAGGAACCTTCTTAAATTTCTTTTTCTTATAGGGCTTTTGTAACCTTGTTTTTCTAGGTTTCTTCCTAGAGTTGCAACCATAATTTCCTACTTTGTCTTGTAGTTTATTACAACAAAGGGATACTTGAGCTTCTCTTTTGGCTATTTTTTGACTACACATTTCTTGGAGCCAAATTTTTAGGGTGGTTATTCTTCCTCCTAGAGTATCATCTACTTTTCCTTCTGCTAATGCTGAAGTAAAGAATGTTTTAACTTGAGCCGATACTCTTTCTGGTAACTTGTCATAGAATAGTTCTATCAAGTTTCTGGAAATTCTAGTACTATTATCTATGTTGTAATAATAGTCCTGAAATTCACAAATGAAATTATCTACGTAGCACATGTTGCAGATTTTTAGGTTGGTTATCTTCCAAAGATTTTGGTCAGAAAATGCTATCTTAGATTGAATGGAGTCCTTCCATCCTTTAAATTCTGTTACGAGTAACATATGAATCCAGTCTACTACTAAAGCTCCTGTTAGGGGTATCGTTCCCATAACTTCTGGTGGTAAGGTTGAAATGTATTTGTAAGCATTTCCTCTAGTTTTATATTGTAGGAAATTGAAAATTTCAATTGGTCCTAAATTTTTAAGGTCTTCATTTAACTGGACTAATACACTATTTGTATTGTACCAATCTCTTAGATCCTTGGCTGTATCAAAACTACAGTCTATGTCTAAAATTCCTTGCCCTTGAAATGGGTTTTGTGTAGGTACATAATAATGGGGTACCTTTTGGAATTTTTGTTTGGTAAATTCTCTTTCGAATTCTGCAGTTCTTTTCGTACCAGATGTTTCTGCTGGTTCGAATTTTACGAAGTAAGGATTTTCATTTTCTTCCTCTACTTCTTCTTCAGAGCTAAAATCATAAATGATTTGGTTTTTCTCTTTTGGTTCTTCGTCAACTACTTGACTTTTTCCTGATATATCTAAAGAGACCATGAGTTTTTCCAAATTTTCTAATTGTCTATTAAGGGCTTCTTCTGTATCGTCCATTCCTAAAAGAATTTAGATGGTGGTTTAATTTTTAATTGTGTAGAAACAGAAGTTTCTTCGAGGTTTTCTAGAAGCCTAGGAATATTTTCTATTTCTAATTCCTTTCCTTTCTCTTCCCCCCCGTGAGAAAATTGAAGGTTTTTGTCTTCTAAAAGTTTTATCATGTATGCTATCATACAAGATATATTATTTAGCTATGGATTTGCTGTATGAAAAAGGTGAGGAAATTTATGAGTTTCATCTTCTTCATAACAATCAAAGTTTATTCCATTATGAAATTTCCATGTTTCATATGGTTTATATCTTTCTTCTTCATACTGTAAAGTTTCTAAATAGGATGTTTGTTTTTCTATCCTATCTTGTAGATCAGAGAAGTTATCTAGAACTTTATGTAATTTACTTGTTAGACTTTCTTCAGTCATCTTGCAATATTCTGAAGTCTTTTTTGAAGAGTTTCAGCTAGTTTCTTATATTCTTTAGCTAGATAGAGGTCTCCTGAGTTTCTAAACCAATAGTGTAGTCTCTTAAACCATCTAATTTGGACTTTATATAGAGCAAGATCAGCTATGTTAGGTTTAAAGCTGATTATTGGATAAATTAATCTTCCACACGGACTTCTTAGGAATTCATTCCCGTATAGTTTTACTATCATATTATTCATTGCACTAAACTTAATTGCTACGGATTAGCTACCAAATTTTTGCTACTAATTTTGTGCTAATGGGCTGATTGGTTTCTAGCCATTAGATTTGAGATTTGCACATAGAAAATTTTGTGCCTTTGCCACACTAAATTATGACTTTTTCGAAACATTCATTTTGGTGAATGTACCATAGAATTTGCCATAAAACAATTAGGTAGAAAGTAGAGAATTAAAAATTGTATTTGTAAAACTTTTCAAATAAAATAAAATATTGATCAATTTACATAAGATTCGACAGTAGTGACTGGATTTGGTTTGAAAAAAATAATGGAACAAACAGCAGACAAGGTGACACCAAACAAAATCATGCATGAATGTGTCATAGCAATAATAAAACACTGCAAATGACATTATTACCCCTTAAAGCGTCCTAGCCGTTACAAACGTCAAAAAAGCGCTATTAACCCAATTGACCCACCCGTCTTTTCAAAACAAAAAAGGACATTTCCGTAACTCCGCACTTTCCTTCTCCATCTTCTTCTTCCTCTTCTTTGTAACTATCTCTCTCACACTTCATTGCAAACAAATTCATCGAACTCAAATAACGGAACTATCACTTTCTCTCTCTCTCTCTAGGGTTAGGATTTGGTTTCTTCGATGGCTTCGTCTTCTTCCGATCATGTAAAATCTGCGGAAACCTCAGAAGCTCTTGCGGTTGCGAACGACCAGCTTTTACTGTACAGAGGATTGAAGAAAGCGAAGAAAGAGAGAGGTTGTACTGCTAAAGAACGAATCAGTAAAATGCCTCCGTGTGCCGCCGGTAAACGTAGCTCCATCTACCGTGGTGTTACTAGGTAGCTAGCTTCTTGCAATGTTCAAATTTCAAATAGTTTGTTAGATTTAGATTCGGTTTGGATTAGTTTTTTGAGTTTTCGATTGAAATTGATTAACGATCATAGCTTAAAATTTTCAGTTTATTAACTTGATTTCAATTTATCCTATAAGTTATAGTAAACATGGTTATTGCAATTTGCAAGTTTTGTTGATGGCTCTTAGGTTAGTTTGATTGATGTAGCTGAATTTGGTGGATTGTGTATTAGGCATAGATGGACTGGTCGTTATGAAGCGCATCTATGGGATAAAAGTACATGGAACCAGAATCAGAATAAGAAAGGAAAGCAAGGTTTGAGTTTTTGAACTTAAGTCATGTTTGAGGTTTTGGTTGATGATGAAATTGCTTATGTTTTTTGTTTTTATGATGTGCATGGATTGATTTGACGAAAATTCATGTTTGTGGTGATGGACGGGTGGCAGTTTACTTGGGTGAGTTTTTCATGTGATGTGATGCTCCCTTGTTCTTTTTTATTGGATTTTTTGCCGATTGGTGATTTGATTTGATGATGTTTTTAATAGGGGCATACGATGACGAGGAAGCAGCGGCTAGAGCGTATGATCTTGCTGCTCTCAAATATTGGGGTCCTGGGACTCTTATTAATTTCCCGGTAAGATTGTTGTTTGCATGGTTTTTTTTTTTACTTAATTTGGAGATGATTTGGATTAGTTGCCTTATTTTAGAAGTTCTGTCTAGTTTTGTGATTTGTGTTCTCCTATTGTTTGATGAAAATGGTGGCCACTTATTTCCTGCTTTGTACTTTGTATCAAAAAAATGTTTTTGTTGGCTAGAATGTCTTTTACTCACAGTTATTTTTCATGTGGATCTGGGAGTTGGCGATTGCCATTAAGTTACCTCCAATTTTGTATCTATGTTAGTATATCTGATTATCACGCCTTCTTTCTCTAATATGTCAGTTGGATAAGATGAAAATGTGTTGTTAGTAACTAGATTTTGACATCTGACACTATAAATCCAGTGCTCTCTTTGATAGGAAAAAGGCGATATCTAACCGCTTCTGATAGAGTAATTTTTATAGCAAGTTTTGTCTAGTTTTGTGATTTGTGTTCTCCTATTGTTTGATGAAAATGGTGGCCACTTATTTCCTGCTTTGTACTTTGTATCAAAAAAATGTTTTTGTTGGCTAGAATGTCTTTTACTCACAGTTATTTTTCATGTGGATCTGGGAGTTGGCGATTGCCATTAAGTTACCTCCAATTTTGTATCTATGTTAGTATATCTGATTATCACGCCTTCTTTCTCTAATATGTCAGTTGGATAAGATGAAAATGTGTTGTTAGTAACTAGATTTTGACATCTGACACTATAAATCCAGTGCTCTCTTTGATAGGAAAAAGGCGATATCTAACCGCTTCTGATAGAGTAATTTTTATAGCAAGTTTTGTCTAGTTTTGTGATTTGTGTTCTCCTATTGTTTGATGAAAATGGTGGCCACTTATTTCCTGCTTTGTACTTTGTATCAAAAAAATGTTTTTGTTGGCTAGAATGTCTTTTACTCACAGTTATTTTTCATGTGGATCTGGGAGTTGGCGATTGCCATTAAGTTACCTCCAATTTTGTATCTATGTTAGTATATCTGATTATCACGCCTTCTTTCTCTAATATGTCAGTTGGATAAGATGAAAATGTGTTGTTAGTAACTAGATTTTGACATCTGACACTATAAATCAAGTGCTCTCTTTGATAGGAAAAAGGCGATATCTAACCGCTTCTGATAGAGTAATTTTTATAGCAAGTTTTGTCTAGTTTTGTGATTTGTGTTCTCCTATTGTTTGATGAAAATGGTGGCCACTTATTTCCTGCTTTGTACTTTGTATCAAATAAATGTTTTTGTTGGCTAGAATGTCTTTTACTCACAGTTATTTTTCATGTGGATCTGGGAGTTGGCGATTGCCATTAAGTTACCTCCAATTTTGTATCTATGTTAGTATATCTGATTATCACGCCTTCTTTCTCTAATATGTCAGTTGGATAAGATGAAAATGTGTTGTTAGTAACTAGATTTTGACATCTGACACTATAAATCCAGTGCTCTCTTTGATAGGAAAAAGGCGATATCTAACCGCTTCTGATAGAGTAATTTTTATAGCAAGTTTTGTCTAGTTTTGTGATTTGTGTTCTCCTATTGTTTGATGAAAATGGTGGCCACTTATTTCCTGCTTTGTACTTTGTATCAAAAAAATGTTTTTGTTGGCTAGAATGTCTTTTACTCACAGTTATTTTTCATGTGGATCTGGGAGTTGGCGATTGCCATTAAGTTACCTCCAATTTTGTATCTATGTTAGTATATCTGATTATCACGCCTTCTTTCTCTAATATGTCAGTTGGATAAGATGAAAATGTGTTGTTAGTAACTAGATTTTGACATCTGACACTATAAATCCAGTGCTCTCTTTGATAGGAAAAAGGCGATATCTAACCGCTTCTGATAGAGTAATTTTTATAGCAAGTTTGATCTGTGAACTGCAGGTGACTGATTATACAAGAGATCTCGAAGAAATGCAGAACGTTTCAAGAGAAGAATACCTTGCTTCTTTGCGACGGTGTGTGTGTATACCTCTCTCAAAAATATTAAAATGCAACCTACTGCTGCTTACATGATATGCTTGATGCAGGAAGAGCAGTGGTTTTTCAAGAGGACTAGCAAAATATCGTGGACTCTCCAGGTGTGCATCCATCAAATTGTTTTAACAGAAATTATCTGTCAATTAAATTCTTTTATCTATATTCACAGGAAAGTTTGTGTGGGTATGCCATATGTTTCGAGCTAACTTTTCATTGACCAAGCTGACTTTGTCGTTCTTGTCTTTGCTGTGAGCTACAGTTCTTCCTGATATGGTGTAGCTGTCATCCCAATTATAGATTTTGACAGATTTGATGCTAACTTGAACTGTGCATTTCATTTTGCATGTGGTGGTATAAAAAATTAGACGATGGGAGCCATCATATGGCCGATTGACTGGATCAGATTACTTCAGTAGTATGCATTATGGTATGTGGTAATCAAATTTTCAGTCCAAACTATTATTCTTCATTTTTGGCCCACATTCAATTAATTCCAAATGTTTTACCAGAAAGATCACTATCATCTGACCTTATTACAAACATTGAAGGTACAGGGGATGATTCAGCTGCGGAAAGTGAATATGTTAGTGGTTTCTGTATAGAAAGAAAGATTGATTTAACGAATCACATAAAATGGTGGGGATCTAATAAGAATCGACAATCTGATGCTGGAACAAGATTATTAGAAGAAAAGAAACATGGTTTTGCCGGAGGAGATATTTACAGTGAACTGAAAGCATTGGAACAGAAAGTCCAACCAACTGAACCATACAAGTTGCCAGAGTTAGGACGGCTCCACAATGAGAAAAAACATAAAAGTTCTTCAATGTCTGCCTTAAGTATATTGTCACAGTCTGCTGCTTACAAGAGCATGCAAGAGAAAGCGGCAAAAAGACAGGAAAATAGCACTGATAATGATGAGAATGAAAACAAAAATATAGTCAATGAGTTGGATCGTGGAAAGGCAGTAGAGAAACCCTCAAATCATGATGGTGGCAATGATCGACTTGACATTGCAATGGGAATGAGTGGGGCATTGTCTCTTCAAAGGAATGTTTACCCATTGACACCATTCTTATCTGCACCACTTATGACAACGTACAACACTGTTGATCCATTGGTAGATCCTGCTCTCTGGACATCGCTCGTTCCTATGCTTCCTGCCAGCCTTTCTCGTCCAGCACAGGTTGGTATAATGATTTAAGTGTTTTATTTGATATACGAGGAAGAAGATTAAATGAAAATTATTTAACAATGCTAAAAAGGCTCAATGAGTTACTTATAATAGTCTTTAGTAATGATCTGCATTATAAAATCACATATTGTTGATACTCGATGAAAAATACATCGAATTGGAAAGGAAACTCAATACAAATAAAATAAGGAAAATGCTTACGATTGTTTTTTGGGCACTTGTTAATGATTAAAAATTGAAAGTAGTTAATGAAAAGTAAAGCATTTTAAGCTTCCAATGTAAACAAAGGCTGTACTTTATATTTAATTAATACTTTCTATCTTTTGATTGTTTAACATTTGTTAGCAAGACTCAAAATAACTTGCATGTGTCTTTGTGTATCAATTGCTCACATTAGAATATTCTTTTAAGTATTACCATAATATTGTTTTTATTTTTATTTGTCTGTTGATTACGTTACATGTTTATGAAGATATGTTTTCCTTTGCCATTAGTGTATAAAACTTATAGGAGCTTCTCAGTTAAGTTATGGTTCTTCACTTGTGAAACAATTCATTATAAGTTTCTAGATGCTAATGGAAAATTTATTATTGAATTAGTGTTTAAAACTTATAGGAGCTTCTCAGTTAAGTTATGGTTCTTCACTTGTGAAACAATTCATTATAAGTTTCTAGATGCTAATGGAAAATTTATTATTGAATTAGTGTTTAAAACTTATAGGAGCTTCTCAGTTAAGTTATGGTTCTTCACTTGTGAAACAATTCATTGTAAGTTTCTAGATGCTAATGGAAAATTTATATGAGAGCTTCTCAAAAAATTGAGATTCTTTTGATATTTCTTTTTTCTTAAGTACTTCTGGATAAGTGCATCCAAATTCCAAACTGGTTCTTGGATGAGTTACATCAATGATGAATGCAATTTTACACCAAATAATATTTGATAGAGTCTATATCACATTTTTCTGAACCTAATATGAACATTATCAAATATTTATTTTCATAAAATATGATAACTGCAATTTAGGCATCACCACTTCAATTCATTATCACCAGTAACGCGAGAGGGCTGTACATGGTAAGATAAAAACTATTTATTACATCTTTGTAGGTTCACCTTAACTTACCAAGAATTTTTGGATTAATGTGCAGGTTACAAAGACTGAGACCGATTCAACATACACTATGTATCAGCCAGAGTAGTGATTTGGACTGATGAGTTTCTAATTGAAGAAAGTCAAGCGCCTGAAAGCTGAGCATGTACCAAACAAACAACAGTATAAAGTTCTAAACTCTGAAGAGCTCAAAGCAAATCTTAAATAATGCCCCCATGGCTTTTTGCAATATCACATAGCTTGTAGAGGTGGAAGAAAAGAAAGTACCATAGTTTTACATTGTGAAATAGATATATTATATATAGGATTACAGCACAAGTTTTTACATTTCAAGCCAGATATGTATCAGTTGATATCTCTCTATCATGTATATGAAGTCAGTGTTAGACAAATTTTGATTTCATGCGGAATATTTTGTACAGGATTAGAGTTTGAGTGGAATTATGCAAGAATACAGCCAGCCATTTATTGACTTGCATAGAAGTTTTTTTTTTCTTTCTTTTTGTTTTTGGAAAAGCTAATATATTTTCATCACTTGTTACTAGAACTAGAATACTAGTAGTAGGACATTCACCTCCCCAAAAGAAAAGAAATATGAAATAGTTGAATAATGTAGATTTTAACGGCTTATTCCCACTTCCTTGGCCACACATTCCACACATTCCATTGTTGTTGCTATATTATTTAGTTAATATTAATAAAATAAAAAATTTGCTTATACAAAAGGGTCTTGCTAACTAACTAGTGCACCTGGTGCACTAGTTAAGGAAGCTAAAAATAGTAAATTTTACATTAAAAAAAATCATAGTTTACACTTTAAAAATATTGACTACACAAATGGATATTTTACTAAATTTTAGATGACATGCATGTTGAGATTCACACTAAGATTGAGAAAGCATGATGGTAACACCTGTAATTTTGTTAAACCTCTAAAAATATTATTTTTATCAAAATCTTGTTTGTGTAGGAGTACAATGTAGATTATGTGCATATTTCGATTCACAATGAAATTGATAGTATGAACCACTACAATTTTTTTTATAGAAGGTTGTTGAAGTTTCAATAATTCCAAATCTAAACATAAACCCCTTTGCTATTATTACAAAATGTTATCACGGGTCAGTATGACACTCTTATTTAGACCGATATTTAAATGTTAAAGTAGAGAGAGGATTCTCTCAATTTTAATTTCCTCAATTTTCTCATTTTCTTTAATCTTTACCTTTTAATTCACCTTTTTCCTCTTTTTCTTTTCTCTCCTCACCATGTTAAAGTAGAGAGAGGATTCTCTCAATTTTAATTTCCTCATTTTCTCATTTTCTTTAATCTTTACCTTTTAATTCACCTTTTTCCTCTTTTTCTAGGAAAACCTCTTGGATTAGTTGGAAAACCATTTGTTTACGTAAGGAGTTTGGAGGGTTAGGGGTTAGGCAGCTTAGGGAGTTTAACATTGCCCTGTTGGGCAAATGGTGTTGGAGGATGCTGGTGGACCGAGGGGACTTGTGGTTTAGAGTGTTGGTGGCTCGTTATGGGACGGAGTTTGGTAGGCTGAGGGAGGGAGGGAGGAGGGGATCGGCGTGGTGGAGGGAGATAGTGAGGATCAGGGATGGTTTAGGCGGGATTAGGGATGGCTGGTTTGGTGATTGTGTGTCTCGGACGGTGGGGGACGGTACAGACACTCTTTTCTGGACCGACCCGTGGTTGGATGGGATACCTTTGAGGGAGCGGTTTGGTCGTTTGTTCGATTTGGCGGTGACCAAATCGAGCTCGGTGGCGGAGATGTTCTCTTTAGGGTGGGAGAGTGGGGGGAGGCTTGGGTGTGGAGGAGACAATTGTGGGTGTGGGAGGAGGATATGTTAGGGGAGTGTCAGACTTTACTTCTTCCCGTTACTTTGCAGGTTGAGTCGGCTGACAGGTGGCGGTGGCGGTCGGACCCTATTACAGGTTACTCTGTTCGGGATGCTTATCAGATTTTGACTTCTCAGGAGACAGCTCCAGTAGGGGCAGCTGATGATTTACTATGGCACAGACAGGTTCCCTTGAAGGTGTCTATTCTTGCGTGGCGTCTATTGCGGGATCGGTTGCCTGTGAAGGCAAACTTGGTTACTCGGGGCATCCTTTCTCCAGATCTCCACTTGTGTGTGACGGGTGGGCAGCATTGAGACAGCTCAACATTTATTCCTCTCATGCAGTACTTTTGGGTATCTGTGGCCTCTAGTCAGGTCTTGGATTGGTTTCTCGGCGGTGGATGCCTACACTATCCCAGATCATTTCGTCCAGTTCACGGCTTCAGCCGGGGGACCTCGGGCTCGTCGGTCCTTTCTCCAGCTTGTCTGGCTTGCCTGTGTGTGGGTTGTGTGGGATGAACGGAATCAGCGGGTCTTCAGGAATTCAGCTAGCTTTGTGTCTCAGCTTTTAGACAAGGTCAAGATATACTCCTACCGGTGGATGCAGGCGTCAGATGTTTCTTTAGTGACACACTTTCATTTATGGTGGTCGAACCAATTGCTTTGTTTGGGCATCGACTGATTGTATTGTTCATATTGCCTTGCTGGGATTTTTTGTAAACTTGTGTAGCCCTTCTTAGCACGTCTTGTGCTGAGAGGTTTACTTGTGTTATATATATATATATTCCATTTTTGCTTGTTCAAAAAAAATATTATGTGAGGAAGATTATGTGCATTTTTTTTATATATTTTTTAAGATGTGAGGAAGATATTTGCATACTAAAAATTCATATAAAATTTCAATGATGTGTTGACACATTATTTATTTAATAAATAAATAAATAAATGTTTCGTGTTAATATATTATTAAATGTATATATAAAATAATTTTATCCCGATAGTGTATATAAATTAAATTATATAATGAGACTAAATTTTTTCACATATTGCTTTTTTAAGGCACTTTCATATATTGTTAATAATTTCAAGATCCACAATTTTTAATGTCATTAAACTTAAAAAAAAAATATTTATAAATGTTCTTCAAATTGACTATGGCCCTGTTTGGATTAGCTTATTTTTGAGCTTATGCAAACAGCTTATGCAATTTTTATGTATTATTATAAGTTTGTCAAGGTAGTTTATGATAAAATAGCTTATAAAAATACAATTTTCACTACTTTGAACTTATAAAATTGCATAAAATCTAATTTATATTACATAAGTTGTTTGCATAAGCTCAAAAATAAGCTAATCCAAACAGGGCCTATATGTTAAACATCTTCTGTGTATTCAAAGGCTTTATCTTCAATTTTTTTTTTACATAATTTTTTTATGTATTTTTTTTGTCAAGTAATTTAGAGTTTGAACTCTAACTTCAAATATATATAATGCAATAATGTATCAACTGAGTTAAACTCATAGAAATTACTTTTTATCGGGAAACTTTAGACATGCAATTCATTCACAAAATTCAATACAAACGGTGAATAACATAAATCATTAGTGTCTCTTTGGTGTATTTATATTATTCTATATTCTATGATAATCGGTGGCTTAGAATAAATAAAGATATCTTGAAAGAGGTAGGTTGGCAATATTTTTCATTATCTTGCACCGTGCCGGCGGCGTATTGAGACTTTTCACATATGCAAGTACCATAGCCAATTTGACTCATCTCAAAGTCCAATATGGCACTAACATTGTCAACATCAAACCTCCACAAACACCCATTTATTAGCGAGATAATACTAAATTTTGGTTGCACGAGGAAAAATAAATTTTAGGAAATGAATGGGTAAATTGTAAATGTCAGTGACGTCCTAATTCTTCCCTTTGAAAAAATAAATATGCGAATGAATTTAGTCCCATAAAACCATCCACAATGTACCATTATAAATTTAAGTACTTAACTGATTTCACGTGGAAGAATAATCATGATGTATATTTCTATAATATAACAGTTATAATAATAAGTTATAACTCATTTATCCAAGAGCACTTAGATGAGATGGCGCGGGTCTCTTCTAGTTTAACCAAGGTCTTGGGTTCAATCCCTGGCTTGGGCATGCAGCGGTGTTAAAACTCTTAGGGAGAGTTTGCCACCCATTTGGGTCCCACAAGGCTCGAGGGATTAATCTCTGCAGTTGCGCGCAGAGGATACCCGGTTTACACAAAAAAAAAAAGTTATAACTCATTTATAATTTTTTAATATTAGTATTTAATAGGCACTCATTCTCTCCAACTGAATTTCTCTTAGAAATTTCTAAACAAATCTCACTAATAACACATATCATCAATAACTCTAATTGTTATAAATGGATTATTCAAAAATAAAATAAGTACCATTATTTATTATAACATTAGTATCTATTAGGTACTAGTTTTGAATAAATACCGACCATTAAAAAATAAGACTTCATTGCGTAAATTAATATTAAGTATCGATTAAATGTATCTATTAAATATCGATTTTTAAAAAATAAATACTGACAATTAAAGATGATTTAATTTCCTTTTTAAAAATCCAATTAAATGAACTAAATTAATATTAACAAGACTTCATTGCGTAATGTGTGTCGTAAATAGAAAACGAGGAAAATAATATATAACAACAGTGTAAATAATTTTAAACTAATTAATCAATAACAATCTTTATATTAAATCACTTCACTTCATTCATTTTTTTATATTGTATAAAATTTAGATCATTTTTATTAGATGACACTATAAAATCAACTTATACTAACAATATATAAGTATCTATCGAACTCATAGAAAAATTACAAAGGAGTGAAAAATCAATCTCAAAACTCGATAATTAAAAAAAGTATTAACCAGAAAATTTTGGTTGTGGAGAGGTGAAGTCAGCACATCACTTATTCATTTCTTGTGGTACTTTTGATTTTCTCTGGGTGTTGGTGCGGTCGTGGATTGACATTCCTGTGGTGGAGTTCATTTCCATACGTGATTATTTTGTTCAGTTCACATTCTCAGCAGGGGTTTCTAGTGCATGTCGTTCTTTTTTGCATCTCATCTGGCTCGCGTGTGTCTGGGTTGTGTGGACGGAGAGAAACCACAGGGTATTCTGAGGTTCATTCAGTATTACTTCTCAGTTGTTGGACACGATCAAACTTCTTTCTCTTTGGTGGTTGAAGGCGACTTGTGTTACTTTAACTTCTAACTGCCATATATGATGGTCTAGTCCTTTACTTTACTTGTGCCTTGTATGATCAGTTGTTGATTATCTTTATGTATCTTTATGTGACTCTTTATAAACTCTGTTAGTCTACCTTGACACATCTTGTACTAGGAAGATTGTTTTTAGATTATATATCTCATTTTAACTTGTTAAAAAAAAATAATCTCCAATCCAAAGACTCAAATAGAACTAACTCCTAAAGTTCCAAAAATATGAAAGACTGCAAGCTCTTCCGATAAAGATTAATTAAAATGAAAAGCACGACATAATATTTGCTTTAATTTATGTCCATGAAAAAAACTTTAACATGTCAAGAATGAAATACATATTTCTTTTTATGTGGACGTATAGCCAAATTATTTTTATACATTTGTGTCGGTTTAGACTCAAGATACTCGTAGCATTTCAAATCAAATTCATCTTATTTATGCTGAAAATGAAAACATTATTTTGAAGATAATAATAATATTTTCTAATAGAAAAGAGAAAAATAAAAAAAAATCAATTTCATATATTAAACAAACACAAAATAGCTCATGGTTTTCTTAGAAATCTTAAAAAAAGTCTCTGGTGATTTATGTTAAAATTACTTACATTAATATAAATAAAAGTATCCATAATCTTGATGTTATTATCTCATATTTTGTTTAGTAATATATTTGATTACATTCAAACCTATTTAAAATAGTTAGTTTTGGTGTGTTTTTTTATAATAATTAGCACATAACTAGTTGTTTGGTTTTTTATTTTTTTTATGAATCAACTAGTTGTTAGATTAGTTGGTTGTTAACGGGTCGGTGGGGTAGCTCAGTTGGCACTTGCTGACTGAATGGGTGTAGACTGTTGGTCAGGGGTTCGATCCTTGGCAGCAGTAAATGTAGTATTTTCTTTGTAAATAAGTTGGTGGTACTTATAAACTATCAACTTTAAAAAAAAAAAAGTTGGTTGTTAACTATATAAGCCATATTAATCCTTTCGTTTAATCAACATTCACTTTTTAAAGATCATCTACAATTGTTTCAACATTTAACACCCGTTTTTACACTCCACATTATCTTCTTTCTTTTCCACCTAATAATTCAACATTCATTCAACTTTTACTCTTTTCAATGGTTTTCCATTCAACACTCTATCCCATTATTTTTTATTTCATATTTTTATTTAAATTTATATTTTTATGATATAAAATTACAATTATCGATTAAAATTAAATTAACATTATCGATTACAATTATAATAAAAACAGAAACTTCAAAATAAACACCAATAGAAAGATAATAATAAGATTAAGATAGTGAAAAATGTGGTTTTTTTTCTGTATCCAAATCAAACGAACCAAGTCTCTATTTATAGAGAAAAAAATCACGAATTTTGGTAAAAAAATAAAAATTAAAAAATTAATTTGCAAAGAAATAATTGAGATCAAAGTTATAATTGAATAAAAATTCGAGAAGCCATTTAGAACAAGACAAGTTTCTTCCAATTTTGTTTCAACTGTGTTGAAAATTTTCAACTTCTCTCTCATTCATGTCACTTTCAACACCTTCGTTGCATGAATTTATTGTGTTGAAGACACTTTTAACACCCTCTCAATAATGTCATCGTAGATGGTTTAATATATAATATAATAATAATAATGAAGTGTAGCACAATTTTTTAAAGAGTGTGACTAAAAAAATTCTAACCACACGATAAAATAAAGGTGTGTTTCGTGGCGCCAAGTTCCAACCGAAACCTGATGGATAAATGCCAAAAAAAAATAAAAAATGAAAAAGAACCAACCCCACCCAACATTATAAAATGTTGCAATTAATACCCCTCGGATGTTCCCAAATAAAAAAATAAAATACTCCGTAGGTTGTTTTTCTTGCCATTTTCAAGTTTAGCACACAACACAGTGCTTCACTATTTTATTTATTATTTAAAAAAGTTCACCAGAGAGTTCCTTTTCTTATTTTATGATTTTTTGGGTTAGAATCTTCTCTAATTTTATAGTTTAAGTTTTAGAAATATAAATACATTCTGTTTGGTAAAAAAATAAATATAAAAATGCAATATTAAATGAGTCAATTTTTTTACAGACATATATATTTTAGAATAATTAAATTTGGAAAATATTTAAAACTGAAATCGAAAACTACATAGTTACATGTGAGTTTTAGTAACATTTACTGTATCCACAAAAAATCTAACTATTATTGTAAATAGTAATAAAACCTCTTGGTCTCTATAAAAAAAAAAAAGAAAAACACTAATTAATTAATATCTACCGGGTAGGAGTATTAGTTAACCAATAAAACATAATAGTAATTTTTGCATAAAAAAAGAATATTATTTTTTTTATATTTTAAAAAAATTGACCAAACAAGTTTAAAAATTCCGTAAAAAAAAAAGTTTAAAAATAAATTTACTATTTTTTTTATAACTAATATCTAATGAGCATTAGTTAATATACATCCCGTTGAGTTGCTGTTAGTTCAAATCATAAACACTTCACATATTTATTTAAGATAAAATTTTAGCAACTAAATATATACATATATTTTTTATTTTCACCACCAGTTAAATCTAATTCGGGGTCAATTCTGGCATCACGTGGTTCCAACTTACTCCCTATCGCAGCCGCGTTAGCAACTAAATTTGATTGAAGTCTGAATTTGAATGCAGAACATTATGAATTTTTAAATATTATACTAAAAAATAGTAAAAAATAAATAATGTTTTAACAGAAAAAAAAAAGAAAGAATAAAAAAGTATAAAACCAGTTGTCTAGAGGAAGATGCTTCTTTTATGAAGGCAAGTAGCTTTTTTAGCCTTTGTCTTTTTCCGTTAGTCCATTCCATTCACCACCTTCCCTCACACTCACTTCCACCAAACTATGTTCACAACAACGTGAACATTACGATTCTTCTTTTTCTTCCTTCCTTTTTCCCCTTCTTCCATCTCTTCCATTTCCTACGCTTCTCTCTCAACCATGGGAACCGCTTCTAGACAGTTAAAGGTTATGCTCAGAAAAAATTGGCTCCTAAAAAAACGTCACCCTTTCGTTACTGCTGCCGAGGTTCATCCTTCTCTTCCCAATTTCAACTTCCAATTTTTCATCTATTACTCTGTTTCTCTGTTCCGATCCTTTGCTTAGTTGACCAATTCAACGCCGTTCTTCATTTTCAATTATATAATAATTTTAATTTTTATTTAATTTGATTTTTATTAGTTTATTTTTTCAACTGTTACTTTTTTTGGATTTGGATTTGATATTGTTTTAACTTAGAGTAAGTTTATATCATGATTTCAATTTTAATTTTAAATGTTAGTATTTGTTTCTTTTATGGTGCATGCATTATGGATAAATGTAATTTTTGTTAAGAATATATATATTTTAGGGTTTTCTGTTTTGATTGCATTTCAATTATGTGAAATTTGTGAATGCTCGAGTTCTGATGATTATTACTGAATCTATGGCAGATTTTGCTACCGGCGATTGTGTTGTTGCTATTAGCAGCTGTAAGAACGCGAGTCGATACACAAATTCATCCAGCTCAATCGTTAGTTTTTCTATTCGTCACTTGCAATTTGTTTGATTTTTGTGTGTTTTTGTTTTTTGGTTTGTTATCGGTGCTATGGTGATGGAGAACGAACGAAGAAAGTGAAATGCAGGGGGTTTTGTTTTTATTTATAGATTTTTTAATATAAAAAATTTGAATTCCACTTTGAGTACTCTTGTATTGAGAGAGTGAATTTAAATGAAGCATATGCTGTTTTTTTATGAACTTCTTTTATGCTTAGTATTTTGTAAGGATTAATGTGAATGTGGAAATGGAACAGGCACATTCAGAAAGATATGTTTGTAGAAGTGGGGAAAGGTATATCCCCTAACTTTCAACAAGTTTTGGAATCCTTATTGGATAAGAGAGAGTATTTAGCTTTTGCACCAGACACCAATGAAACAAGGATGATGATAGACGTCGTGTCGATCAATTTTCCGATTTTGAAGGTACCTACTCATTTGTGGTTCATTGTATTTCAGTGTGTGGTATTCTGGGGCTTAATTTTAAGAAAAATAATTTAGATATTCAGATTGCGACTTTTTGGAAAATCTATTTAGTACATGTTATATTTAACAATATTTCATTTATATACAAGTCTTATTGCAAAAAAAAAAAAAAACCAAAACAACAACTTGGTATTGAAGCCAGTTAAGTAGTGCTCATAATTTACTTATAATAGTTTGGTTATTCATAACGTCCAATGATAAATTTTATTGTATTTGTTTAAGTAGGGAGTTGAAATTTGAAAAAAATGTCAATGATTGTTTTTGTCCATTGCATATAAACAAAATCCATCGCATGCTAAATTAGTTCACTGCTTTTATTTCTTCCTCCGTTTTGGAGCGTCTTCATGTGAGTAAATGTGTATTCAAGCAAGTTCCTTAGAACCTTTATCTTTTGAAATTTGTACATTAAGCAGATGTAAATGTCTTCTCCATCCATCTTCTGAAAGAGTTGTCATTGAATCTATCTAATTAAAATTTGGTTACTATATGTAGCTTGTTAGTATTGTATACAAAGATGAGTTAGAGTTGGAAACATACATCCGATCAGATGCTTATGGTAACTGCAATGATGTAAGGTAAAATCCTTTTATGGCTTGAAAGCTATGTAGATCTATCAACTGCTGGAATAATGCGTTATTGACACGGGTCAGTGGCCGTGAGGCAAACAAAAATAATCTTTTTACAAGAATAGTTTAGAGGTCCGGCGTAATAAGAAGTTGCTTTGCAGATTATTTAATAATTTATGGGTCATGCTAACTTGTGCTCTAAGGGCACAAGTTAACAAATCCATAAATAGTAATTATGTCTTGAAAAAAGAAATTTTCAACTTTATGTGAAATGGAATACACAATTTCCAATAGAAAGTTGCTATCTTTAGTACAATAACAAGTTATCTAAGTGTACATATTAGCATTCCTAATATTTTATTACTATCTTGGGGAGTAACTTTTTCTATTCGCCTCAATTGTAGTTACTTTCGTTATTTCGAAAAATAAATTTATATTTCAGTAACTTTTTCTGACAATCAACACACTTTTATACCATATGCATTTGACACTTTTGGCTTCCTAGCACCAGAAGTTGTGAATCTTTTGAAAAGAGTTCAAAAGGTCATGCATAGCAATGCGGTGTCCCCTAGGTCTATGAATATAGTTTTTCGAAGAATTAGTTTTGCCATATAGAAGAAGTGGAGTTTTATATCTCAACACCGTTTAATACAACACACGGAAATGATTACTTTGTGTATTCATTTGAAATTTAAAATTTTGTGAGACATGCAGAAATATGGTCTGTTTTTCTGATTTTTTTTTTTCCTTATACCCGTGTAGGAATTGTTCGAATCCCAAAATTAAAGGTGCAATTGTATTTGTTGAGACCTTTTAGGGTGTTGGCTTCATTTGGTAAAATAAGCCTGATTCCATGATGTGGAGCATGATGTGTGGCACATCAGGGTTCACATCTGGACGCCCTACTGGACGCGCTTTCATTTATTTAAACGCGATCTTTTGAAAAAGATTTGTTTTTCAAATTAAATCGTGCCAGCTTTCGCGCCAAGGAACAAGATAATCTTTCATGGTTCTGTTTTATTTTATTGGCCGACTTTGATCAAAAAGATTTGAAACAAACAATTAAAAGATTATGATCAAATAAATCTCAAGGAGAATTAACAAAGGCCAGCTGTCAACATTGAAGATCCAAGCCCATGAAACTTGTTCTATATAAAGGAAGACTGAAGACATAAAGGAGTACGAAGCCAAGAGTTGAAGATATCGAGTCTTAGGTCTTAGTCTGTTCTTTGTTCTTTGTGAGCCTTCACTTGGATCATAGTTTTGATGCAAGTAAGGACTGAGTTTATAGAGTTGTAATCTCTAGTTGTCTTTCTCCAAAGCTTTGAAGCAAGGAGTTAGATTGTGCAACACTCTAAGCCTTTAGGTACGAGTGCTTCGCTTGTCTAGGAGTGTGTCTCCAACTGAGTTTGTTATTAAATCCTTACTGGGTAAGGTTGAGGGGGAGTGAGCAGAGGTTCTCATATCTAGGAGTTCCTAGGTAGAATTAGCACGGGTAGTGATTAAGTGAGAAGTTGTAAACGGGGGAGTTTAGCTTTGAATTGATACTACCATAGTGGATTCATCCCTGGATTGGTATCCTCCAGAATAGGGCTTGTTATAAGTGCCGAACTGGGTTAACAAACTCACGTGTTCTTTTGTTTTCTGCACTTTATATTGTTTACTTGTTCATCAAGTTCAGTTGTCCACGATGTTGACACATTAGGCTACACATCGTACGATTCCTAAAGTGTACACATCGTGCTACACATCTGACACTTGCCACCAGAATTTCAATTGGCATCAGAGCAGGCACCCTGCCTGTTTGAGGGTGAGCTCCAGGGAAGTTACTTTCTGGAAACATGGACAAGGATGGAACAACGGTCAACAAACCACCCCTCCTGGATGGAACCAACTATGACTACTGGAAGCCAAGGATGATTGCCTTCCTAAAGTCACTTGACAGCAGAACTTGGAAAGCTGTGCTCAAAGGCTGGGAGCATCCCAAAATCTTGGATGCTAATGGTGTTGACACTGGTGTACTCAAGCCAGAGGAAGATTGGTCAGCTGCAGAAGACACTGCATCACTTGGAAACTCCAAAGCTTTGAATGCTTTATTCAATGGAGTGGACAAAAATATGTTCAGATTGATCAAGCAGTGTACTGTTGCAAAGAATGCTTGGGAGGTACTCAGAACCACTCATGAAGGCAATGCCAAGGTAAAAAGCTCAAGAATCCAACTTCTCAACACTAAGTTTGAAAACCTCAGAATGAAAGAAGAAGAATCAATTCATGAATTTCACATGAATTTGCTTGAGGTAGACAATTCCTTTGAGGCTCTAGGTGAAAAATTGTCTGAAGAAAAGCTGGTGAGAAAGATGCTTAGGTCCTTACCTAAGAGATTTAACATGAAAATCACAGCCATTGAAGAAGCTCAAGATATCCCAAGTATGAAACTTGAAGAACTTGTGAGCTCTCTTCAAACTTTTGAGATGAACTTAGGTGAGCAAACTGAGAAGAAAGGAAAAGGCATAGCTTTTGTATCTTGTGCTGGTGAAGAGGAAGAAGCTGTTGAATCAGATGATGACCTCTCAAATGACTTAGCCATGTTGGGAAGACAATTCAACAAGCTTCAAAGGAGGGTGGACAGAAGACCAAGGAGGAATGTGAGGAACATCCAGACTGACATCAGTAAACTAGGTAACACTTCAACAAAAACCAAAACTGATGATAAGTCAACTCAGAACAAGGGTGTTCAATGTCATGAATGTGAAGGCTTTGGTCATATAAGATCAGAATGTGGCACATATCTGAAGAAGCAGAAGAAAGGCCTAACTGTTTCATGGTCTGATGAAGACTCTGACACTGACTCAGAGAATGTTGCTGCTAATCATGTTAGTGCCATAACTAGGGTGGATAATACTGATGTTGAATCTGATGATGAAGAACTTACCTTTGATGAACTAGCCTCAGTCCATAAAAAGCTATTTATCAAGAGTGAGGAACTGTACAAGGTCAATGAAGAGCAGAAGGAAATCATCAGTCAACTGGAGACAGAGAAGGGTCAACTACAGAGTCAAGTTGCTAGTCTTGAAAGTGAAGTCAAGTTACTGTCAACCAACTTGAAAAATATGACCAAGTCTGTAAAGATGCTCAACCCTGGAACCAACATGCTTGATGAAATTTTGAAAGTAGGAAAGTATGCTGGTGACTCATCTGGTGTAGGATTTAAGAACAAACATCACAGCAAGAAGACAAATACTAAGTTTGTTCCTGCTCAGAAGAAACCTGACCCTAGCAGAATGTGGACACATCACACTCCACATCAGAGACCTGCTGGCAAAGAGAAGTTTAATGCTTGGAGATGCCACTACTGTGGGAAGAATGGTCACATCAAGCCCTTCTGTTACAAACTCTATGGGTATCCCAAGAAAAAGCCTCAGGTGCAAGCCAAAACAGCAAGGGTCACTCCTAAGAAGATGTGGAAGCCTAAAGTTTCTGAAACTGCACATATTGCTCACACTTCTCTTAGAGCATCTTCTAGTAATGATTGGTATTTTGATAGTGGTTGTTCTAGGCATATGACTGGTGTTGAGAAATTTCTCACTAATATCAAGCCTCATACAACAAGCTTTGTAACCTTTGGTGATGGAGCAAAAGGTGAAATCAAGGGCAGTGGTAAACTCAGCAGCAAAAGCTTACCTAACCTAGAGGATGTGCTACTTGTTAAAGGCTTGAAGGCTAATCTTATCAGCATAAGCCAATTGTGTGATCAAGGTCTCAAAGTCAACTTCACAAAGAATGAATGTCTTATTACTTCTGACAAAGGAGAATTGCTGATGAGAGGATCTAGGTCAAGAGACAACTGCTATCTATGGATTCCTGATGAAACAGCTCACTCCACTACATGTTTGATAAGTCAGGAGGAAGAAGTAAAGCTTTGGCACCAAAGACTTGGCCATTTGAATCTGAAGGGAATGAAGAAGATTGTGTCCAAGGAAGCTATTAGAGGTCTACCAAAGCTTAAGATTGTTGAAGGCAACATATGTGGTGAATGTCAAGTTGGAAAGCAGGTTCAGATGTCACACCCAATGTTACAACATCAGGTGACATCCAGAGTTCTTGAACTGCTACATATGGACTTGATGGGACCAATGCAGGTAGAGAGTATTGGTGGCAAAAGATATGCTTTTGTGGTTGTAGATGATTTCTCAAGGTTCACTTGGGTTAGCTTCATCAGAGAGAAGTCTGACACTTTTGATGCATTCAAAGAATTATGTCTTAGACTACAAAGAGATGAAGGAATTGGGCATGAGTTCTCCTCACCAATCACACCCCAACAAAATGGTGTAGTTGAGAGGAAGAACAGAACCTTGCAAGAGGCTGCAAGAGTTATGCTACATGCCAAGAAGCTACCTTACTACTTTTGGGCAGAGGCCATGAGTACTGCATGCTATATACACAACAGGGTAACTCTGAGAAAAGGTACCTCAATCACACTGTATGAGATATGGAAAGGAAGAAAACCAACTGTCAAACACTTCCATGTCTTTGGTAGCAAGTGCTATATCTTAGCTGACAGAGAGCAAAGGAGGAAGATGGATCCCAAGAGTGATGAAGGAATCTTTCTAGGCTATTCCATAACCAGCAGAGCCTATAGAGTCTTCAACAACAGAACAAGAACTATGATGGAATCCATCAATGTTGTCATAGATGACTGTTCAGATAATGAACCTGATGTTGATCCTGATGTGGACACATCTCACCCCCTGCCTGAAGACTCTGAAGTTATAGAGATTCCTGAGAAGACTGATCAGCAAGAAGATGTGACTCCAGTGAACAAGGGTCCCTCTGTTAGAGTTCAAAAGAATCATCCAAAAGAACTCATAATAGGGAATCCTGAGTCAGGGGTTATGACAAGGTCAAGAGAGGTTGTATCCAATGCTTGTTTTGTGTCAAAGGTAGAACCAAAGAATGTGAAAGAAGCCTTGACAGATGAGTTTTGGATTGAAGCTATGCAAGAGGAGCTGAACCAGTTCAAGAGGAATGAAGTGTGGGATTTAGTTCCTAGACCTGAAGGAGTCAACATCATTGGTACTAAATGGGTTTATAGGAATAAATCTGATGAAAGTGGTGTTGTGACTAGAAACAAGGCTAGGCTTGTGGCTCAAGGTTACTCTCAGATTGAAGGAGTAGACTTTGATGAAACATTTGCTCCTGTGGCACGTCTTGAGTCCATAAGGTTACTTCTGGGAGTAGCATGTATCTTGAAATTCAAGCTATTCCAGATGGATGTGAAGAGTGCTTTCCTCAATGGCTACTTGAATGAGGAAGTTTATGTGGAACAGCCCAAGGGATTTGTTGATCCAAATTATCCAGATCATGTCTACAGATTGAAGAAGGCATTATATGGATTAAAGCAAGCTCCTAGGGCATGGTATGAGAGGCTAACCAAATTTCTTGTGCAGCAAGGTTATAGAAAAGGAGAAACAGACAAAACCTTGTTTGTCAGAGAAGAAAAGGGCAAGTTCATGATTGCACAAATCTATGTAGATGACATTGTGTTTGGAGGAATGTCTGATCCAATGGTCAAGATGTTTGTGAATCAGATGCAGTCTGAATTTGAGATGAGCCTTGTAGGTGAACTTACCTACTTTCTTGGTCTGCAAGTCAAACAGATGGAAGATACAATTTTCATCTCCCAAAGCAAGTATGCCAAGAACATTGTGAAGAAATTTGGAATGGAGAATGCAAATCACAAAAGAACTCCTGCAGCAACCCATCTCAAACTTTCTAAAGATGAGCATGGTGTCAGTGTTGATCAAAGTCTATACAGAAGCATGATTGGCAGTCTACTTTATCTCACTGCAAGTAGACCTGATATTAGCTTTGCTGTTGGTGTGTGTGCAAGGTACCAAGCTGAGCCCAAGATGAGTCATCTGAATCAAGTCAAAAGGATTCTTAAGTATGTCAGTGGTACAAGTGATTATGGAATTCTCTACTCTCATGGTGAAGACACAAGATTGTTGGGTTATTGTGATGCTGACTGGGCAGGTAGTGCTGATGACAGGAAAAGCACTTCTGGTGGATGTTTCTTTTTGGGAAGCAACCTTATATCATGGTTCAGCAAGAAACAAAATTGTGTTTCTCTTTCTACAGCTGAGGCTGAGTATATTGCAGCAGGAAGTAGTTGTTCTCAGCTACTTTGGATGAAGCAGATGTTGGGTGAGTACAATGTGCAGCAAGATGTGCTCACATTATACTGTGACAATCTAAGTGCTATAAATATTTCCAAAAATCCTATCCAACATAGTAGGACAAAGCACATTGATATACGTCACCATTTCATTAGAGATCTTGTTGAAGACAATATTGTGACTCTAGAGCATGTTGCCACAGAAAATCAACTGGCAGATATTTTCACTAAGGCTTTAGATGCAAATAGGTTTGAGGTGTTAAGGGGCAAACTAGGTATTTGCCTCTTTGAGGATCAATAGCCATAATTGCTATTTAGACGTGCAACGGTTACCTGTTTTTTCCCTCCATCCATAGTTGCACGCAATCCAAAGGCAATATTTCCAACGGCTATTTCACGATCAAAACTTCAAGAAATCCGTTTATTCAAGATTTTCTCTTATTGCCTACCACATTGATCACTACATTCATCTCTCTAACACTCAAACGACCAAGAACTTGTCTTGATCTCTCTCAAAACCTCTGTTCATCTCTCTGCAATTTTCTTTGAAATCTTCATACTTCATCATCATCATCATGTCTACTGCAACCAAAACATCTCCTTCCACAAAAACAAACACTCCTCCATCATCACCAAAACCAAAGTCCCAAGAAGGGATTTAGTAAAGCTGTGGTTCCACCTGCAAAGAAGAAGACTCAGAAAAGAAAAGAGCCACCTACAAGTGACTCAGAGTACGATGTGAAGCAGGATGTAGCTCACATCAGTGAGTCTGAGGAAGAATCTGCTAAGGAACGCAATGTGGAGCTTGATGTGATTCACATTGAGTCTGCTGTGAAGAAGAGCTATGGGAAGAAGAAAATTCCTCAGGGAATTCCTGACATCCCAGTTGATTTGATTTCCTTCCACAACCCTGCACATGCTGGAAAATGGAAGTACATTGCTCATAGAAGGTTAGCTCTGGAGAGGGAGCTCAGTGCTGAAGCCTTGCAGTGCAAGGAAGTTATGAGGTTGATCAAGCGTGCTGGCTTGATGAAGACTGTTACTGGACTAGGTGACTGCTATGAGAAGGTAGTCAAAGAATTTTTGGTAAACATCCCTGCTGGTTGTGACAATCCTTTGGACAAGGAATACCAAACTGTTTTTGTGAGAGGTAAAGAAATTCACTTCTCTCCCACTGTTATCAACAAGTATCTGGGCAGAAGTGAGGAGCCCTTTGCTGAGATGGAGGCAAATGACAACTACATAATCAAGGCCATCACAGCTGGAAAGGTCAAGACTTGGCCTAAGAAGGGAAAATTGCAAGCAAGCAAGCTCACTCCAATCTACAACATCCTGAACAGGATTGCTGCTGCTAACTGGGTGCCTACCACACACAACTGTGATGTGGCTACAGGTTTGGCTAGGTTCATCTATACTGTGGGTAACAAAGTTAACTTCGATTTTGGTACTTATATTTTTGATCAGACTATCAAACATGCCAAAACCCTAGCTGTCAAACTACCCATTGCCTTTCCTTCCCTACTGTGTGGAATCATATTGAGCCAGAGACCTGATGTTCTGGGCAAGGATGATTTGTCTTGCAGAAGAGAGTCTGCTATTTCTTTTAGTCTCAAGCAGTCTGATGTGACTCCTGATGTGGGCACATCCAGCTCAAACAATGCTATGTCTAGGACAGACATGATTGCTGCTTTAAAGGAGACTTGCAAGGCTCTGGATGAGAAGAAGGCCAAGCTGGAGGCAGTCATTGCTGGACTGGAGCTTGAGGATGAGCAAACAATGGCTGAGGATGAGGAATTGGAGGAGGAGGAGCCCAATGACTCTGAAGCTGAGGAAACTGATGGGAGCCAGGATATTTGAATTATTGTAATTCATAAATATTTCCCTGTACTCAGTATTTCCTTGTTTTTGCTTGTATTTTGTGGGCTATGCCCTGGATTTCTGATGCACCTTTGCGTGCCTGTTCTGTACCTGCTGCACTATTAATATCATCTCTACATCTCATGCTATCTGCATTCTATGGTGTGTTACTTACTCTCAGTATGTTTGTCATAATTTTTGGCTAAAAAGGGGGAGTAAAAATTAAAATAAAAAAACTTTGAAGTCTTAACTGCAGCAAATTGTGATGTGTTGGGACAATGTGATAATTTTGGGAGAAATTAGAGAGAATAGAACGAGAAAAGAGTTAAATTCTATTCATCCACATGGGGCAACTTCTGAACTTCTGAACTTCTGAACTTCTGAACTTCTGAACTTCTGAACTTCTGAACTTCTGAACTTCTGAACTTCTGAACTTCTGAACTTCTGAACTTCTGAAACTTTCTCAACTTCTGAAGCACTACAACTTCTGAAGCTCTTCTCAACTTCTGAAGCACTACAACTTCTGAAGCTCTGCTCAGCTTCTGAAGCTTCTCCAACTTCTGAAGTTCTGATGTGTGGCACATCTGACTACACATCTGGTATACATGCTTATTTTTCTTCAAATATTTTATCAACAAATTTTTGAAGAATTAGTTTTCTAAAGCATGTTCTTCTGAAGACCTTTTCTGTACATTTTCAACTGGGTGATGCATTCTTAAGAAGTCCAATTGAAGATGTTATCTAATTTCTACATGGTGATGCATTCTTAAGAAGCCTGTAGAAGTTATTTTGTGTGATGTTTGACACATCTGTGAGTTTTAACTTGGTCATGCATTCTTAAGAAGCCAAGTTTAAAACTTCTCTATATCTCTCTAGGCCATGCATTCTGAAGAAGCCTATAGGGAATATGAGATTTAGGGGGAGTACATGGAAAGTGCTCTAGTTCAAAGGGGAGTAGACTATTACTGGGTTTGCTACCCTCCCTTATGTGTGCATGGAATCTCATGCTTGTATGTGTCTGAGAATTTACTTTTCTCAGTCTTTGGGAATTTATTTTCCTATCTTGTGAGAGTTTATTTCTCTCTTTATTTGCGAGGCTCTGATCCGCTGCTGTATGCCTCTGATGTGTCTATACATCTCTCCAAGTTTAGTTGGGTGACTCAAAGATTATTTTAGCCCAAAATTTGCCAAAGGGGGAGATTGTTGAGACCTTTTAGGGTGTTGGCTTCATTTGGTAAAATAAGCCTGATTCCATGATGTGGAGCATGATGTGTGGCACATCAGGGTTCACATCTGGACGCCCTACTGGACGCGCTTTCATTTATTTAAACGCGATCTTTTGAAAAAGATTTGTTTTTCAAATTAAATCGTGCCAGCTTTCGCGCCAAGGAACAAGATAATCTTTCATGGTTCTGTTTTATTTTATTGGCCGACTTTGATCAAAAAGATTTGAAACAAACAATTAAAAGATTATGATCAAATAAATCTCAAGGAGAATTAACAAAGGCCAGCTGTCAACATTGAAGATCCAAGCCCATGAAACTTGTTCTATATAAAGGAAGACTGAAGACATAAAGGAGTACGAAGCCAAGAGTTGAAGATATCGAGTCTTAGGTCTTAGTCTGTTCTTTGTTCTTTGTGAGCCTTCACTTGGATCATAGTTTTGATGCAAGTAAGGACTGAGTTTATAGAGTTGTAATCTCTAGTTGTCTTTCTCCAAAGCTTTGAAGCAAGGAGTTAGATTGTGCAACACTCTAAGCCTTTAGGTACGAGTGCTTCGCTTGTCTAGGAGTGTGTCTCCAACTGAGTTTGTTATTAAATCCTTACTGGGTAAGGTTGAGGGGGAGTGAGCAGAGGTTCTCATATCTAGGAGTTCCTAGGTAGAATTAGCACGGGTAGTGATTAAGTGAGAAGTTGTAAACGGGGGAGTTTAGCTTTGAATTGATACTACCATAGTGGATTCATCCCTGGATTGGTATCCTCCAGAATAGGGCTTGTTATAAGTGCCGAACTGGGTTAACAAACTCACGTGTTCTTTTGTTTTCTGCACTTTATATTGTTTACTTGTTCATCAAGTTCAGTTGTCCACGATGTTGACACATTAGGCTACACATCGTACGATTCCTAAAGTGTACACATCGTGCTACACATCTGACACTTGCCACCAGAATTTCAGTATTTTACGAACAAGGTCCTCAGTCGTTTGATTATAGCATACGCCTTAATCATACATGGGCTTTCTCCGGTTTTCCGGATGTTACAACAATAATGGATACAAATGGCCCTTTTCTTAACGACTTGGAACTTGGTGTTAGCTCTGTACCAACAATGCAGTACAGCTTCAGTGGATTTTTGACAGTATGGTTGCTTTATTCTCATTCTTATAATTTCTCATTCATTGTTGTCTTTCCTGTCGTACTTTATTACCACTAGTAACTATATGTTGAAAATCTGTAATGCACAACTAGTAGTATATTGCACTATTGCAGTGATTGCTTGTGGCTGTGTATTTTATTGTTGAAATGTATGTCAAATTATGTTTTGGCTACTTGATTTCAGCAAGGGGATTGCTACCATATGTTGTTTCTTGCTTTCTCTAAATCACTTCAATTTTATTTATTTTATTTTGAAGGAAATCATGGACGACAAATTTCCTTTGAGAGATTAAATTAACTTATTTTGAGTAGCAACCTTAATCCAAAGAAAATACTTTAGTTTTACGAGATCTTTTATCTTGAATTGAACTCCTATTTTTCCTTCTTAGGATATGGTTGTCAACATCATTATCACCAATATAATGTTATGTGATGTGCATAGACAAGCGGGACAATGAGTTTACCCTATGAAGAGACACCTTTAACTCCAACCAAGTAACACGATTGAGTGTATTAAAAAAGCAAGAATTGAGTACACCATTGAGTTGCATAATCTATACTTTTTAATGTATTGCTTGCTTCAATTTATTGTATACTTGATCTTGTATACTTTTTAACATGTTTTCTTTTATTTGTGATCCTTCCCTCTCTTGGCATCTTCATCAGTTGTATTTGTACTAATGCATTGATATTTTCTGGTTTTGTAGCTCCAGCAAATGGTTGATTCGTTCATAATATTAACGTCTCAACAATCTGAATTACACTCAAATGCCAAAACTGTAAAACATCCTCTTCGAGAACTTAGTGACACTGATTTCTTGCTAAAAGTTCCATGGACTCAGTTTATCCCTACCAACATACGAATAGCTCCATTTCCCACTCGAGAGTACACTGATGACCAGTTCCAGGCAATAGTGAAGGAAGTCATGGGAATACTGTAAGCTTGTCTTCAAAACTTTATATAGTGTTATTAGATTATTTCTTCGATAAGCTTTATTGTTTAATGAAAACTTGTATGTCCAGGTATTTATTGGGGTTTCTCTATCCAGTTTCTCGCCTGATAAGTTATTCTGTGTTTGAAAAGGTTTGGAATTGTCTGATTAAGCTATTCCCTTCATTATTTGTTGTTTCCTTTTTTTCTTCTTATTTTTATGAAGATTATTTTTGAATATTATAAGAATATAGAAAGCCATCCTCTCTTGTCGAACTTTTGTCTCTCAATTTATCATTGTAACATTTCAGGAACAAAAGATCAAAGAAGGACTCTATATGATGGGCTTAAAAGATGGCATATTTCATCTCTCTTGGTTTATCACATATGCTTTGCAGGTAACTCTTGCTATTCAATCCACTGCAGGTTTATATTATTTTATTTTTAAAACTTTTACACACACTTCGTCTAGATTAATAAGTAAGAAAGCCCAAGAGGCTTTTCAAGAATTGAACTTGAGACCTCTATTACCCTAAATGAGAATATTTCACTAGGGAAGTGTTTAATATTACTTCTCTTTCTCTACGTGTGTTTTTTTTTTTTTTTTTTTTTTTTTTTTTTGTAATTTCTTAAATGTACAATATTTCTTTTATTTTCCACATTTAGGACGATATTGTAATCTTCCGTTGTATTTCTCTTGTTTTTATTTTTATAAGTAATTGACCATTGCTTTTCTTTATGGTACTTTTCTTTGCAAAGGGATTTGGATTCCCCTTTTAATTAAGCTAAATTTTGTTCTTAATTTCTTTGTCATTTTCCTTGTTTTAAGACGATTTCCTCTTTCTTTCTACTTATTTTTCTGCCAAAATACATTCCCTTATTCAACATCTTAACATAGAGAAAAATCAACCAAATGAGAATGCTACAGCAAGTTGTATAAATAAACCAAACCAAACTGAAATTTCTGTTTACCAGAAAGTGTCATGCCTTTGAAAAAACCATTTGTGAAGTGCCAAACATTTTTCCAAAATATACCTTTTTGTCATGTTGGAGATATAAAATGATCCTAAAGCCTTAACCTAATAGCTTAAGCGTTTAGGACACATGGTTCTTACGGTGCATTTGGCCTAGCTTTTTTGGGCCTTAAAAGCTACTTTAAAATTAAAGTTAAAAATAAGAGCTTTAAATGCAAAGATAAAGTTGTTTCGGATTCTTAATTTTTTAACCGAAAAACAACTTTTAAGCGAAAACATATTTGATGAAATATTTTTGCAGTAGCTTTGATTTTAATTAATACAATCATAAATAATATCTAATTGAAAATTTATATTTATCACTAAAAAATATTTATTATTTACTTTAAATATTCTAAGGCCCCGTTTGGCCCGGCTTATTTTTTACTTTTCTATTTTGTTTAAACGAAATAGAGAAGTATAAAATTATATTTGACACTATTTCTCCTTAAAAGTATTAGAGAAATAAAGTAAAGAAGTAAAAAATAAAAAAAAGTGAAGTAAAACACAATTTTTTCATTTTTTACTATTTTTAAGGAGAAGAAAAAAAGGAGAAAATAAGCCGGGCCAAACGGAGCCTAACAATAGAACATATTAACTTTTTATTGTGGAAATAATAATTTAAAAATAATCATTTTAGAGAGGTTTTTTCTTATGCCAGACTACCTGGTGTTTGAACTTGATAAGCTCAACTTGATCTTAACGGCGTGACATTGTAAATAAAAACACTTCTAGGACATATCTTTTATAAGAGCTTTTTTCTGGAAGCTTCTTGTTAGTGAAAGAGTTTCACCGTAGAGAGAATTTGAGAGAAAATTGATCGTGAATCCCACATTTTTGCAAATTTGAGCAGTGATCTTCCTTGGTTTCACCTCCCAGTGATCACGCGATGAACTTGGATAGGCAAGTGCAACAAAATCTTAACATTCTGTGAAAAGCTGATTGATGGATAGCCGAGTGCAACAAAATCTTAACATTCTGTGAAAAGTTGATTGATCAATGAGTTATGTTGTGAATAATTGAACCAACAAAAAACTAATTGTGTAGAAGCTACTTGATTAGGTTGCACCACTTGGGTAGCATGAACTCTGTTGAGATATTTGAATTTATGTTATGAATATTTTGTTTTAAGTAGGATAGATTTGTATCTGATTTGATTATGGTCGTATCCCTAACCAAGGGATTAGGTTTTACACATTTTGATTAGTATAAATAAATACATTGAGGGTTAATCTCACATAATTCAGATCAATTCTTTCTCTATCTTGAAGTTGGTATAAGAGCCAGATTCTATGAGCTTGATTAAGAAAAAAATCTAAGTCAGAAAGTCCCAAATAAGAAACTCTACCTGTCAAGGTGTTCCATGACCAATCATAATCAAAGTTTGGCTGGCAGAATTAGGGTCAGAGACCTCCGATTTACTCATTGCCGGAAACACGCAATCAGAACCTCAGTCTCATTGGCGCATGAAGGGCACACACACCACCCTATGTGTCTCTATTTGACGAGTCATCTGTCCCAATTGGTTTTCCGGAGATTCCTCTCTTCGTTTAGGGGGTCAATGAACACATTTTTATCTCTAGAAAACTCATATGCTTTAGATAGCCGTGTTGTTCCATCGTTGTTGATATAAACTAAAGGAAATTGCTTTGGTGCACAATTAAATTACATTGGAATTTAATTCCTCAACGCATTACTTTTGTGTGTAGAACATTACTATATAATTTATTCTGTGATAAGTTGATTCTTTAGTTTTCTTTTCTAGATGAAGAAATTATGCTAATATCATTTTTTCATTATTTGATCTTTACAGTTTGCAATTTCTTCTGCGGTCATTACAGCTTGCACCATGGATAATATATTCAAGTATAGTGATAAGACACTGGTGTTTGCATACTTCTTCATTTTTGGGCTTAGTGCAATCATGCTGTCATTTTTTATATCAACGTTTTTCAAAAAGGCCAAAACAGCTGTAGCTGTTGGAACTATGTCATTTCTTGGTGCCTTTTTACCTTATTACACTGTCAACGATGAGGGAGTCTCTATGTGAGTGCTTGTCCTTCCAATGACTAATATTTTTAGTCCAAATTTTCATATTTGAATGTAAATTTTATTCATTTGAGATTGCCACCTCAGGATCTTGAAGGTTCTTGCTTCTCTGCTTTCACCTACGGCATTTGCTCTGGGTTCTATCAACTTTGCTGATTATGAGCGTGCTCATGTTGGGCTTCGCTGGAGCAACATATGGCGGGTGAGTTTTCGCAGTAGGGCCCTTGCCTTTACTATTCTGTCCAAATTTCTAATACATTTAGGTTGCAGGAGTCCTCTGGAGTGAACTTCTCCGCATGTCTTCTGATGATGATACTTGATACACTGCTCTATTGTGCAATTGGCCTCTATTTCGATAAGGTATGTCTTTGTTTATTTGAATACACTCTTATACTATATGCTATTTTAGTAATTGGACTAGATTTGAAGTGCGGCTCTCTAGAGTGTCCTTCTGATTTGTTGATTATTATTTATTATGATAGAGTTAGTTTCCTATTTATTAGGATAGTTAGTTTCCTTATTTTACGATTCTCTCTTGTATATATAAGTTTGAACCTCATTGTGAAATATAAGTTAATCAGTATGTTATTCAACTTGGTATCCAGAGCTGGTTCAAAATCCTAATTTTATATTTGGTTCAGCCGTCATAAAGGCTAACCCTAATCACTGTCCGTGTCGAAAACACTGTTCATCGCGAGCACTATCCACTGAGAATACTGTTCACACGGAAACACTGTTCATTCGCACGCACTGTTCATACGGAAATACTGTTCATGCGCGCGCACTGTTCATCACACGGTCGTTGTTAGCCTTTTTCTTTGGTTGTTAGTCTGTTTGGTTGATGTTTTGGTTTGATGGTTGTCCAACAAACTTCCGCCGCAGCCACTTTGGCTCATATTGGTAATTCTACAGTTTGTCTATCTAACTCCGTGGGATCATGGATTTTAGACTCTGGTGCTTCTGATCATATTGCTGGTAATCCCTCTCTTATCTCTGACTTGTTACCTCCTAGAATACCTCACAGCATCACTGTTGCTAATGGTTCTAAAGCACAAGTTGTTGGTATTGGGCAAGCTTCACCTTTGCCATCTCTACCATTGAATGATGTGTTATTTGTATCTAGTTCACCTTTTAATCTGATATCAATTAGTAAACTTACTCGTTCTCTCAATTGTTCCATAACTTTTTATTCTGACTCTTTCTTTATAAAAGACCGAAGTACGGGAAAAACTATTGGAACAGGATTTGAATCACAGGGTCTCTATTACCTTAATACCAATTCATCTACTGTTTGTGGTGTTTCTGCATCTCCCGATATCATTCATCGTCGTTTGGGTCATCCAAGTTTGGATAAGTTAAAGGTGTTGGTTCCTCAACTTTCACATTTAAAGACTCTTAATTGTGAGTCTTGTCGGCTTGGTAAACATGTTCGAGTATCTTTTCCCAGTAGTGCCAATAAAAGATCTAAGTCTTCATTTGATATTGTGCATTCTGATGTTTGGGGTCCTAGCCGCGTGCCTTCTAATTTAGGATATCGATACTATGTCACTTTCATTGATGATTTCTCACGATGTACTTGGATAACTTTATTGAAGGATCGGTCAGAATTATTTAGTGCGTTTCAGACTTTTTATTCAGAGATAAAAACTCAATTTGGGAAAACAATTAGAATTTTGCGAAGTGACAATGCCAAAGAATATTTTTCCACACAGTTCAACTCCTTTTTGGCTTCTCAAGGTATCATTCATCAGTCTAGTTGTCCACACACACCACAACAAAATGGTGTAGCTGAGCGAAAACATCGTCATATAGTTGATACAGCTCGTACTTTATTGGTCAATGCTCACGCACCTTTCAAATTTTGGGGAGATGCCGTTCTCACAGCTTGTTATTTGATCAACCGCATGCCATCCTCAGTGTTGAATAACAAGATTCCGCATTCTCTTTTGTTTCCTAGCAACTCTCTATATTCCGTCCCTCTTCGAGTGTTTGGCTCCACTTGTTTTGTTCATGATCTTTCTCCCGGCCGTGACAAATTGTCTGCACGAGCTGTTAAGTGTGTATTTTTGGGATACTCTAGAGTTCAAAAAGGGTATCGATGTTATTGTCCCTCTACACATCGTTTTTATATCTCTGCAGATGTTACTTTCTTTGAAGACGTGCCTTTCTTTGCAAGACCAAATCCAACAGAGTCTACTCCGCAGGATCTACCTATTCCATCATTTGAATTTGAAACATCTGTCATTACTCACAGACCTCCACAACCACAGATTGGTCCTGAGTTTAAACGCTATGGTATTACTTATGAGCGTAAACGTGTTCAAGTTCCAGATATTGTTGCTACTGATTCTAATGATTCAGGTAAAGAGACCCACACTAATGAAGAAACCACCCCTCCTCTTTCAGATGATTCAGATTCTGTTCCAATTCTTTCTCCTGCTCCGGTTTCACCCAGTCCTTCTGTTGATTTACCTATTGCTCTTCGTAAAGGTAAACGGTCTACTGCTAATCCTCATCCTATTTACAATTTTTTGAGTTATCGTCGTTTGTCACCATCCCACTATGCCTTTGTTTCTGCTATATCTACTATCACCATTCCTAAGACTGTCAAGGAAGCATTATCTCATCCAGGATGGCGACAAGCAATGATTGATGAAATGACAGCATTGGAATCCACTGGTACATGGAAGCTAGTTCCACTTCCACCTAAGAAATCAACAGTTAGTTGTCGGTGGGTTTTTGCTATTAAAGTAGGTCCTGATGGACAAGTGGATCGGTTGAAAGCTCGATTGGTAGCAAAAGGATACACTCAGATTTATGGTCTTGACTATAGTGATACCTTTTCTCCAGTTGCAAAGATGGCATCTGTTCGTCTTTTCTTGTCAATGGCTGCTATGAAACATTGGCCTTTGTATCAACTTGTTATTAAAAATGCCTTCTTGCATGGGGACTTAGAAGAAGAAATTTATATGGAGCAACCACCTGGCTTTATTGCTCAGGGGGAGTCTGGTCTTGTTTGCAAATTACAAAAATCCTTGTATGGTCTGAAGCAATCACCTCGAGCTTGGTTTGGCAAATTTAGCAAGGTTATTCAACAATTTGGCATGATTCGTTCTGAAGCAGATCATTCTGTATTTTTTAAACGTTCATCTTTGAACAAAGTCATTTATCTTGTCGTATATGTGGATGATATTGTTATTACTGGTGATGATCAAGAAGGCATTAATGACCTAAAACAACATTTATTCAACCACTTTCGTACCAAAGATTTAGGTCGCTTGCGTTATTTTCTTGGGATTGAAGTAGCTCAATCACGGCATGGTATTGCTATCTGTCAGAGAAAATATGTTCTCGATATCTTAGAAGAAATAGGGATGCTTGATTGTAAACCAGTTGGTACTCCTATGGATCCCAATGTGAAGCTTCTACAAAATCAGGGGGAGCCATATTCTGACCCAGGCAGATACAGAAGGTTAGTTGGGAAACTGAATTATCTCACTGTGACAAGACCAGATATTTCGTTTGCTGTCAGTGTTGTGAGTCAATTTCTAAATTCACCTTGTGATAGCCATTGGAATGCCGTAGTTCGAATCTTGAGGTATATTAAAGGGTCACCTGGAAAAGGACTTGTTTATTCAGACAGGGGTCATACTGATATTGTTGGATATTCAGATGCAGATTGGGCCGGTGATGTGAATGATAGAAGGTCTACTTCAGGTTATTGTGTTTTAATCGGAGGAAACTTAATTTCATGGAAAAGTAAAAAGCAAACTGTTGTTGCAAGGTCAAGCACAGAGGCAGAGTATCGTGCTATGGCTCACACTACTTGTGAGCTCTTATGGTTGAAACACTTGCTACAAGAGTTGAAGTTTTGTGAACTAGGTCCTATGGAACTTATGTGTGATAATCAGTCTGCATTGTATCTTTCTTCAAATCCAGTTTTTCATGAGAGGACTAAACACATAGAAGTTGATTGTCACTTTATTAGAGAAAAGATTCTTTCTGGCATCATTAAAACCTCTTCAGTGAGCTCAAATGACCAGTTAGCTGATATCTTCACTAAATCTCTACGGGGGCCTCGGATTGATTATATATGTAACAAGTTGGATGCATATGATATATATGCTCCAACTTGAGGGGGAGTGTTGATTATTATTTATTATGATAGAGTTAGTTTCCTATTTATTAGGATAGTTAGTTTCCTTATTTTACGATTCTCTCTTGTATATATAAGTTTGAACCTCATTGTGAAATATAAGTTAATCAGTATGTTATTCAACTTGATTACCTAAATGGAGCCGACAAATGTGTAGACAAAGTTGAACCCTTTGCTACTTAGTAGGGAGAAAGAGGCATAAGCTTCTTGATTGAGTTAGTGATGTATTGTGTTATATAACTTATGGTTATGTGTGAAGTCACTTAAAAGACCAATTGTTTCATTTGTTTGTATTGAACACTTCATACTCTTAAGTCTATAAGCAGTGAATTCCTGTACAGCATCATTAAAATTTACTTTTAACTTTGTTTTTATGGCGTATTTCTTAAATTTCTTCATTGCTTTACTTCTAAAATACTGTGTATTTCTTATATTTCTTCATTGCCCTATTTCTTAAACATGACAAGCACACACGCTTATGTGTGTTTGTGTGTTCGCATACACATATGACCAATTGAATGATTTTTATTTTATTTGGCTTTTTGAATGATACAAAAACAATCAAAATTCTGTTCATCTTTGAAGGTTCTTCCAAGGGAGTATGGACTGCGGTATTCATGGAACTTTATTTTCAAAAAGGACTTCTGGAGAAAGAAAAAAGCTGTAAATAATTGTTCCTCCGCTTTTAAAGTTAAAACTGCTGGTAAGAGTTCTGAGTCAGAAGGGAATCTTTTGGGGCAAGATACTTCCAATCCTGCTATAGAAGCAATAAGCTTAGACATGAAACAACAGGAGATTGATCGCAGGTATATATGATATACAATCCAACTACATCAACTTAGTATAATATGATACATTGTATCTTTCTTACAAGTTTTTTAATTTTATTTATATATTTTTAAATTTAGGTGCATTCAAATTAGGAATTTGCGTAAAGTGTATGCTACTAAAAAAGGAGATTGCTGTGCTGTTAACTCCTTACAGCTGACATTATATGAAAATCAGATTCTTGCTCTTCTAGGTAAGTATAGTAGTTCTTATAATGCGGATAAATATGTTTGTTTTTGTGTCTGAGAGAAAGAGTTCTCTTGCTCTATGGTGGGATTGAATCTTCAATTTATTCTAGTGACGGAAGGGACAAGTGGAAATTTTTTAATAACCAAGGAAGTGTGCGGTTGTAATGGGGATTGGAATTGGGAGCTACCAATTGAAGTAAATAGACAAACCTCGGTCGATATCGATGATAATCTGGACAGAGTTAGGTAGAACCAATTTACATAGGAAATTTGTGATCAAAATGTGTGGCACCGAAGTTAGAGATAAGTATCAAAGAACTTGGAGAACCCGTCATAAAAGCAAGCTATCTGTTAAGAGTTCCACATTGGATGGGATATGGCATAACAATGTATATATAAATGGTGGGTAGTCTTCACCTTACAAGTCGGTTTTGTAAGCATCAAGTTTGGATCAACTCAAATTGTAAGATGGTCTTAGAGCCTATCAAGATCCGTTAAGCCACATTTTATCAAGTTTCCGCCACTCATGTCACACTCCAGATCTCTAGTTTTTGGCATTAGAGACTGTGTTAAGAGTTCCACATTGAATGAAATATGCCTGACCGTGTATTTTTAAGTAATGGGTAGTCTTTATCTTACAAGCCGGTTTTGCAAGGGTTGAGTTAGGTCCGACCTAAATTCTGAGACTATCAAGTGAGCGAACGAAGCCACTTAATACTCCATCAAGTAACCCATACTACTCGACGTGGGACATACGTGCCCATAATTTCCACGTCCCTATCATAGAATTGTTCCTAAGTGCCGACGTCTAGTGGCTGCACACTATGGTACTTATCTTGGCCTTTATGGTCATCCCCTCCCTTAGGTGTCCCGTTTTGAGACACTGTCAACCAAATTTGGTACCATTTGATAATTATCTAAGCCCTTGGGGATTTCTTTCTTAAAAGTAAGCTATCAGTTAGGAAGAACGAAAATGACATTTTTTTAAGGACTAAAACCGGAGATGGGGTATATTCCAAGGATGAAATGAGTTTTTTTAAGCTTTTAATATTACTATTATTATTATTATTATTATTATTATATTATTATTATTATTATTATTATTATTATTATTATTATTATTATTATTATTATTATTATTATTATTATTATTACTGTTTTTTGTTTTAGGAGGATCTCTTATGATTGACTCTTTTAATTTGGTTTTATCTACACTAACAATTTGGGGTTAAGTTATTGCTCAATCATTTTGTTTTTGTTTTGAAGGACATAATGGCGCTGGGAAAAGCACAACAATATCAATGCTTGTTGGTCTTCTTCCTCCTACTTCCGGGGATGCTTTGATTTTTGGAAACAACATTGTCTCCGATATTGTAAGTTTTGCACTGTTGCTACAATCACGTTTGCTCATAGGCATGAATATCATTTGTTGAAGAACTTAGGAGGACATAAGTAATTTGTTTTAGCAAAGACAGTGGTGATCCAATTTAGGCATATATGTAATGATTTGCAGTTGTTAGCGTCTTAGTGATCAAGAAATTTCTGAAATGCTTGACTGGTTTGCACTAATTAATGATATCGCTACTTTCTAAGTGCATGTATGATATTGCCAAAGTACATGGTTTACTATGTACACAGATATATTTGCTACTACTCCCAATAGTAACATGAATACCTTTTACCGTTCATTATCATTTGCTTATTTTCCCAAATCTAAGTTCTTGGAATGAAGGTCCGAGTTAGATGATTTTTATAGGTAGCTGATGCCATGGCTTGATAGTTGTTAGTCTATTCTGCACTTGACTTTGAAACAGTATTCTATTTCTTAATTTTCCCGGTGATGAGGCTATCCCTAATTTCTCTATGGTAAATGCTAACATGTGCCCTAAGGGCACATGATAAGCAACTTAATATAGAATTATTCTTCACCTTACAAATATTCAAAAGTCAAATTGTTATATTTTTTGTTAAGAAATCCCACATCGGTTGCGAGATGGCCTATATATGTGTTTATAGAGTAGAGGCAATCCTCACCTTACAAGCCGGTTTTGCCTTGCAAGCCGGTTTTGTAAGGATTAGTAAGGCCCAACTCAATTCTAAGATGGTATCAGAGCCTCTCCACGATCCGTTGAGCTGCCTGCTATTAGGTTTCTGATTGGGCCATCCACCATTTATATCCGCGCTCCAAGCCCAACAGCGCTGGGCGCGAGGGGGTGTGTTAAAAAGCCCCAGATCGGTTGCGAGATGACCTGAATATGTGTTTATAAAGTAGAGGCAATCCTCACCTTACAAGCCGGTTTTGTAAGCATAAGTAAAGCCCAAATCAATTCTAAGACCAATTCAATGGAAAAATTCTACTTTTGGATTCTTTAGCATGTGCCCTTAGGGTACACATTAGCAAGACCATTTCTCTATTTATTTAGGATTTAGGAGTTTTGTATTCCTATAAGTATGGATTAGTACTTATAGCTAGTATCTTAGATTATCTCTTAGGATTGGCTTCTATATATTACTTAGATTTTATTTGGATTAATATTTGTTTTTTGGATTAGGATCCTCTAAAGTGAGGAAATCAAGGGTTGTTATTTTTAACAACTCAATGACTTGTTACCGTGTATCTATGATATCTACCTTTGATTTGTTAATCAATAGCTAAGATTACTCACTTTACACTCTAAAGTGAATTGCTTACTTTAGAGGACCCGATCCTTGTTTTTTTAGTTACTATCAAACTATTATTGACAATATTCGAGATTTTATTATTTTTCTCCTTTTTATCTAAAACCCTCTACTTTAATGCGGTATCTAGAGCAGGTTTGATCCTCTGTGGTCTATTCCGCTGCTGCTAAACCTATAGGTAGGTATGGTTTCCTAGATTTTAGTTTCCTACATCAACTCCAGCTCACAAGAGCTTACTGTACACTTTCCTCTCCCTATCCTATACCTCCCCATGTAACTAACTCCTAAAAATGTTACTTATATTCATCCACTGTGCAGCCAGACATGGATATGCTCTTTCTGAAATGTTTTTGTTACTTTCCTTTTGTTTCATTCTTGCCTGGTCCTGTGACATTGATGATGTTGTTGTCTTGTTTTGTAGGATGAGATACGGAAGGTTTTGGGTGTCTGCCCACAACATGATATACTCTTTCCTGAATTGACGGTATGTAGAAACATTATTTTTTCCCCATTCTCTGTATTGGAGCCAATTATTGTTGTCTTCATATTTGCAGATGTTGATTTTTTAATATGAATCATTGCTGTTGTCAAATAACCGATTATCCCAAAAGCTTAAGCTGTTAGGATATACTCATATCAATGGTTTTATATTATTTCTAACATGCCCTCTCATGCAAGAGCCCATTTGGGCTTGAAGCGTGGATAATGCATAGGCCCACCTACCATATGCTTAAATTCCACTTTTTAATTAGAAAGTGAGGGGAGCGGGAATCAAACTCTAGACCGCTTAGTCATAGAGGCTCTGATACCATGTCAAATAACCGATTATCCCAAAAGCTTAAGTTGTTAGGATAGAGTCATATCAATGGTTTTATAATATTTCTAACAGCTGTTTTCTCCAAAGTTAAATGCATGTCTCGTGTTATACCCCTAATTTATAACCTGAGCATCTAGTGAGTGTTTTTCTTTTTCCTTTCATCTTGGCAGGCTTTTAACCATTTTGGATTTGCATTACCATTACTATGAGTTGTCATAACAATGTAATCGATATATTCTTATAGACCTATTATATATATTCATATGCAATTGTTTTGGAAATAATTGAATTTTCTGGTACTATCTTTGTGTATGAAATGTTTATCTTTACCATGTATGTGTTGCCCTCCATTTTTCCCTTCCATCCAAAATTTATTGGTACTATTGCTTTTGTATAGTTGTTTTCCCTTTTATCAACAACACTTAGATGCAGTGTTATACATTCATGCGTTTAAAGAAATAAGGGTTCTTCCGTTAAGATATTCTCTCTCTTTGATTGCTCTGTTACTGATTTTTTTTATTATACTTTTGAACACTTTATTTTACTGAGTACAATAGGCGGGTTCATTTGCTGACTCTGCAGGTGAAAGAACATTTAGAACTATTTGCCATATTGAAGGGTGCAGAGGAAGACACATTGGAGAGCGTTATTATTAATATGGCTGATGAGGTGTGTGTTTGGTAATTCAAAGTCTAAATTTATAATATTTATCACCAAAATCTGTAAGTATGTTTGAAAAACACTTGTTGATCAAATCAAGGAAATTGAATTGATTAAAAAATATAAAATTATCTTATTATTTGGTATACTTTTTTTTCTTTTCATTTTTTTAAGTTTCAACACTGTGGACTCTGGAAAACTTCCTTACCATAAATGAAGTGTAAATGTTGAATCATAGGGTTCAAACATAATAGTAGACTTATAATCCTAATTAAATAAGGAAATTAATCACAACAATTACAAGGATACTGAGCACTTAATTTTCCCTTTTACCAATGTAAACGTTATCCTGCCTGCCACTCTCACTTTACTTTTTTCCCTTTTAATAATTTTCTCTGTTGGTTTAAGAATCAGCAAAGCAATGCTAGATAATTTTTATTTCTTGAACAGGTGGGCCTGGCTGATAAGATCAACACCGTCGTGAGATCTCTTTCTGGTGGCATGAAGAGGAAATTGTCTCTTGGAATTGCGTTGATTGGAAACAGTAAGGTAGGGCACATTGACAACACTTGATTTTGTTTTTGAATGTTGAGCAAAACTAGAATTTCTGGACTTATTTGGCAGGTTATAATTCTTGATGAGCCTACAAGTGGAATGGATCCATACTCGATGCGTTTGACTTGGCAGTTAATAAAAAAAATTAAAAAGGGCAGGATAATTTTGCTAACAACACATTCTATGGATGAAGCAGATGAACTAGGTGACCGGATAGCTATCATGGCCAATGGTTCTCTGAAATGCTGCGGAAGGTTAATTGCATTTTAATATTTTCTTACATATTATACACCCTGTTGAACAAATGAGATTTCTTTTTGGATTTAAGGAGCATGCAACAAAGCCTGTAGATCAGAGGAAGTTTTAGGATTTGAAAAAGAAATATACTTATACTATATGAACCTGCACTGTGATGAACTTCTGACCTGGCCCCTCAAAAGTTGTTGTTTTCTGAATATTTGTCCACCACTAGTCACGTGAAAAGAGGGCCCTGAGTTTGGGAACTAACTCTCTGCTGGTTACGCAGATTAGCTAGAAAGCATAGCTTCTGGTTGCTGAAATTTAGTAGCTGAAGAATGATGTTACTGAGGAGGAGCAGCCATAAGCCAATGAGCAGTTAAATTCCCATTACCAGGTGTAATGAACTGTGAATTGGTTGGATGTTGGAACCTCTTTTGAAATCCAGACTTAAAAAATGTAAAGTTCAAGAGTGAAGGATTGCAATTAGATATAGGTGAAAAGTCCAAGGCCAATATTGCCTAGAGCTACAGGCCTATATAAAGCTCACGCACGCGTGCACACACACACAATCTTTGATTGTTCAGATTTGTAAATATCATGAAATTTCATGGTTCAGTTTAGCTTTGAACTTGAGGGAATTCCATTAAAACTTGCTAGTTCTAGTTTTTGTTATTGAAACTTGATTTCTAGAAGCAAGGTGAAAAGTTCATTAATCTTTTCCCCTGTAATCCTTATATAACTGTACTATACAATTTTGGCAGCTCCCTTTTCTTGAAGCATCATTATGGAGTCGGATACACACTAACTCTTGTAAAGGTTTGTTCTATTCCTGAGCATCTTGTCTTTGACTCCTATAGTTTCTGTTTCATAATCTAAAGGTTGTTTTATTGGATTTTTTATTTGTGTTGTTAGTCCGCTCCTACTGCTTCTATAGCTGGTGATATTGTATACCGATATATTCCGACAGCAACCTGTATAAGCGAGGTATTTTTCTCACTATTATTCATCTAGATGCATGTTAATATCAAACTCTTAGAATTTGTTTTTATTTGTCAATGTAGATATGGATACATGAAATTTCAAATTGATATGGTAGTTGTGTTCATTGACAGTTCTTTTTTCTTGCAATATCCTGTGTTTCCCTTATATTTTGGACCTACTTCGACCCCACCTAACAGGCTTGAAAAATGATGTTTTTCCAAGCATAACTCGGGACATAGCTCTTCTAAGAATGTTGACCCAAGGACCCAACAAAAGGCACAACTCTTGAACTTACAGAGAGAAAATATAATTATCATTCAAATTTAAAAGCTTGAATGACTAACTAGGAGTCACATTCAAGCCATAGATGATGTCACCCTTTCTCTTAAGCAGTTCTGTAGTGAACACATCACCCAATAATTCAGAAAAATACCACAAGATTAACTCCAAAACATCCATGAATAGCCTCACGATGATCACAAAAAACACCACCACATGCACCAGGGTCCGGAGCCGCTTTTACAGCTCCATCAGTGTTACACTTAATGCACAAAAAGTTTACTAAGCTTTAAGCTTATTATAAAATATAACTTCCGGTTTTGCAACATTTATAAATTAGCTATTGGGAGAAACAATTGCTTTTGACTTGAATATGCCGGTTCTGTTAATTTTGTTGCCATGAAAATTTTGTTGAGTTCATGTTTAACTATAAATTAAACCGTAGCTTTCCATTTATTTTTGTGAAGGATTTTATTGTCGATCTCATTTCATATGATGGCAGTAAAAATTATACAGTGTAGTGATTTGAACATTATTTTGAAATTTGAATTATTAACAGTGCCTGTGGTCATCCATAGTAAAGTTTGGACTCGATTTTAAAATGAGATATTCTAAATATTTTTGTTGATTAGATTTTATCTGGTTTTATTGGATATTTCATTTCCAGGTTGGAACTGAGATTTCCTTCAGGCTACCTATGGCATCCTCCTCAACCTTTGAGAGGATGTTCAGGGAAATTGAAGGTTGCATGAAAAAGCCTGTTTTGAGCATGGAAATAAGTGGCAGTTGTGAAAAAGACAGTTATGGTATTGAAAGTTATGGTATATCTGTAACAACCCTGGAGGAGGTATTCTTGAGAGTTGCTGGATGTGACTATGATGAAGTTGAATGTTTTGAAGAAAATAACCGTTCCCTTATATCAGAATCGGTGGTTTCTCTTCCTTCTAATGATCGTCCATCAACAAAAATATGTTATTATAAAGTTTTTGGAAATTATAAAAAGATTATTGGCTTCATGTCTACCATGGTTGGGAGAGCCTTTGATTTAATTTTTGCTGCAGTTATTAGTTTCATCAACTTCATAGGCCTGCAGTGTTGTAGCTGTTGTGTCATTACTACGTCCACCTTTTGGCAACATTCTAAAGCTTTATTTATTAAGAGGGCGATATCTGCTCGGAGAGATCACAAAACAATTATGTTTCAGCTACTGATTCCCACTATCTTCTTGTTTATTGGTCTTCTATTTATGGAGCTCAAGCCACATCCAGATCAGATTTCACTGACTCTTTCAACTTCTTATTTTAATCCTCTATTGAGTGGTGGGGGTGGGGGTGGTCCAATTCCGTTTAACCTATCTTTTCCAATTGCTGAAAAGGTTTGTCACTGATTGCTGAATCATGTTTTATCTTTTCTCTGAAATCATTGACTTACTGCTGCTTAAAAATGCATTCTGGTGCATCCTGATGGACTTTTACTGGAATTTCTATTATGATGAAGGTGGCACAAAATGTCAAAGGAGGTTGGGTTCAAAGGTGCGACCCAAGCTCATACAAATTCCCCAATTCAGAAAAAGCATTAGCTGATGCAGTGGAAGCAGCAGGGCCAACTTTGGGACCTTCTCTACTTTCGATGAGTGAATATTTGATGTCTAGCTTTAATGAATCCTACCAATCGAGGTGAAAATCTGAATCTATACTTCATTCTTAGATTCTATTCTTTAACTATTAAGCAATTAAAAAATTATTAGCGTATGTTAAGGTTTTGCTTGTAGCTCATCTCATAGATACTGCTATTTTTATGAATAGGATCCATGTTGGTATTGGGAAATCCATGAGAATGAGATTAAAATATCTGTCCTTCAAATTATTTTTTTCTGATTTATTATAGGGGGATCTCGATCCATTTAAAAACAAGAGTAGTTTACAAAAAAGAGAGGAAAAGAAAACCAAACTAGTTCATCAAGTCAAGAGAACTAACTGAGATTTTGACTGGATCTTATTATATTACAAGCCAACTCTTAAAATATATTAATTACAATTCTTATGATAATGACAATACAATTTACTTTATTGCAGTGTATTTTGATATGCAGGTATGGGGCCATTGTGATGGATGATCAGAACATGGATGGAAGCTTAGGCTACACTGTATTACATAACTTTTCTTGCCAACATGCTGCTCCCACCTTTATCAATCTGATGAATTCAGCAATTCTTAGGCTTGCTAGTCATAACATGAATGCAACAATTCAGACACGCAACCACCCTCTGCCAATGACTCAAAGCCAGCACTTACAACGTCATGTATGACAACAGTCTTTTTATTTTTATTTTTTATTTTTTTATAATTTTTTATTTTAAAATAATCACAAAAACATCATGATGCATGGCCCTATAAAAAATGACAATGGCTATACTTTGAGATAGACCGCTTTATTATATTGGAATTAATTTTTATTCATGTTATTTTATTCTTATTGAGATCTCACATCAACTAGAGGGATGGCCAAATGAGTTCTTATAAAGCTTGGACAATCCAATCTTTAGAGCTAGCTTTTGGGGTTGAGTTAGGGCCTAAAGTCCAAATTCTAAAATCATATTGGAGCCTAAGCCTACCCTAGATGTCATTGGGCCACTCATATTTGTCCATGCTCTAGATGTGTCCAGTACTGAGTATGAGGGTGGTGTTAAGAACTTTGTTACCGGGCCACCTATATTTGTCCATGATTTACATGTCCAATTCTGAACATGAGTGTTCAGATCCCACGTTGAATAGACATATGACCAGATAGATCCTTACAAGGTTTGAGCAATACTCATCTCTAAAGCTAGCTTTTAGGGTTGAGTTAGGCCTATAGTCCGAACTTTAAGATTTTTTTTTTTTTTTTTTTTTTTTTTGGTTTTCACCACCAGCTTAATTTGGTTCGGGGGTCAGTCTCTGGTATCAAGTGGTTTCAGCCCCCTAAAGTGCATATTTTAACATATAAATTACATAATAAGATATGTTGCCTTGTATCGGTGTTTTGTTATTTGATCTCCTCCATGCTCTTCAGAAATCAATGGTTTGATGAGCTGTTATATGAAATTTTGTAGGATCTGGATGCCTTCTCCGCTGCTATCATTGTCAATATAGCATTCTCCTTCATTCCTGCCTCATTTGCTGTTTCAATTGTTAAGGTGAGTTGTATTACACTGCTTCCAGCTCGTCATTTTTAAGTTTTTTTCTTTCTCCTAAAGAAGTTTACAAATAAGGGTAATTGTTAATTCTCTGTTATATACACCATATCAATCTTATTGTGAGAAGATAATGATACCCTTATTTGTGTGAATGAACTAATGGAATTACATCATCCTCTGATATCCTATTTATCAGAAGTATAACTTCCTAGGCTCGATTATCATTAAGATGCCATTAATTGTCCTCTAATATCCTATTAACAAAAAGGGCAATTTCACTGACTCGTATCTTTAACATACATGATGGGATTTCGATTGGAAAGTCGCTCTAATCTTTTCAACTACTTCTTTCTTATGTAACTGTTTCTGAATAATGTCCAAAGCTATTATTATTTGTCTCTAATGGTACAGTATCTGAATATGGCTCCCTTGAAGACTATTTTTCTTTCCATTATATACCTTAAACCTGCTTTCTGTTGTTGTTATTGAGTATCCGCTAAAGTTTGTCATTGCAATCTTAGATACAGTAATTCCAATTTTTTCCAAATTGCATTTTAAGCGTCAATGATTTTCTAGCATGGGCGGACTTGTGTAAGGCTTGGTGTGGCCCAAAATTTTTCAAAAATAAAAAATAAAAACTATATAAATAATCTTAAGTCATTCTGTATGTATATTTGTACAAATATTAATGTAAATATTAGTTTAGAGTTTATTATTTATGACTGTTATAAGTTTGTCGTACACATTACATTAAATATTAGTGCAAATATTAATTCATGGCCTATTATTGAGGATTTCAAGTCTTTCATTATGCGTAAAATATTATTTATATTATACGAAACAACTTATGCAAATAAATAAGTGTGTAGTGTTTAATATTTTATCCCCACTAGTTATTTATGTCCAGGTCCGCCCCTGTTTTCTAGAGGAAACTTCTTGCTACAAGAGTATCCAAACTAATGACATTCTCAGACTGCTAGTTACTTAGGCTAAACATTAATAAACTCTTCATTGGTGCAGGAACGTGAAGTGAAAGCTAAGCACCAGCAACTAATCAGCGGGGTATTCTTTTGTTAAAAAATTAAATAAAAGATTCCACATTCAGTATATAGTTTTCTTTCTCAATCTGAATATAAATCTGATGCGGGTATTCCTAATCAGGTTTCAGTCCTTTCATATTGGGCCTCTACATTTATTTGGGACTTTGTCAGCTTCTTGTTTCCGGCCTCTTTCGCCGTAGTTCTCTTTTACATCTTTGGTATGTTTACAATTCTTTATAACTGATTGTTGCAAATAGTTGTTATATTATGTACTGTAATTGTGTGTGTATATATATATATATATATATATATATATATATATATATATATATATATATATATATATATATATATAATATGTGTGTGTGTGTGTCTAAATAAAAACATATTGGTGTCTTTACACTTCACAGAAGTGAAATAACACTAGAAATATTTTTCCACTGGGTATCTGAGATTCTGGCCGTGTGAGCCCTGCTTCAGCGCAAAAACCCTAGCTGCCTTCATTGTCGTTCCCTTTTTTGTTGCCTACATTGTAGCCTTTGGGACCTTCAGTGTTTATTGATCAGATCCCAAAGTTTTATGACCAAAGGATGCCGCACACGCACTCATGATAGATATTAAATCACTAACTCGAGGGGGGTGTTGTATGTTTAACATTGTATTCTGCCCATTAACGAGTCCCCTTAGGTTTAGCCTTAGTTTATATAAGCACATGAGTACTCATACTCTCAATACAGAGAGATTGGAAAGCTTTGCTCGCTTGATTTGTTTTTATTGTTCTGTTTCTTTTATTAGTCTTGTCCATCTCTCCTTGTACTTATTTCGCTCTCTAGTAAAATTCTTCTTTTATCATAAGACGAATATCTGGTATTTATTTCATTGTTTTAGATATTAATTAAACAATGCTATATGGAATATAGTGAGTGTCCCTACTATAAAATATGTAGTAATTGTCCCAGTTTATCCTATTTACATCAGGACTTTCATTGGGATTTGTATTCTCATTTGATCTCCCTAAATTCACCTACATTCAAGCAAAAATTAACTAAGAAAGAGAAAATATTGCATATCTAATTGCATTTATGTGTGTTGTAAAGACAAAAATTCCCTAAAGTTTTGCTTAAATGTAGGAAATGTAGAAAAATATGACTTTAGGGAATCCGAATCCCTTTCATTGCCTCTTAATGACTCGTAAGTTTGAATTTTGTTTGTCATATACCTAGAGATATTCCTTGTCTGCTTGGTAGTTGTATTTTACCTCTTTCCTCTTCATGCTGTTTTTCCTCACAATTATTTTGCATGTGGTTGTTAGGATATATGACTATAGGTAGAAATGATAAATATGATTCTTGATGTACCATGATACAATCAAGCTTTATCCTCTAATTGGATTTTGTTTTAGAACAGTGATATCACTTGTTTATTGAATACTGTTATAGGTTTGGATCAGTTTGTTGGAGGAGTTTCTTTGGTACCCACGATCATCATGCTTTTGGAATATGGACTTGCAATCGCATCGTCAACTTATTGCCTTACATTTTTCTTTTTTGACCATACCGTGGCTCAGGTATCAAGAGACAGCAATTTTTCATTTGTTTGTTATCAATCTTATAAAATGCTAAGATGTTCACTTGTTTGACAGAATGTTGTTCTTCTGGTCCACTTTTTTTCTGGATTGATACTGATGGTTATCTCATTCATTATGGGACTCATCCCATCCACAATAAATGCCAATTCTTTTCTTAAGGTACAGAATTTTTTTTTTCCAGGTGTTATAACTTATAAGGGTGGATTTCATGCCCTACTCAAACTAATGTTTTCCCTAAATGCTAAAATCAGAGGGAGAACATTTTAGGCGGAACTAATTCTAAAAAAAGAAATCAGATTACTTTCATCTTTTTAGCTCCCATTGTGTTCCATGAGCTGTATATTACTTATACCGCTTTCTACTTTATCTTGTAATGATTCTTGTAAAAAATAGAGAGAATAATTTTTCTGAATGTTCTTGATTGAGTAAAACACTCGGCAACCATGAATATTACACTCCATAATTAATTGCATGCTATGTACACAAGGAGAAATAAATACAAGTCCAACTCCCTAAATACATGAATCTAAACATACATGAACCTAATACTTAAAGTGCTCCAATTTTCAATGGGAAACATACATGAAAATTACTATTTCCAACAATTCCATTATGAGTGGATACTAAAAACTGACTAGTTACTTTCTATCTGGTGTGATAAGAATGAGGTTTGATTTTTTGCAACTTAGTCAGTGGTCTCATTTGTGGGCGTTCACTGTGATGGAGAAGAACAATAGAACAGGACTTAGAGAAGTGCTAAATAATATATTATTATTTTGATTGTACCTCTATAAATTAAAAAAAGGCCATTTGTAATGATATGCAACTAGTGTTTAGCTGCTTTAATTGCTCTTTGTTTGTTGCTGTGGTTCACCAGAGTTTTTTACTGTTTTATGTTCTTCATCAGAACTTTTTCAGAATATCTCCTGGATTTTGTTTTGCTGACGGACTTGCTTCATTAGCTCTTCTGCGGCAAGGAATGAAAGATAAAACAAGTGATGGAGTATATGACTGGAATGTTACGGGTGCCTCCATTTGTTATCTTGCTGTTGAGGTCTAAGTCTTTTCATCTAATTTTGCTGCTATTGACTTTCTTATTATTGTTATTCTAATTTTTGAAGTTTAAAACTGCAAAGACATGAAGATGGTTTTTTGAAAACTAATTCATTAGTGATAGTATAAAACAAAACACATTTACACATAAAGATATGTACTGAAAATTATTTCACTCTATCTAATTTCATTTTATTTTCTATCACAGAGCGTTATTTATTTTTTATTGACACTCGGGCTTGAAATTTTTCCTTCGCTCAAATTGACTCCATTCATGATCAAGAAGTGGTGGCGGAAAATTAATATTTTCCCACGTAATACTACTTATCTGGAACCTTTATTAGAACATTCTCCAGAAACTATTTTTACGGACCTCAACGAAGACGTGGATGTGAAAACAGAAAGAAGTAGAGTACTCTCAGGTTCCATTGACAATGCCATTATCTACTTGCGAAATCTTCGCAAGGTATTTCCCCTGATTATTTTCTTCAATTTGTTTTTTCATTAAAAATATTTTCTTGTGATTACTGTGGTGATTTCTTTTCTTAATTTAAGGTGTATTTTGAAGAGAAGAAACATGGGAAAAAGGTTGCAGTAGATTCATTAACCTTCTCAGTTCAGGAAGGAGAATGTTTTGGCTTTTTAGGAACAAATGGTGCTGGAAAGACCACAACACTTTCTATGCTATGCGGTATATCATATTTTTGGACATGATAATACTTCAAGTCATACTGTGATATGCCAATTTTTTGGCTAGCAAACTTGTTTTCTAAAATCCTATGAAAACCTGCATTGTTATCATAAAGGAAAATGTTGCTTTATTCTTCCTTTTCTTCTGAATATGATTTGTTTATTTTCTGCGTAAGCACGACCTTCTAATTTAGACAAAGAAAACGTGGTGGGTTTTGGAATTAGGCAAAACTTGTGACAGATCTCAAACTAATTATACCAGTAAAAAGTTTTTTTGTAGTTATGATTGCTAAAATTTGGATACCTTTAAAGTTGGCATTTTGTATCTGGTTCTTATGGGCTGGCTGCTAATAGTTGTGTTTTTTGTTTCCATATAGGGGAAGAATCTCCTTCTGATGGGACAGCTTTTATTTTTGGCAAAGATATATGTTCCCATCCCAAGGCTGCTCGTAAATATGTATGCATATTTTTCTCCTTCCCCACAAACAAAAAGATAAAATCATAGATGATTTACCTAAATCCATCTGGCTCTTAACTTTTTTATCTTGATATGTACTTTCAGATTGGATATTGTCCACAATTTGATGCTCTGTTGGAATTCTTAACTGTCAAAGAACATCTTGAGCTCTATGCTAGAATAAAAAGTGTTCCAGACTACACAATAGACAATGTATGTGTAAGCAGTTCATGGTTACTTTTGGGCTTGTCTTCATTTGGATTATTTATGGCAATACCATTCTTTTGTGTGTCGGATAGCTAATCATTTTATGATTTTCACCACAAATCTTGAAAATAATATAAGCTTTACTCTTTCATCTTTTTCATGAGCTAAATGATCATTAACAGGCCAAGAAATTACAGCCCATTACAGACATTCGACCTCCTTATAGTGTAGAAATATATAGGAATGAAAAATCATTGAACTGAAGTACCCTCACCAGAAAGAGTTGTGAGCAAGTGTCTGAAAATTTCTTCGTAAATTCAAATTATTCACCAAACGATCATTATTTGTGTCGGTCATAACCAAATATACATGAGACCAAGGAAGAGAAACTCCATTACATCGAGAGAAAGTTATTTATATGCAAATGATATTGATTGGCAAATATGTTTCCCTAAATTCCATGTAGATTTGAACAATTAAAAATGGTTTTGGTCAATCACGTCCAAATGTGGGGTTAATGAAGGTTATGTTTATTGTTATTGAGTTTTCGCACCTTTTATATCCATTAGCCATCTATTGAATGTAATTAACCACCTACTTCTACTGTGTTAACCACTTAGATTATTTTCGCAAAAGTTATCACATTTTAGTTGTTAAAATAACACAATTGCTAAAATAAACTCTACAATAATTACAAAGATCCTGATCTATCAAATTTTCAGCAATTGACAATTATAATTTGTACAGGTTGTTATGGAAAAGCTGGTGGAGTTTGACTTATTGAAGCATGCTAATAAACCATCCTTTTCACTTAGTGGAGGGAATAAAAGAAAACTATCCGTTGCAATTGCAATGATTGGAGATCCTCCTATTGTCATTCTTGATGAACCATCCACAGGTAGTTATTCCAAATTATTATATTTTTTTGAACATCATCCAAATGCCTTTATCTATTTTAATTTTAGAGTTTCAAAAAACACTCTAAGGACCTTAGTTTAAAATTCTAAAATTTTAGTTCAACTGGTTCTTTGACATGCTTGGGAACCCAGATCACCAAGTGTTCTAGAATTAAGTAAATGTTGCCTTCAACTCTGATCAAAAGTCTGTTTCAAAGTAGTGTCTGCCTAATTTATTTGTTCATAATGTATAAATACTGGTGAGCTTTAAATTGAACCCAAAGCAACTGAACCTCATTTGAAACAAAATAGTTTCTAAAACATACATATAGATTAGCTACGTGCGAGATATTTCATATTTGCATATGCTTGATGACTTGCATAGTTATTACCTGTCAGATCTAATATTTTATACTTCCCTTAGGAATGGATCCCATTGCCAAAAGATTCATGTGGGATGTAATATCTAGAATCTCAACTAGACGAGGAAAGACTGCAGTCATTCTTACCACCCATAGCATGAATGAAGCTCAAGCCTTGTGTACCAGAATAGGCATTATGGTACAAGCTTATTTTCGATTCTCTTTACACTTTTGAAGGCACGACATGCACCCAAAAACATATACCGATCAATTTATTTTGTGTTTTTTAAAGGTTGGTGGGCAGCTAAGATGCATCGGAAGTCCGCAGCATCTAAAAACACGATTTGGCAATCATCTAGAACTAGAGGTATTTATGGTTATGACAACAACAGGCACATTTTCTTTGTGTTTCCTTTGTTTTTCTCTGACAAACGCACCTTCAAATATGTAATTCTTAGCTTCCCTGTTTCCAGGTAAAACCTACTGAAGTGAGCTCTGTGGACTTGCAAACACTCTGCCAAGCTATTCAGGAAATGCTTTTTGATGTCCCTTCTCATCCTAGAAGCTTACTTAATGACCTTGAAATTTGCATTGGAGGTGCTGATTCCAGCGCCTCAGGGAATACCTCCATTGCAGAGATTAGCTTGACATCCGAGATGATAGGCTTAATTGGACGCTGGCTTGGCAACGAAGAAAGAGTGAAGACTCTAATGCGCTGTACACCTGTCTGTGAAGGGGCCTCTCAGGAACAGTTATCCGAACAATTATTTCGAGATGGTATGTGTGAAACTTCCTTTCAAAGCTTTGATTCTTATTCTTAGTATTATGAGCTAATTTTCTTATTGAAAAATATGTTTGTGTATCTGAAAAAGGACATGTGCCTCAAACTGAAATTTTTTCTTCGATGAATTCCCAATTTTTCATTGTGTTAATATGTAAGATCAGTGGTTACAAGCTTATTCTGTTACTTGTTCATACATAATTTTTTTCTTTCTTTCTTAAACTGTAATGTATCAATAAATTGATACTGCCAATTACTTCTAGCATAAACCATATAAACTTCCCCAGGTTTAACAAATGTGTGGTGATTACTTTCTTGATAGGAAAATGAGATTTCATTGTCTTAAACTTTCACTTAGTACTAGTCCCCTTTATTTCCATTATAAAGTAGGTCAGTGTAAAAACAAAGGCTTCAAAATTTCGTTCTCTTTTAGAAATATTTGAAATTTTATGATCTTTTGGAGATCTATGTAGTTTTAATCTCTTAGTAAGTATATTTTTAGAGAAATTATTGGAAAGAGCAATATAATGCTAGCTGCAAATAGCAGGTCTTAATGAAGCCTAGATCACATGATGCTTTTAACTTTCATCACCTTTTTGGACAGTCAAAATATCTTATTTGTAGTTCATACTACTGCTCAAGGTTCTTTATGAAGTGTTCTTGCTTAAATGATGTTTGAACTCAGTATTCAACCACCCCTCCCCCATAAATCAGGGAGAAAGATGGACACATATTTCATGTGTTTGATATAAAACCAATTATTAGACCTCACCTGATAGCTCAAGGTTTTCAGAGAGTTGTTAGCGCGTGACGATAACATATTGTTCTCTTATATTTCAACTAAAATGCATAAATGCTATTCTAGTATTAATTCCCCTTTTCTATTATGTTGGTAATCTAGGTGGTATTCCATTGCCCGTGTTTTCTGAGTGGTGGTTGTCAAAACAAAAATTCTCAGAAATTGACTCATTTATTCTCTCTTCATTTCATGGAGCAAAATGCCAGGGATATAATGGCTTAAGCATCAGATACCAGGTATTTTTGTGTTACCACATCAGTTTTATGGTAAAACTCCACATTATGGTTGAAAAATCATGTCTAAATTTTCACGTGTGTAATATTGAACTGAATTTGGAGTAGACTAGTTCAACGTTGTAACTTATTTGTTAGGTTTTATGGGAAACAAACACAGATATGAAAATCCCTTTGTTTTTCTCTCCATTCATTGGCTATAAATATTAAAATCTTAGAGTTGCTTGCTTGGTTTTACCAAACTCCTGTCATTTAAAGGTCTAGGAAAGGATCAGACACTTTTTGGATCTATTCCAAGGACACCATTGCTTTTGTGAATCTTCCAAACCACGCTCTGGGAGACTAGTTTAGCCCATATAAAACCTTCCTTAATCTACATACTTTGTTGGTTTCACTGTTGGGCCAAATCACTGTTAGAAGAGTTGGCCTATATGTTCAGTAATGTTAAACATATCTTTAGTTGGTTGATGTTCTTCCATGGGCAGAACTTGCATATATATATATATATATATATATATATATATATATATATATATATATATATATACACACACCGTGTATGATGTATCTGGCCATTATTTTACAGTGCAAATGATAATTCATTGATTCTTTGCTGCAGTTACCTTGTGATGAGGACTTTTCCCTGGCCGATGTTTTTGGACTTCTTGAAGCAAACAGGTAAAGTACAAATAAATACATTTTTTTTATTTTCCACAATCTTGTTGCACAAAGCGATTAAAATTTACAACTTTTGCAGAGATAGGTTAGGAATTGCAGAGTACAGCCTCAGCCAATCAACTCTAGAGACCATATTTAATCATTTTGCAGCTAATTCATGAGATGCCCTTCTTTCATAAAATCACGTATCAAAATTATAACATTCTCTTAACTTAGACAATTTTACTAGTAGTGATATCTAACGGAAGGCCCTGGGTGAGATTCTAAGGCCTTGTATATTGTACAGTCAGTTATTATAGTGACCTTGGATTGTAAATAGATTCCCAGTTATACAATTGTGGCATTACAGGACTTATTTATTCAATCTTACTCTTTCACCAACTTTTGGAGTTGTTTAGGATAATCTGTTTTAGGATTATCTTCAATCTTTCTTTTGGTTCTTCTTTGCTTAAATGGTTTTTGCTTATTGATCGAATGATCCACTGCAATCATCTGGTAAATACGCACGTCTATGTCTAATGGAATCAATCAATGTTTTATTTTCCTAAATACTATAAAAATAGCAGAATTGTCAATCTTCAAGTATGAGAAAGAGACAGATAAAAGGGATAGATGATTTGAATTTAGTTATTCATGTTAGATTGCACCCATCAGCTAACAACTGCAGTTACCGACCATTTCTTGAAGGATTATTTTATTGGTCATCTGTGATTGAAGGAAAAGAATACTGGATTTTGGCAGGAATCATGCTGTTTAAAGTGTTGGATGAATTAATAATATAGTAGATTTATGAATATTGCAAATTTATCACTATTTTTTTAGAGATCACTCTTATTATCACACTATTGTCTGCACTTTTAATTATGTTAATTTGATTAGCGCATGAATCTGCCCACATTATAGTTTTTCACTAGAATTTAATAATTTCCTGATTTTTAAATTACTATAATTAAACAACAACTTTTGTCACCATTTCTTATTTGAAATATAACACAACAATGAACTCATTAACACTTGAATCTGTTATACATAAAAAAACGTGGACCCTATTTTATATATTGTCTTCACAGTTTCATGAATACCTTGAAATACAATCTAATTAACTTAGCACAACAGATTGGTAACAGATTGGGAGAGAGGGAACTTGCATGCCTATCTGATTGATTAACCCAATATGTATGATTTCCAAATTTTTTATTACTTTAATTTACAGCAGCTATATATAAACTAATGTTTTCAGGCTTCTATTATAACAAATATTTATTACTTATATTTCTATTTGCATGATTGAGACAACAAAATGCTTGCATTTTCACCAATCTCAGCTCTATTCCTCTTTATCCTTCTATCTCCTTGTTGAACATCTAATCTCACTCCAAACAGCATTGGCCTTTTATCATTCCCTTCAGATTCTTCCTCTTCCTTTTTTTGGTTATAAATTGTAACCAAATCAACTAGCTCCTTACATTTCCATTTCATGCTTGTTAGCTCAGAATTCAACATGGCATTCTCCTTCTTGAGTCGCTTGTTTTCATCCACAAGATTAATATAACCGGACGATGATGAGGTTGATGATGATCTTTGATCTTCATCAGAATCTTGGTTTTGTACGGTTTGATGTTGCTTGTTGTTGCTCCAAGCTCTTCTTCGCCGAATCTCGGATAGCAATTCTCTTTCACCTTTCTTGAACTTTTCATTGCAAAACTCCCATCTATTTGTTGCAACTTTGCGAAATCCCTATACATATATATACCACAAATAAGTATTTAATTTTATTAATGAATTCAATATAAAAATTGTCTTGTAAGTACAATAGTACATCATGAAAGAACAAAAACCATAAGCATTTTTAACGAATAATACATATTTGGTGGATTGAAATGTACTATTAAATATTAATAATTTTTTAAAAATTTCATGTTATCATTAAATTTTAAAGGAGTATTGCAAATCATAGTTTGTACAATTTCACACATCAAAACTTTGTCAAGTTGGTTCATTAGGAGCTAGAGTATATATTAATTTAAACGTCTCTACTAACTGAGTTATGTTCACGGAAATGTTCAAGTACTTATTTACATTCATAATATTGATATAAGGCTTAATTTATTTTGCTTATAAATAAATAGAAACCAATATTTTTTGTTGACTAAGTCATATAATTATAACCTATGAAGCCCCGATACTTAAAAAATGGTGACGTATCGTGTCCGATACGTCCTCGATACCGATACTCTTCCGATACGTCCCGATACTCGTATCGATAAAGTATCGATTAAATCATTATTTTTAAATAAAAAATAATACCTAATACTCTTCCGATACGTCTCGATACTCGTATCGGAAAAGTATCAGTTAAATCATTATTTTAAATAAAAAAGTAATACTCGATACTTGTCTGATACGTCTCGATACCCGATGTTTGTTTGTATCTTTAGCACTTCTTGTGGTTTTCCTCTGTCAATATAATTTTTTACTTTTCAAAAGAAAAACTATGATGTCCTACTATATAATATATAATAGATTGTTAAACATTTTGGCTTTTATCAAAATTCTAATATAAGACTAGATATTTTCTGCTTTTAATTATTAATATTGTTGATTTTAGTCATGTTTATATATTGTATATTTATATATTTAATTTTAAATTTAATTTTTAAATAACGTATCGCGACAGTATCGGATTGGGAATTTTAAAAAAATTTACGTATCGGCGTATCGATATCATATCGTATCGGTATCGTGTCCCGTATCGGGGCTTCATGGATTATAACCCATTAAATTGAATTTTCTATGTGCTTTGACTTGCAATAGTTTGAATCCGGACCCATCATGTCAAGTGTAAAAGGAGAAAGGTTTGGTATTGAATAGGACAACATATTTAATATCAATTACTTCATTTATTAAGAAAACCTAAACTTTGACCAAAAAAATGAAAATCTAAACTAGGTCAAACAAATATTGTTAACCTTTTTCATACTCAAGAAAATCAAAGCTTATTTTTTTCTTTTCTATCCTTTTTCTTAACAAAACTTTACGTCGTCAAACTATCCATTATTTTCTCCGTTTATTATTTCAAAATTTGGGGAATTCATATTCACACTCTTTGCAACATGTTTTTTGAGTAAATTTTATTGAAGTCTTACTTTAAGTTTCATCTAAATATACTGGCTATCAATATAATTAAAATATTGAGCTCAAATAGTTAATAAAATCCTCCAAAGACAAATAATTCAGGAGAATCCAAATTCAATTTCTGTTGAAAACAATTCTTAATGCCAAAAAATTAAATATACCATCAATATGGAATGAAATACTTTTCTTCTATTAATAAAAAATCTTAAAAATTAATATATATATTACTTCTCTTAGTTGTAATTTTTTTTAAGATAGTTTTATTTATTTATTTTTTTTAAAAGATAATGGGCAAGAAGAAATAAAATGATATCTAGATAATGAGACAAGTGAATCTAATTAACAAAATCAATATATGTAAATATACGTACATAGGTATTGAGCTGGCGTACAAAGCTAGAGAAATTGCTATGCTTGAAGAGTGTTGGAAGGAGATCACGAGCAAACTCCGCCGGTTGCCACACCACGAACGCTGATCCTTCTTCGTTCCACGATATCACATCATCCGTGGCTGGATCCTCCACCAACATATATGTCTTCAACAAGAAAGGTGATGGAGTGCACTTTCTTCCACATTCCAACAATGATCCCTTCTCACTAATTACTACTCCTTCCATATTTTTATTTTGTATTTGAATATTTAGAAACTTGTATGTGTAAGAGAAAATTGGTTTCTTAAGACTAATATATGATGAAGATGAGGATATATATATAATAGAGTATTAATTAATTAATATATAAGCTAATGAAAATATTTAAGATTGATGGAAGATGAAAGAAGAGAAGAGAAGAAGGGCAGTTAAGAACTCCCAACCCCAACAATAGAAACCCAACACGACTCCACAGTTCATGAGAAATGCAAGAGCTAGCAAGATAGCTTAATGTTTCTTCTTTCCTTTATCTTTCTATCATCTAATGAATAAATATTTGAAACGTAAACACTAAGTTTGTCTCTCTTTTATATAGTCACAAAAGAATTTCAAGGTATTTATGCATGAACTTTCATCATTCTTTTCTTTAATCTATTTTAATTTTTATGTTTCAAAACTTTCTATTACCTTAGCTAAATAATACACAACAAAATGACACGTATTGATAGCCAAATATAATATTTTTTTTCTTAAATAAAGAAATACATGCACGAATGACATAAAGCAACTTGACTAACTTGAATACATTGTTAAGATATTATGAAATATGAATGTTGAATTGAACAAGTTGAATGATGCACGTGGGAGTGTTTGGTGGGATTGTGTATCAACTTAATTAAAATGCAAATTTTCCTAAGAAAATAATGTTAGTTTAAGTCATTTAGGTGCTCTGTCAATACTTTCTTGTATGTAATTTTTTTTCTTTTGTTTAAAAGTCTTTCATGCAAACAATCGTAAGTTCGAGTAAAATTGAACTCAGATCGCTTAATTTTAAATAAAGTTTTAAATCCGAGTCTTATGAATTAAGAAAATGTCTTAAAAAATCTCACAAAAAATGATCGATTAAGCTCTTTGACAGAAATTAATCATAAAAATATTCATAAATGCATTGCACCATTAATATATAACAAACAATTTAATTATTTTTTTCACAAGTCTTAGTTCAATTGAAAAAAAATGTCGAAATTGTTAGGCCGGACGTCGTGATCCGAATTCAAATTATCTTAATTATGTGAGTTTAATTTCGATTGATTTAGACCAAAAAGAAAATTCTTTCATACAAATTCCTCCATCCAGGGCTTTAATTTCACTAGGTGTTGAGATTGATTTCTTCCTACTAACGTGACCTAACGCTTTTGGAAGGTTTTTTCTATGAAATAAGTGACTTTAATTGACTTTTTGTGATATTCCAAGTACAATTTTTCTTCCATTCAAATATGACTGTATCTTTTATACATATACTATTGATAAACCAACCGCATGCATATATCAAATGATGACATGGAAGTTTGTGATTGATTACAAGCATGCATGTTGCTCTCCAATTAATTATAGAATTATTGGGTTGGTGACTTTTTGTTTTGTCTTAACATTGAAAAAATACCAAGGCATGAGATTTAATTTAAAAGTGATGTTTTCTTGTCTTTTTGCCTAAACCATTCTCCACTATGGCGGATGAGATTGTGCATCTGTTCACTCTGGAACATTTGACAATTAAACTTACTTTTCTATTTTTTTTTACATGCAAGAGTGAAATATATATATATACACACACATAGGGGAGAATCAAATTACACCGGTATAACATTTGAGTAATGTTACACCGCTCAATAACCCTTTAACGAATTTAAATATTTTACAAACACTACAACATTTTGAGGTTTAGGCAACCGTTAAATTCACCGTTAGATTGAAAGTTTATATCATATAGATCATTCACGTTAAGTTTTATAAAAATATAAACCTATTTGGATGTTATTGAGAGCAATCAAAATTAACGTTTATGCGTTTTTATTGATACCATTAATCTTGATTTGTCCCGATAACATATCAAACGATTTTAGATTTTTGTAAAACTTAACATGGATGATCTCTATGATATATACTTTCAATCCAACGGTGAATTTCATAAAATTTAAATTTGTTAAAGCGTTATTGAGCGGTGTAATATTACTCAAATGTTACACCGGTATAATTTGATATCTCCCCATATATATATATATATATATATATATATATATATATATATATATAATCACGAAAATGATGAGTAGACTCCTCAGCAGACTATAAAAGTCTACAAGAGGAACAAAGTAAATCAATAAGATAATAAAACAATTAGCCGATTTCCAAACATAGCAAATGGTTCGACCATCATCAATGAAAGTTAGACTCTAAAATTACATTTGTTATCCTCAACCATCTATAAGAAAACATCATGATTTTGTCTAGAAGCTGATGCACTGAGTTCTCTGAATTTCTAAAGGCTCGATGATTTCGTTCATTCCACATGACCCAGACACAAGCAAGCCAAACGAGCTGCAAGAAGGACTCTCAAGCACGGGAACCACCTGCTGCATGAGTGAACTGAACAAAATGATCTAGGAGGTTGTGAATATCCGCCGTCGAGAAATCAATCGAAGCCCGAACTAAAGGCCAAAGAAAACCTAAGATGCCACAAGAAAGACACAAGCGTTCGATAGACTCAGCACCACCGCAACCTGACACGCAAAGGGCAAGATCTGGGAAGAGGATGCCTCGTGAAACCAAATTTGTCTTGGTTGGCAACATATCGCGCAAGACGCCACGCGAAAATAGACACTTTCAAGGGAATCTGTTTGTGACATAAAAGATCTTCCGCTGTCCATAAAGTAACTGAATCCTGCGAAATCAGAATCTGATAAGAATCATAGACTGAGTAACCTGTAACTGGGTCTGGCCGCCATTGCCACCTGTCTGAGGACTCAACCTACAAAGTCACAAGAAGAAGTAAAGTCTGACACTCCCCCAACATCACCTCCTCCCACGCCCACAATTGTCTCCTCCACACCCATGCCGCCCCTCCAACCCCCCACCCTAAAGAATGCATCTCTGCTATTGTGGCCGACTTGGTCACCGCCAAATCTAACAGGCGCCAAACCTCTCACACAAAGGGGTCCCATCCAACCAAAGATCGGACCAAAAAAGAGCATAACATAGTTATTCGTATTATTATTTGGCGTTGATTCTATCCTTGTTATAGTAATACCTTACTACTACCCTATGTAAGCAAAGTTTCCCTATGTTTGCAACTAAGGTTCCTACGAGAGCCTAATCTCACTGTGTCACATACCCTAATTACTTGACAGAGTTGTTTACAAACATGCATTATGACCATCAAGTATCCAATGCCTCTAGATCTTAGTTTCGGCCTATTCAGCTTCTAATTGCTATGTCACAAATAGTGCCTGATTCATCCTCTAATTGTTAAGTCACAACTAGTTCGGGATGTTACCGTCTCTACTCATCTAGTGTTATTTATTACTAGTTCCGGACAAATATTAAAGAGAACCCTAATATGCTATTATTAAAGTAAACCCTAATATTTATTATAAAGGCGTTACCGTTTATCCGGGCAGATTCCGAGCAACGTTGTTAAAGCGAGAAAATAAATAACAATAATATACTGAATATCATTTACTATAACTTAGACTCAATTACATGACCCAAGTATTCTTCGAGGAGTTCATCATCTCCACCACAACCTAAGGCATCAATTACAAAAGACTAAACATAATTAAATTACAAGAATCTAATAGAAAAACCTAAAGAAATCACGATGGCTTGCTGAGTTAGTTTTCCCGTAAGGGGAGAAAACTATGCCCTTAGATCTCCTCTGAACCTCTCTTTGAAAAGAAGAGAAAGTTCTTCTATTTCTGAATGAAAAATAATGAGGAATTGGAGCTCTATTTATACTTTTCGTAATGGGCTTCAGCAAGCCATCGTGACACGATAGGTCTATCGTGACACGATGGGAAGATTAAGTTTAAAAATATAACTGATCATGTGCATTTCATCAGCGTGGTCACCAAGTAATGTCATCGTACTGCGTTGTGCTCCATTGCAACACGATGCTAAGATTTTCTTCAAAAATATAATTTCTGATTTCTTGGCGAACAAGCAGCTCTCATCGTGACACGTTGGGATCCATCGCGACACGATGAGCTGCTTTTCTTCATTTTTTGGCTTTTTCTTGTCTTTTGCGTATCTTTGCATTGTCTTGATGCTTTTTCTCGATTCTTCAAGTTGTTCTTGATATTTGGGCCTGCTTTGGTCAAAATACTACTAAATATAATACCTAAAATACTACAGAAATTTCTGTCATCACAACCCCAAACTTAAACTGTTGCTTGTCCTCAAGTAACATGCTGCCAGGTAAAGATCGTTAGCGAGTTAAGAGATACATAAAGATGATAGGAATTTCACATCCTTACATGTTCAGCAATGGTACCGCTGATTCTTACCGCATCGTTCATGCTCAGTCCTGCTTGGTTCAGGAGACGTTGATAGTAGCGAGTCGGACAAGTGTCTGCAAGAGTCCGTGTTCAACCTTTTCTCTCTCCCTCTCTCTCTCTCTCTCTCTCTCTCTCTCTCTCTCTCTCTCTCTCTCACATTTTCGCTCGAAATTGAAAGGGTGCTCTCAATCATCGCCTAACCTGCCATTTTACCATAGGCTTGCAAGAATTCTAAGCAACCAGTCAAAATTTAATAAACATGCATTTTTAGAGGTCTTTAAGGGTTATAACGTGGCTAGGGTCAAGGTAGGACATTTTTGGGAGAAGTAGGCTAAACTTGGAGTTTAGTTCTACTTTGTTTCCTTTTTGTGTACGCAACCTTAGTCCATTAGGTACCTTTTTGATTTTTGGTATCAGAGAATTCAACCGGAGAGACGTTTGTGGTTTTTTTTCTATCACTATTTTTGCCTTTTTGGCTCTTTTTTTTTTTTTTAAGAGACTACTTTTTTAGGGAATTTTTGATGGTTTACCGTCTCTTTTTCTATTATTTTTTATTTTGTATAGTGATAGTTCTTTGTATACCCACCCCAAACTTGAAATGTTGCTAGTTCCATGAGCAACCCCAAACTTAGATCGTTGCCAAGATAAGAGAACTATTATCTACCTAACTCCAGAGAGGGTAAAATATTTTGTTTTTCTGGTCTTATAGGCTTGTAACATGGTTTGTCACCGAAAGAAAATGGATATATTTTTACGGCTCAAAATTGGCTAGCAAAGGATAATAATATAATAAGGGTGGCTTGAAAAAGGCTCTGTGTTATAACAAACAATTGCCTCAATGCATATTTTATTAAATCAACCAGTCACAGAGAATTGGAGCAAGTTCTGAAAAATAAACAAGAGTGCGGAACTCTCATAGTAGATCGAAAGAATTTGGTAATACTTTTGAAAATATTTGGCTCAAACTCTCACTTGGCTTAGGTATCTAAAGGCGTGAACACTTATCTGCAGACACCGCTTCATCACTCGTCTTATTGTCTCCCGAACTTCTGCACTTCGGAGCAATTACCTTTGGTATTTGTGTTGAAGGCGTGAAATTCGGATCATCAAAATCCATAACTTACTTTGCTGCAATCTTACCTATAACAGTTTACCATGCAGAAGATAATAAACAGCAACAATTATTTAATTTTTTTGTAAGTTTGACAGGGGCTGTTAACAGATGAATATGACATTTTGGAATTCTTAGAACATTTTATTGAATTAAAAATACAGAAGCAAATTACTGAATTGAAAATACTGAATTAAAATACTGAATTAAATACTTATCCTTGGGTTGCCTCCCAATCAGCGCTTGTTTAGTGTCTCATTAGCTTGACGCATTTCCTCCATTATAAAGGATAGGTTCGCATGTCCTTATCTTCTTTAGGAGCTTCCGCCTTAGCTCCTCCCTTCTTGGTGCTCTTCCCATACTTCTCTGGGTCCTGAAGGTGGCAAAGCAGAGCCTTCCATCATCATCATCATCTACCTTCCCATACTTTCCTTCTTTTCTTCGTTTGGTATGTTGACCCAGCGGTTCTCTTCTACCTTCTGGAACTGTATCTTTCTTCCTGTAGCAGCTGGCTTCTTCAGAGGTGGCGTGTTAACCCCAAACTTAGATCTTTTAGCCGCTTTTCGGTTTCTCCCCCATGCTTTGACCCATGGTGCTTGGATTTCTACCTCAATAGTCAGCCTCTTCATTTTGTCAGTTAGCCCCTCGAGTTCCTCCTCGGCCTTAGCTTCTACCTGTAGCTGCGCCATTTCATTCCCCAGCTCCTCTATCTCTATCTTTAATTTTACCTGAGCTGGGGTCGGTGGTGTAGCTTCTTCGTTCTTCCATTCGAGCTTAGAACATTTGTCCATGTTCGTCTAGGAAGTTGGAATGGTTATTACATGTTCTCCACTTCTTAGTGTCATCTCAGCAAGATCTATGTCAATGATGACCCTAATAGTTGCTAAGAAAGGTCTTCCTAGGATGATGGGATGTTCTTCATCTTCTCTGATGTCTAGGATCATGAAGTCTATTTGAAAAACCAGGTCTTGGACTTTCACCATGACATCAACTACTGTACCTGCTGAGCGAATAATTGATTGGTTAGCTAATATGAGTTCTTTAGCTGTACCTGCAGTTGGTTATCTGAGCTTGAACTTGTTTGCCAAAGATAATGGTATGACGTTCACACTTGAGCCCACATCACACAATGCGTTGACTCCTTCTTCCCCAATCTGACAGACCATGGTGACGCATCCAGAATCATTCTTCTTGGGTGACAGCTTTGTTCCGTCTGCTAGGCTTATTCTGTATTCCTCCAGCTCACCTATGAACTCGTCATAGGCTTCTTCTAAAGTCATTCCTAGCTCTTGGAACCATTCTTCGAACTCTCTGAAATTTATCTTATCTAGCTCTCCTAGCTCGCGTTCTGGCTTTACCTCTTTCAACGCTTTGCACTCATCCTTTGGGTTGTGCACCGTGTTACCTGCAATGTCTTTAGAAACATGAGTACTTACCAGTTTGGACAGTTGACCAATTTGGGTTTCGAGACTTTTGATGGTCGCCCCCTGGTTGGCTACTATGTTCTGGATGCTTTCAAAATTTGTCTTGCTCATACTTGGAAACTTTGTGAGTAACTCCTCCAAAGGAGATGATTTTCTTTGTTGAGGTGCTGCTTGAGCCTGGTTTCTTGTCTGATCCCAACGCAAATTTGGGTGCTTACTCCAACCTGGGTTGTAGTTGTTTCCCATGTAATTTACGTGCTCTTCACCTCCTGGTAAACACTGCCCGTTTGGGTGATCTTCTAGGCAGAAGTCACAGACTTCTTCTACTTGTTTCACACTAGCTTCCTTTACTTCTTTTTTTTTTTATCAGCTAGTTGCCTCTTTAGTAACTCTATCTCTACTTTGTAAGCAACCTCATTGTCCACCTTGATGATTCCAGGTGTCTTTTCGTTCCTGTCGTGGCTCATGTTGTATTCGTTCTGGCACAACTGCTCAACTAGATCCTTAGTCTATGCATAGGTCTTGATTTTGATAGACTCACCAGCCGAGGCGTCGAGTATCATGCAATGTTGCATTTTCATACCTGCCGTGAATATCTGCATCTGCTCCATAACACTAATGTTGTGGTTAGAACATCTTCTCATGAGCAATTTGAAGCGTTCATAAGCTTCGCACAGCGTTTCAGGATATCAGACTTCCGCTTCTGGAACAGAGTGTGAGTAAAGAACCTCTCAAGGAACTTGTGTTCAAGCTCCTTCCATGTGGTGATTGATCCCCTTGGCAAGCACTGGAGCCAATCATTTGCTGGACCTGTAAGAGAAAAAGCAAACAACCGCAACTTCTTTTGTCCTCTGTGACATTTTCCGACACCTTCTATATCTGACAAGTCTCTGAAAACTTTGACAAATGATCCCAAGGATCATTGTTGGTGCGGCCGTCAAACTGGTTCTCCCGCAAACCTGTAAGAACGTTACCTTTAATATCAAAGTTAGCTGGGTTTGCCGGCTAGAACCCTAGTGAGATCTGATCATTGTCAGTCCTCTTGCAGTAATCTCTCATTGTGATTCTTTGTTCGTCCCCCATGACTTTGGTGGTAGGCTCTTCTTCTTTCATGAGATTACTAGTTTCTCCTAGCTTTAGAGCTCGCAGTCTTTTCCTTAGTTCTTTTTTTGGTTCGTCGAAGTACTCAAACTCTAGGATACCTGTTATCAAGCACAACAAATGAATACCTTCAGTAGCATTGGAAAAGATAAGTGTAAATATTTTGGTTTTATTTTATGTGTCTTTGTCACCGTAAGAATTCTCAGGTAAGTGAGGTGAATTACTATGATCGCTTAAATACGTTGACTTTGCCTTAGCCAGAATTTCACAGATCAAAATTCACAATATTAACAAGATTTTTGATTATGATGAACGGTGTAAACAACCCTTTCTCTGTTTCGCATACGTACAAAGAGAATTTTATTAGGGGCGTTAACATGAATAAGGGATGGTTTAACTTTTGTTCCTTTGCTCACATAGACCGTAAGGCAAGCCTAGTGGCCCATGCTCTTGCAAAATTGGCCCATGATGTTTCGAATTGTGTGCGGATTGAAGATTCACACCCCCAAATTGTAACTCTTGTCCTCAAGGACCTCTTATAATAATATTCAGTTTTTTTAAAAACAAAATCTGAAAATTTTGCGGAACTGTAGTCATTAGGTCATTTATTTATTTGATTTTATCTTTTGTCCGGATAGGCTGGCAACCTCACTTGAAACTAATGGACATGCTCATTACAGCATATGCTCTGACAAATCACTAAAAAATCGAAAAATTGAAAAGAGAGAAAAACTCAAAAATTTATAATTTTTTGTGTGATTCATGTACTGAGATTCCCAAATTTTGTAACTTACTAAAGCTAATTAAAAGCGTGAGAGCATTTTTTTTTTTGTCAAGTGCGTGAGAGCAGTTTTAAATAGTTCAAAACCGAAAATGGACCAGTTCAATGATAAATGTGAAAAAATAACCGCAGAACAATTGGAGGCTCGATCAATTTATTTTAAAATAAATATCATTTTAAAAAAAATATTTAAACTTGTTTTGAAATGAATGTTATTTATCTATATTATAAACAAAGCACCTTGGTGACGAAAATGTGACACGTGACACTCTTAATGAAAATATAATAGACATTAATTTTATTTAATATTTTATTTAATATTTTTTAACGTTATATTTTTAATTAAATACGAAAATGCAAAAAATTTATTTTACCATTTAATATATTCAATTTTAATTAATAATTGAAGACGTTACAATTTTTAATAATAATGAAAATAAAAAAAAATTATATTAATACAAAATATAATTAGTAATTGAATACGTTACAATTTTTAATAATAATGAAAATTAAAAACATTTATAATTTTATTTAATATTTTATTTAATATTTTATAACGTTACATTTTTAATTAAATACGAAAATGCAAAAAATTTATTTTACCATTTAATATATTCAATTTTAATTAATAATTGAAGACGTTACAATTTTTAATAATAATGAAAATTAAAAACATTTATATTAATACAAAATATAATTAATAATTGAAGACGTTACAATTTTTAATAATAATGAAAATTAAAAATATTTATATTAATAATAAATAATTAAAGACGTTTCTATATATTTTTTAATTATCATAAATATATTTCCGTTACGTATAATTTTTAATTATTATAATAAATATTTTTTAATATTATTTGAACGTTACATATTATAAATCTAACTATAAATATGTCTTCATTTTCTCCAAAATCTTCTCACAAACTCATTTGATATTTTCCATAACCAACTCACAAATTCATTTGTTAAGTTACTAAACAATGGCGAATAAAATTAACCGGATATCCGAAATCAACCAGACTAATGAGAGTTTGAATATTGTAGTTCATGTAATTCGGATGTGGTTGGTGCGCGATATGTATGGCAACAATGCACCATTTTCTTTAGATATGATACTAATGGATTCAACCGTAAGAACTATTCTATATGTTTAAATTTCATTTACATTTAGTTTTAATATATTTTTCGTTGTATAATATTATTCTATTGTCTTTTTGTTTAGGGAAACAAAATACATGGTACAGTGCATCGCACTCTGATTTATAATTAAGTTTGAGAAAGATCTTAAGGAAGATGTTGTATACTCGATTAAAATTTTTGGAGTTGTTGCAAACGGTGGATCATACTGTACTACTAGGCACGAGTATAAATTAAACTTTCAGTTCCACACGTAAAATTAAACTTTGCAATTAGAAAAAAGTTCCTTCTAATATATATTTGATTGAAAGTCCTGTTCCAACATTTGCTCCCGACTATGATACAAATTATCTTTACGGTGAGAAATATTAGTACGTTATGTATTTGTTTTGTTGTTTTTGTCATTATAAGGTAGACATGTGATATTATTAATCGTGTATATAATCATATTTTGTAAACATTATGGGGATGTTAACCGGCATTGGAGCTCCAAGGGAGTACGAACGCAATAGTTTGAAGATTAAAATGGTTGCAATTCAGTTGAACTATGATGAGTTAGTATCACATGTGTTTTTCTTTTATCTTACTCGATCTATCACAAAATATTAAAATGTTTTGTTAAATTCGTGAATCATATAGGTTCAAGTTTAATGTTACCCTATTTGGTCAATATGTTGATGAGTTGAATGCATTTGTTGCTGCTGGAAAAACTGAAAACACAATAGTCGTTGTGGTAATGGCCAAAATCAAGTTGTGGCAAGGTATTTATTTTGTTGACAATAAAAAAAAATTTAAGTTATCTATTTTTATTTTTTTTTTCGTTGTAAATATAAACTTATAAACTCTTACAAATATGTTTTTTTTATAGGAACTACAACAATTCAAAATTCTTTTAATTCAACTAAGTTGTTGTTTAATCCCGAGTTCATAAGTGTCACTGATTTGAAGAAAAGGTATGCATAACAATCTTTGTGTATATTTTTCTTCTTTATTTAGATGTTTTATTTTACAATTTATGTGAAGTTTTTGTATTCGTATTCAATTTTTACATTCTGGCTTATTAATATTGGTTATAGGATGTTGGAAAAAAATGATTCTCCGTCCCCTGGTATTTGTATGATCCGTGATCCTAATGTATTGACCGAAGAAGATGATTTTCTCAAAGTCACGCCTAGGATAACACTTGAGGGGTTGAAAGAAAGTCGTGGGGTTAGTTTTTTCAATTAACGGATTAAATGTTTATATTCACCTTTTAGTACATGTAGAAACCATATATTATTTTAATGGTTTATACTACTTAATCGTTATTTATTTGTTTAAATTCAGGAATCATCTTACATTGTGTTGGGAACAATTAAAGATTTGCTTGATACACAAGGATGGTGGTACACTGCATGTGAGTGTACCAAAAAAGTTATTCTTGATGACGGCATGTACTATTGTTCTAAATGTAATAAACATGTGGAAAATGTCAGCGAAATGTAACATATGAAAATTGTATTTATTTTATTTTTCGAACAAATAAAAAGGTGGCAATAACGTTTGTTTTTTAACTATTATATAGGTACAGAATCATAATATCTGTAGTTGATTCAAGTGATTCTGCCATATTCGTCATTTTTGACCGTGAACCAACAAAATTGTTCAAAAAAAATGCATCTCAAATGATTGAGAGTTCTGGGGTAATGTATTTGAATTATTTGTAGAAATGTTAAAAAAAATATTTATATATGCTATTTTTGAATCTTAAAGTAATAATTGTATTTGTATAGGAAAAATCGTCAGAATTTCGACCTAAAGAGATTTCTGGGTTGATTGGTTCTACATTTTTGTTCAAGATTGAGTCCAACACCAATAATGACACAAAGTTTGAAAGAAATTATAGAGTGAAGAAAATTTTCAATACGAAAGAAATTATTATGAAGTTCAAGGAGACAGAATCTAACACTAATGTATATACATTTCGTTTTTAATATTTTGTGTAACACCCCGATTTTCAAAGGCCAAAAAAGGGCATTATTTTTTTTTTTAAAACACGAGACAGAGTGCGCGGAAAATATTTTACAAGAGCCGGCATTATTCATACAACAAGACTAAAGCAATAATAGTATGACCAACAAGGTGACTGAAATAGTACTATATGCATCATAGTGCTTCTCGGAGAAGCAAAGTATGTACCTGAATACTTACATCCCAAAATATCGCAGTCTAGACCACAAGTATAAGTATTCAAATACAGTCATCCCAAAGAGTCAGAATTCAATTGTAACCAAAAGCACGGTGTACAAGACACACCGGCACACCACCTAACTAGGTCCAACATGCCACTCGATCACTGAGGGCCCAGGAAGCCACCGTCGTCCTCACGACCCACAGTCTCAGACGGGAAACCATCGTCTAGGTGGGAGGAGCCCGTTCATGCATTATGGCAAGGGTCACCACACATATACATATATATAATACACACCGAATATACACATACCAAATACGGAAAGTAAATATACATTTAGCATTTCCTTCTCAACAAGCATTATAATTCAAATGCGCACATAGTCTATTAATGCAGACTCTAAAATGATCGTGTCACCAATCACTGGCTGCCACATGCATGAATTCCGGAATTTAACCTCTCCGCATAGAGTAGTAGGTCCAACCCCTACTAAACCCCGTAGGGCAGGTGAAGCCACACAGACTATAACACCAAGGTGAAGCCACACAGACTCTAACACCAACTCAATAAAAATCCCACAGGATTAGGTGAAGCCACACAGACTATAACACCAAGGTGAAGCCACACAGACTCTAACACCAACTCAATAAAAATCCCACAGGATTAGGTGAAGCCACACAGACTCTAACACCCGGTGCTTAGGTGAAGCCACACAGACTCTAACACCCGCACACGCAACTATGAAATGCATGAGCATATTTTATATTTCAGCATATATAGGGCCGTCACACAGGCAAATCCCCGGTGAAGTCACACAGACAAACACCCATGTAGTCTCCATTGACATACACGTTCCATACATGCTCATGCAACAATCAATATACATACACAAATGTAATCATCTCCACATACCAATACATATATTCGCAAATCATATGTAAAGCATACACATGTATTTTAAACACGTTATCGTCTTGAGAATACATAATACCAAGCACACAAACACATCACAAAACCAAGCATACACACGTCATTAACGAAAATAAGACAGAAATAAAGGTGCCCTTACCTCGGCTAGCATTCCAACACGTACAACTTACCCTATGCGAGCAATATCCGTCTCTCTCGACGAAGTCCCCAATTCGGCTAATCCTCTTAACCTTTTACAAAACATAACTTATCTAAGTTAATACCACATTCTAATTGATCACTTAAATAAGTCCTAACTTGGCTACTAATGGATTCAAGACCTAGGGTCGTTCCCTCACAACTAACTAGGCTCAAATCATTTTCAAAACAACTCTTGAAAACATTAACGCTTAATTAAATCATTTTTCTCGCAAATGCATTATTGAATCAAAACCAACTATTTTAAAACATTTCCAACAGAGAGTCTTTTCTCAAACAACTTAGGTCTTAAATCATAAGTGCAAATCTTTTCAAAACTAAACAAGTCCAAACTAAAACTTTTCTCAATAAACTTAAAACAAAAATGCTTTCATGAATGCCCACAACTTAAACCTTTTTAAAACACAAACCCCGACACAAGAATTTTCATTTCAATTTACAAATCGATTTCCAAACATTTTTCTCTTTTCATAGAAAAATAATCTCTATTATTTTTCTACTACTATACTTCAATTTTAAAAACGGTAATAAAATAGTTACAAACTAAAACGGTCATAACTCATTCATTCTTTATCCGATCGAGACGAGCCATACGCCAAATTCATCGTCTCGAAAAGACGGATCAAATGGTTAAGTTTCCAAGACATAAAAACAATTCTATAATGACGAAAATACCCTTGCAAATTTCGGCCAAAACCTATAATTAGCTCAAAGCCACTTTTTTTCAAAAACTAACTTGTGAAAACTCTTATAATATTACCAATTTCACATAAAGCAACTCAATTTGATTTAATTCCACACTTAACAACTTTTTTTCCAAACCCTAACTTCAAAACCAACACAAAAATTGGGGCTTTTCTTTTCTAACCATTTATTTCAAAAATCAAACATTGTTAAAATACTTATACAATTTCTAATTTCTCAAAAGCAAACTCAATTTGAGTAAGTTCAACACTTTAGAAAAATTTCTTCAAACCCTAGGTTCATAACTCATAAAAATTTGGGGCTTTGGCTTTACTATCTTTTGTTTCCAAAATTAAACTCATAAAACAACTAGTCCTAGTTTCAATTTCAAGAAAATCAAAACATAAAATCATTTCCAACATTTTCAAAAATCGTCAACTTTTCTAAATGCTCACAATCAAATTTTTCCTTTAGATCTATTATCCTATAAACTCACACAACAACATTAATAAATGAATTGAGCTAGAAAAATTAAAACTTAACCAAATCTTTTTAAGCTTAAAACAAACAATTCAAAATCACAATTTTTTCTTCTAGATCTAACACTCACTAGCATGGATCTATACCTTTAATGAAGGGAAAAATTAAAGTTTCAACTCTAGTACAATAAGTGCCTCACGTCCAACTAACTAAAGAGGGAAAAGAATATATTTTCATACCACTTAAAGGTAGCTCTTGATCACCAAGCAATTGAATCCACTTCTCTTCAATTGGGTTTAGGCATAAGCTCACAATTTCCTATGATTTCTACACTTAAGAAAATTTTAGGAAATGAAGGAATGAGAGGGAGAAGGCTCACGGTCTTGGAAGGAAAAGAAGAGAAGGTCACATGACTTCTCTACCTATATATCTCTCAATTAATTCCTAACCATTAGATCAAATAGTGTAAATGTTTCATGATTAAATCCTAGCCCTTCATCAAATCTTGGTCACCAAGAACACTCAAAATAAATATCTAGATATTTTCACGTGATCTTATCTCCTCTTGTTCAGTAACCGCGCTCGCGCTTAAACGAGTCGTATCTCTCTTACCGATAAACTTTAGGAAAACAGAAAAATTCTACCGTAAACCAATTAATTAAAATAATTCACAAATTTTCGAATAAAATTTATTCCGGATAAATTTTCGCTCCTAAGCTCGGAAAAATATAATGAGATCAAATTCTCATCGCAGTCGATATATAAAGCTCCCATTTAAATTTTTACTAAAAATAGAAACAGTAAAAATTTCTAACAGCGGGTAACATTCCTACTCGTTTTTCCAAAAACAGAGAAAAACTAAAACTCGTAATTCTGACTTCGCAGAAACGTTCTCATAGATAAAAGAAGACTATGAAACAAAAGTTTGTGCCTTTCCAGCGCACGAGCACAAAATAGGCTCCAACTCAGCAAAAATGCTATTATTGCGACGATACTCACAAAACCACTTAACAAAAGCCCTAATATTCTAAGCCAATACTTATTTTCCTCACACAAAAGGTACCATGGAATTACAGGTCTTACATTTTGTATACATGTTAACAAATAAAAATGAAAACTTATTCATCTATATTATAAACAAAACAAACCCTATTCATAAGAACTTGACACGTGTCATTTTCATTAAATTATTTATTGCATTAAATTTATTTAATATTTTATTTAATATTTTAAGACGTTATATTTTTAATTAAATACTACAATACAAAAACATTTGCATTATTATTTATCACATTTAATTTTATTTAATAATTGATAACGTTACATTTTTTTATTAAAAATGAAAATTAAAAACATTAACCGTTTCTGTATATTTTTTAATGATCATAAACATATTTCCGTTACGTATAATAATTGATGACGTTGCATTTTGTTATTAAAAATGAAAATTAATACATTAACAGTTGCTATATATTTTTTAATGATCATAAATGTATTTTCGTTACATATAATCTTTAATTATTATAATAAATATATTTTTATTTTTATTTGAACGTTACGTAACAAAAGTTGTAACTGATATTATGTCATAAAATTGTATTTAATTTTTGCATTTCTAAAACTAACTATAAATATATGTAGTTTTTGCCACAACCAACTCACCATTTCATTTGGCAAGTAACTCAAAAATGGCTCCAAAAATTAACTTGATATCCGAAATAAATCAAGCTAATGAGAGTTTGAATATTGTTGTTCGTGTAATTCGGATGTGGTTGGTTCGTGATGCGTCAAGCAACAATGGACCATTTTCTTTGGATATGATTCTAATGGATTAAATCGTAAGAACTCTTCTATATGCTTAATTTTCATTTACACTAATTATTGATTTTTTTGATGTAATATTTTAATCCACTGTCTTATTGTTCAGGGAAACAAAATACACGGTATAGTGCGTCGTACCCTAATTTATAAGTTTGAAAAAGACCTTAAGGAAGGTGATGTTTACTCGATTACAAATTTTGGAGTTGTTGCAAACGGTTGATCATACTCTACTACTAAGCATGAGTATAAATTAAACTTTTAGTTCCACACGAAGGTTAAACTTTGCAACTCGAAAAAAATTCCTTCAAATATATATTTGATTGAAAGTCCTGTTCCCGCATTTGTTCTTGATTACGATACAAACTATCTTTATGGTAAGAAATATTAGTATATTATGTATTATTTATTGTTTTTATTGTTATAACATTGTAGACATGTGGTATTAAATCGTGTGTATAATCATATTTTGTAGACATTAGGGAAATGCTAACCGATATTAGAATTCAAAAGGAGTATGAACGCAATGGTTTGAAGAGCAAAATAGTTGCCATTCAGTTGGACTATGATGGGTTAGTATCTCATATTAATTTATCGTACTCAATCTATGACAAAATATTCCAATGCTTTAAAAAAATTATTTAATCATATATGTATTTTTTACACAGATTCAAGTTTAATAAGAATGTATTAAATAAAAAATATTCTAAATTTAAGTTTTACTATATTTTTGTCGGTTACAAAAAAATATTAATTTATAATTTAATTGTTTTTATAATATTATTAAAGGTGACATAACAAATTTGTCGGTTAAGAATAAATTACGATTAATAAAATAATGTTTCACTTTATCTTTAAGTGTGAAATAAAAAATGTGTCGGTTATATGCAAGTTTTAATCAATAAAAGAAACGTTTGGATATATTAAAGTTGTAACAGTTATATTATTAAAAATTATTAATAAGAAACGTCTCAATATTAAATTAATTATCATAAAATCATATTTAATTTTGTATTTCTATAACTCACTATAAATATAAATCATTTTGCCACAATAAAATCCACAAAGTCATTTCTTTTTCATTCATATTTAAAAATTTGTATTGTGTTGTTTCTCTCATTTTTATATGCAAACAATGTTTCTTATGCACGATTTTATTATTGACATGTCAGTAATTAAGAAGATAATCATGGATATTGGTTGTAAGAGTTCTGCGTGTTTGGAAGATTTAATATTGCAAAAAATAAAAAAACTTCTATTTTTTGTTAAAAAGTTTATAATGATAATTTATTCTTTGTTATGTAGGGAGATCAAATTGGAGTTTTTGTGTGAGGAACATTGATCTGCAAGTTCAAAGATCAACTTCAAGGGACATGATTTACAGGAAATCCTCATTAGATGTTGGTTCCATCGATGTTTGTATTTTTATTATATAATAATATTCTATGTTAATTGTATTTATAAATTTCATACTTCACACTCGAAAGAAATTAAAAATTAAAAAAATGTCATATTGTGCGTGTGTATATAACTTGGCCTAATATATGTGTCAATCTATGTTTTTGATGATAAGATGTAAAGAAGAAAAAAAACCCATAAGTTGTGAAAGGGGGAGAGGTTGTTGACTTGGGGTGTGTCTTCATTGTTTATGTTAGAATGTTTTCATTAGACGAGACATGAGTAAGATCCAATGCAAATATGTCCAAGTGGGCAAAAAAATTGTTAAAATAAAGAAATAGTTGTTGAATATGAGTATGTTTCTTTTGAACTTTTGCTTAATGTTTCTTGATTGGAGTTTCAATTTAATATAATTTTTTGTGTTTTAAAATATTATTCTTTAAGAGATTATGTGTTAATTTACCTATATTATTGTCTTCTATATAAATTTATATGAAATAAGTATCCATTGATAAAAAAATTATTGGTCCATCAAAGCCCGTGTCAAGCACTAAAATTATATTCTCTTTAGCGTTCTCTTTCCTCTAGAATGATGATTCTTCTTTGTATGCATTGGACAATTAATTCATTTATGTAAAGTAAAAAACATTAAAATCTACTATTTCAATGACGAGTGAAATACTTCTACAAAATATTAAATAAAAAGTTAAGTTATGTTTTACATTATATTTTTATCGGTTATAAAAAAATATTAATTTATAATTTAATTGTTTCAATAATAATAAAGGTGACATACTAAATTAGTCGTTACAAACAAATTGTAATTAATAACATAAATGATTTGATATATATTTAAATTTGAAATAAAAAATGTGTTGGTTACATGCAAGTCTTAATTATTAAAATAAACGTTTACATATATTTTTAAATGCAACATAAAAAAAGTCAGTTACTTGCAAGTCATAATTAATAAAAGGGTTTTTCTATCATGTGTTAATTTGCACATGTTAATAAGTTCAAAATAGTATGTTTGTTTTGGAACTTGTGCATTTTATATTAAATGTATAACTTTTTAATAAATAATTGTTATTTTTCAATAAAAAGTTACTACTTTTGGATATTGGACATGTTAGATGAACACTTAATAAAATAAATGTTTTGATATAGTGAATTTGTAACAGTTATATTATTAAAAAAATTTAAAACGAAACGTCTCAAGATGAAACTAATTATCATAAATATAAGTGATATTGCTACAACAAATTCACAAAGTCATTTCATTTTTATCTGCATTTGACGATTTGCATTATGTTGATTCTCTCATATTTTTTTTTGTCAATGCAATGTAAATTTATAACAATTTCAATTTACAAAAGATACAATCATTGATATTTGTTGTAAAGGGTTGTGCGTGTTTGTGGGGTTCAAGATTACAAAAATAAAAAACTTTTATTTTTTGTCAAAAAATTTAAATTATGATGATATTTTTTTTGTTATGTAGGGAGATCGAATTAGAGTGTTTATGCAAAGAACATTGATCTCCAAGTTCAAAAATCAACTCTAAGGGGTATGGTTTATAGGAAATCTAGATTTGATGTTGGCTCTAACCATGATTCCTATATTGTTGTGGTTGATGGAATTAATATTCGTTGTCGGAGCTTCAAAGATGATTGGTATTGAGAATGATAATGTTGTCAAGGTATCTTATAATCTATCAATGTTTGTAACTTTCTTATATAATAATATTTTATGTAAATTGTATTTATAAATTTCAATGTCACATAAATCATTTTAGTTTAGAGTTAAATATGTTTTTTGTCCCGTAAAGTATATCAACTTTTATTTTTAGTCCCTTTATAACAAAATTTGAACAATTTTTGTTTTTTTACGGATTCTTTAAACAATATTGGTCCCTTTAAATTTTATGTTTTCAATTTTAATCTATTCTTTTATTTATAAAGCTTATATTGCATGCACAAAGTGACTTTAAATTAATGTAAAGAGTTGTTTTTTGCTCAAGGATGACAAGTGGACTCATACACAGTAGGTATCCGCAAAAAATGAACATGAATATTGGTAATTATCGGCCAAAATGGACGGGTATGGGTATTGTAGTACCCACCTCACCCATACTCGCATAATATTATATATATATATATATATATATATATATATATATATATATATATATATATATAATTAAATAATATACAACACCTGTATTAAAAAAAATAAAATCAAAACTAATATACAAATACTACTCCCTCCGGTCCTTTTTATAAGATACAGTTGACTTTTTAGATTCATTCAATAATTGATGTATTTGGGATATAATATAGACAACATACATTAGTAATTCAATGAATCTAAAAAGTGAAATGTCTCTTATAAAAAGGACCATAAGGAGTATTAAACTGCAACCCATATATTAATAAAAAGATAAAGATTTTACAAAATGAGGGGGGACATAAAAGCCTAAACCCTCAAAGCTTACTTAAATCTAAACTTAGGAAAACCAAATTTGTTACAATGAAGATCAGCTGCAATTTGAGGTGGATGAGTATCCCACCAGCAAAAAGTGTCAAGGTTGAGATCAAGATTTGCTAAAGTATCAGCACAAAAGTTTCTTTCTCTATAAATGTGAGTAACAATAAAGTGCATGCTTCTGACCATGTGTAAACATTTCTGCCATCTATTACTTAGCATCCAAGGACGAAGGGGACTTAAAAGTAAGCTGAACAAGCTTGGAGTCAGTCTCAAGCCACAAATTACAACCTTTGTTTTGAGCTATCTCTATAGCATAAATTGCTCCCCTCAGTTCAGCAAAAAGTGATGAAGGCAATCCCAAGTTTTCAGCAAACCCACCTATAAAATCACCTGAATTATCTCTAAAAATGGCAAGCACCTAATCCTGGATATCCTTTAGCTGCTCCATCAATGTTACATTTAAACCAAAGATTAAGAGGAGGCTGCCGTAAGACTTCAGTGATATTTGGAGCCTTGGGCGGAAGGATTTTGACATTAAAGGTTTTAAAAATGGCAAATACAGATACAATGTGAATATGTCAACTAAGATATATATGAACGTTAGCATGATTAATAATAAATTTGTTTATAATTTTAAAAGTCAACATTAAAATTTTAACTTAAATATGCAGTTTGTCCCTGTAAGTGTCCACTTTTTTGGTTTTCGTCCCATTTTTTTAAATAGTCCTCGAAAGATCATAATTGTCTGATTTTAGTCTCTGACGTAGTTGACTGTCAAATAAAGATGAGGTGGTTATCAGTCACACTTGACAATGATGATGTGTCTTTTTTGTTTACATACATGCCAACTCATTTTCTTAATTATTTTAAAAGAAAATCAAGTCATACCCAGAAACACACATGAAGATTAATCTAAACTTCACATATATTTTCAACATGAAACTTATATCTTTTTCAACCCAGAAAACTCATTCAAAATTAAAAAAACTAACATCTCTCATCATATGTAGCGCGCGCGCACACACACACACACACACACACACACACACACACACACAACACTATCATTCTTGATTCATCCAAATTGCTTCTTCATTACACTCAAATATCTGATGAATTGCTTCGTAGCAACTGTCCAATTAATCTTCACCCCAGTTGCCGCCACACTAACATTCAAATCTCCCTCTCAGGTGGCTTTGTTACAAAAATCCAAATGATAATAACAATAGTACAGGAACAACAACAATAACATAATAACAACAATTCAAAAATGAACTCCTTTTCACTCTTCTTTTACCTTTTTCATTTACTCAAATTAAAATCATAACCCGCTCAAAATTAATTTTTCTTGGGATTATTTTGTTGTCATGGGTGATGGGGGTATTTGTTGTTGTAGTGGCGTTGATCAAATTTAAGATGGAGGATTCATAGAAACAACTCTCTAGGTTCGAGTTATATAATAGACACTTTGATGGAACCCATATTTTGCTATAAAAAAAATTTGGATTAAAAAACCATGTCAATTTTTTTGGGTTGATTGAACCCAAATTTTTCATATGACAGAGATATAGGTCTAAGATGCAACAACGGCGGATGAAAATAGAGTGTGATGAAGAAGAGAGAAGGAGATGTAATGAGAAGATGAAAAAGAAATTAGGGATTTTGACAATTGTAATTTTCATTTTGATTTAGTCTTTTAATTTAAAGAATCAGTTGAGCTGATGTTCATTGTCCATGTCACTATGTGATATGTGTATCTATGTTTGCTACCTATGTGTTTTTTTAACGATGACTAACGTCAGGGACCAAAATCAAACAATTTCAATCTTTCAAGGGTTATTTCCTACAAAAAACGATACATGGAAGAAAACTAAAAAAACGCAAACTTACAAGGACGAACTCCCCATTTAAGCTTAAAAGTTTTGACAAATTTTATGTTATGTTAAAATGATATCATATTTTTTTTAATTGATCATATTATTCTTAATAAAAATGTGGGTAATGGGTGCAAATATGAGTTCTCTGATACCTCAAAAGTTCATGTACATGTACGAGTGCAAATATTGTTACCCACGCATTTATTAGTTATAATACAAACTTATTTAAAACTAAAAGGGATATTAATTACCCGTGCTTGGCACGAGCTCCATAAAACACTTATTTTGTCTTAAAAAATCATCACAATAACAAAAACACTAAAATTCAGCTCATAAGTTAACTCTTATTTTTGGTTATCCTTTAATTGTTGGACAAAACTAGAGTTGTCAAAACAGACTACTCGACCATCAACGGACCGACCTGAGTGGGCTTCGAGCTTTATTGGACGGGACCAAAAAATTCATATTTAAATCTGGGAGGTCAAATTATTTTAAGGCCCAAGCCATACATTTATTCATGTTCGACGGATCGGTGCATACGACCTAACCCATTTTGATAACTCCAGAGATGTTAAAATGGGCCGAGCCAAAAAGCACATATTTAAATTCGGGCTAGTGTAAACCCCTAAAATTATTCGGGTTAATATTTTATGGTCCAATCCCCAAATTTATTTCGGCTTTACAGACTGACCCATATGGGCTAGCCCATTTTGATAGCTCTAAAACCGTATCTCAAAAAGAGATAATGTCGTTAATCCATTAACATGACCATAAAAAAATCATCATAACAACAAAAACACTGAAACATTCACTACCATCTTAGAAACATCATATCCAAACATTTAAAAATAATAAAACCATTACTGGGTTATGACTGAAAAAGACATAACATAATTAGCTAGATTACAAAGGGATAAAACAATGTAAAAGTTCACAATGGGCGAACTGACTCAATGGCCACACTAATTTTAGCTTAGAATTAAATATGCGTTATGTCCCACAAAACATATCAACTTTTATTTTTAGTCCCTCTATAAGTTTTGTTTGAACTTTGATTCCTCTAAGTTTATATTGAATGATCAAAGCAACTTTAATTGAATCTAAAGTTATTTTTTTTCTCAAGGATGACAAGTGGACTCATATATAGTAGGTATTCGCAAAAAATAGCATATGCATTGGTAATTATCCGCAAAAATGAACTGGTATGGTACCTTAGTACTAGGAATGGCAATGGGAAGGGTATGGGTAGGGTACTATAGTCCCCATCCCCATATCCGCAATTTGAAAAAATATCCGTACCCATCCCCACACCCGCGTTGGTGACAATCTTTGTCGTTGTGCCCATAGTTAGCCGTATTTTTGCTAAAAATAAATTGATCAATTATAAAATATCATATCATTTTAATAGAATTAAAAAAATTTCAAAGATTTTAATGTTGATTCATGAAAATTATAAACAAAATTATTAGTAATGTTATGCTAAAATTCATTTCTCTTTGACATATTTGCATTATATATGTTATAAATAAATATTTTTTATTAAAAATGTTTAATAGTATAATAATATTGTATTTTTTAAAATTGATTTATATATATTATTATATAATAATATTTAAAATAAATAAAAATATACTATATGGGTATATGGGGTGGGTACTAAGGTACCCGTACCCGCACCCATACCCACTCAATTTTATGGATAATTATCCACACCCATGCCCATACCCAAAATGCGGGTTTTTACCCTATCCATTGTGGGTACCCATTGGGTATGGGCAAATTGTCATCTCTCCCCATACTCACATATTTTATATATTAGCATGATTAATAATAATTTTTTTGATAATTTTAAAAAGTCAACATTAATTTTATTTTTTTAAAAGTTTTTAATTATATTAAAATAATATTTTATTTTTTTTAATTGATCAATTTATTCTTAATAAAATTGAGGGTAATGAGTGCAAGTATGAGTACTCTTATACCCAAATTAGACGTGTATGGTACGAGTACATATATTGATATACATGAGGATATGAGTTAGGATCTATGAAGTACAAACACTCTTCAGATTAATTGTGTCCCATGTCGGATACCAACACTTATGATTACAGTAATTATATTATTTTTTCAAATTATTATCGATATCAACATGTCAGTACCTCTGTCATGTCCAATATACATATGTATATTCGTGCTTCATAGATCAAGATATATACTTACCCATGCTTGGCACGGGCTCCATACTAGTTATTTATAATTGTCATTGTAAAATTATATATTTTACTGTCAAATGTATCCTTTAATTGAATGCACACTACATCCAAAACATTACAACAATAGTAACTAAATGATTTTAGTTTAATGAAAATATGATGTCTTTTGATAATATTATTGTATTTTTCAATCTGTGCGAAAAAATCGTAAATGAATTTTGTTGAATAAATAGAGGGAGTATTTTGGATTAGTGAAAATAGCTTGGGGCTGATTTTATAAGTTCCTCATTCCCTCTTAGGTTTTTTAATTTTTTAATTTTATTTTTTGTGATTTTGTCATTTTAGTGCAATGTTGTTTGATTTCTCGTTTATGTGGATGTATGTTTACTTTTCCGTTTTGTTGCGGTGTTCTTTTGATTCAAATTGATAAACTAACTTCTGTCAACTACCAATTCACACAATGATTAAGTTTTAATGATGTAAATTTTATCATATTATTTTTAGACATGAGTAAGTCCGGAGCGGCTTGAGCACATGTGCCACATGTGCGACGACATCGGGCTTCCAAATTTCCGGGAAATTTTAGAGCCTCTAAACTTTGAGGTCCTCCTATATTAGTAGTTATATATTTTTAATCCTTATTAAATATTATATGTGCATCAATAGATTTGCGGTAGATTGTAATATTTGTGCATGTGCGCAAGGTCTTGGTTCAGATTCCAACATTGTAATTTTTTTGGCATAATTTTAGTTTTAATCATTTTTTGATTAGTTTTTTTGTATCAATGAAAAAATGATTAGTTTTTGGTTATTAATGTTATTTTTAATTTAAATTGTTGATAACTATTTTAAATTTTTTGTATGTTTTCTTTTATTAAATCTTATTTTTCAAAATTATATCAAGCCTCTAGAGGCCTATTTTTAATAATTACACAGGGCTTCTAAAAAGTTGGAGACTCCCCTGAGTAAATCATTTTATGATATTAATTTAGAAGTTGCGGGTTGTAATTAAATCTGTTGTACTATACTATTTGATACCAATTTAAATGAATTAATCTATTTTTGTTTTCGTAAAAAAGAAATAGTTCTTAAAGGTAATTAATTACTTTGGTCCCAAAATGAATTTGTCTCTATCCATGGTAGTTGAAATTTGAGTGCCTTATTCAATGTATGGATTACTTTGTGGTAATGTAGATTTTCCTTGTCATACAAAAAAAAAAAATCCTCCAAATCATTTCATTATGAGCATTAATTTGGATTTTGACTTGATTAATATTGAAGCTCTTGATTATTATGAAAATTATTATGAAGAGGCTCTGCTAGGGCACACTCATGGCTACCATCTGTAGCTGGCCGTGCTTGGCCAGCCCTACTCCTCCCAAATCGCCGCCTGTTTCTTCTCCTCAACAAGGGCGTTCTTTTGCTCAAGTCCTTCATACTTCGTGCGAAGTTTTGGTTAGTCAGCTTCCTCTTCCGGCGATCAAAGGCGACTCTTTACACATCAAGATCACTCAATCGGAATACGAAAAGGGTCTCAATGACTGTAAACGTAATCTCCATGGTCGGTTAATGTTCAACAAAGGTGATCGGCCGTTAACGGCTAGGGATTTAAAGGTGAAGTTGTCGGCGTTGTGGAACCCTAGTTGTCCGTGGCACTTGGTGTCTCTAGGGAGGGGTTTTTATGAATTTAAGTTTACCTCTTATGAGGACATGCGTTTAGCATGGTCGATGGGATCAATTAACCTCAAACCAGGGATCTTGAGATTGTCAAAGTGGACGAACGATTTCAATACTTCTGAACCACGACAAACTCATGCTCAAATCTGGATTAGGATTATGGAATTGCCTCAAGAGTATTGGCGACAACGTACGTTGTTTGAAATTGCTAGTGCGGTTGGTACGCCGCTCACTTTGGATGACTCCACTACTCGAAGGGCCTTTGGTCATTATGCTCGCATGTTAGTCGATATTGATTTGTCCCGCCGTTTGTTTGATGAGATTACGGTAGAACGGGATGGTTATGAATTCAAGGTTGAAGTCGTTTATGAGCGCTTGCCGTTGTTTTGCCCTCACTGCTCCGCTATAGGGCATGATCTTTCTTCTTGTCGAAAGTTACACCCCGCCAAAGATTCGGCTCCTAACAAAACCACCGCTGCTGTTAAGAAACATTCTGCAAAATATATTGTTAAGGGCTCCAATTTGGTGAATCAGCCTGTTCCTTTTCCCAAGAAATCTTTGACCCCGAATCCGGTCCCGACTGCACCCTTATTGACGAATATTATTGCGGCACTTGATGACAATCCGCTTCGGGGTTTTACGCTACTGCCTTCAGCCAAGCAACCGGCGACTGAGACCGCGAAGCCTGCTGCATGCGCGCCTGGACGCGTTTTGAGCCTGGCCGAGCAGCATGCCGCGCGAACGCCTGTACGCGTCCTGCCTGGGCCTGATTTGAAAGCAATCGATTCTGGTGTTGTTGCTTCGTCCAATTTGCGTGATGGTGAGTTAGAAACTGCCCAGCCCCGTGGTGTTCTTGAAACTACGGTAAATTATGCCACCACTGAGGCTGCTCCTAAGGATGATGATATCGAAGGTGTGACTTGCTTTGTATCGACATGTGTTGGTGATGCGGCTGGACAAGGTTCCTCCCCGATCTTAATGCCGGTTGACAGTGCAGTGCATACGGATATTGTTACGGTTGAGGAAGTCGAGGGAGACTCGGATTTGATGGGTGACGATGACATTGTGGATGTGGTAGAGCAGGCTGCTGCGGTTACAACTCTTGGTGGGCAGCAGGAAGCTATAGTACAACGTATTGAAGAGCCTACAAACATTGTTACAGTGCCTGTGCCAACGTTACATCAGGTTGTTATCGATGATGCGGAGAAAATCAAACAGGCTTGGCTCGCTAGAGCCTATGAGGTTGTTTCGGATGATCCTCCATTCACTCCATATGTTTCTAAGGCTCGAAAGAAGCAGCTAAAGCTTGCACATAGCACCGGTCATTATAACACCCGATCTAAGGGTTCTATCCCACCCTTTTCTCAATGAAGCTCTTATTTTGGAATATTCGAGGTATTGGCAATGTCCTCTCATATTGCCTTGCATAGTTTATGTCAGATTCGTAAACCAGATATTATTTTTATTGCGGAGCCTATGGTAATGTGCACACAAATTCCGGGTCGTTTTTGGAGAAGTTTGAATGTTTTCGCTTATTTGGAGTTCTTTCATGATCGAACCGGCTGCACCTTTTATCGGGTTTCCTGAATGGAGTTTTGAGTACTATGTTTTCCTTTTGTAGTATGTTCCGCTCTTATTTTCTCTAATGGGTTTGGTGCTGCCCCCCCCATTTTGTACATACTTTTTCTCTTTTTTTAATAAAGTATTATGAGTACTTGGCATAGGATTAGACCCTACGACGGGTGCCAACCTAGTTGGGATTCGTTCTAGGCTCTTTGATGTCATTATACTCTTAGTTTACCAAAAAAAAAAAATATTGAAGCTCTTGCAAGATGCCAAGCCTAGAAATTTTATTGAGTGCAGCATACTTTTCCTTTGTTTAATCTTTTTTTGGATAAATGTTAGTGATTGATTTATTTGGAGAGAAATGTCACTAGCATGCATCAAACAACTAATCCTTTGGATAGTTCTCCGTTGTCCCTAACATTACACTTAGAAGAATTAGTCATTTTCATCTCTTCTGTTAATGTTTGTTTGTTATGTGCTAAGTTGTTTTCTTATATTTATGAGTCCTTTTCGTCTCTTACAATTAGTCCTTTTCGTCTCTTACTGTCTTACAATTAGTCCTTTTCTCATATTTATTATCATTTTTGTTGATATTATTTTGAAAAGTAAAATATGTTTTTTACTTCCTAAATTTTGCGAAGTAATATAAATGATATTTATATTTTTAAAAAGGACAAAAAAAATTCTATAAATTTTTCCTTTATCGATAATGATTCATTTTGTCTGCCTTTTTTCCAAATCATCTAACAGAATACTTATTTGACATATTCCACTATTTTAATTTTAATCCCTACATCTTTCAAATAGGCAAGAATGGTCCTATATTTTAAAAAGGTAAAAAAAATTTCACATGTTTTTTATTTAATTTTATGTTTTTGTTTTTATGTTTTTTATTTAATTTAAATGATGACATGTGTCACTAAGGGTGTAATTGGACCGATTTGGATCGGTTTTGAGAGAATCCAATGTCTGAACCAATGAACTCTCGATTGATTCGGTTTAGTTCAGTTTTTAGTGTTTTTCAAAATTAAATTCGAACCAAACTCATTGGTTTAGTTCAGTTTGGTTCGGATACTTTAATCGGTTTTTACCGCACATTTTTTTCGATATATTTCATGGTATTATTTTTTTCCCGATATATTTTTTTCCCATAAGTTCATCAAATACAAAATATAATTCATCAAATAAGTTCATCAGATACAAAATACAATTATTTTCTTATAAGTTTATCAAATACAAAATACAATTCATCAAATATAATATTTTTCCCATAAGTTCATTTAATAAGTTCCTCTTGTCCAGAAGTCCTAGCTCAACTGACAAATGCCGAAATTGCTAGGCCGGACATCGTGACCCGGGTTCGAACTGGGGACATCACAATTGTGTGTGAGTTTAATTTCAGTGGATTACCACTTCATCTAAGACAAAAAAAAAATATATTAATAAGTTCCCATCTATAAGGAACACACGTACTAATTGGTACTAGTTTAATTATATAACCAAAACATGTTTAAATCGTTGTAAAAATAAAATATAAACCAAAATCAATAACTAAGACCAAATGTTATATAACCAAAACATGTTTATTCTAGCTGCTCTGTTTGATTATATAACCAAAATAATCAAAATCAAAAACTAAGATTAAAACATGTTATATAACTAATAAAACTAGCTCCTGTTTTTGATTATATAACAAAAATAATGAACTAAGACCAAATCAGTATTAATTTAAAAAATGAGCTAAAATATAAAGTTGCAAAGTAAAAATCAAAAATAAAAAATAACATGAGATTAAAGCAAAACAACTTTTAAGAGTAAATCAAAAAAAGGAAATCCCATAACCAAAATGAAAATCAGAAATAAAAAACAAGTAGAGCATAGTAATGCTAGAGAGTAAATCGAAACAAAAAATCAAAGCAACGCTTGATAGAAGGTTGTTTGCGTCTATGACTATAAGGGAGAGAGAATTTGAGAGTTTTCGAGTTAGTGTTTGTAATGTAATATGAGTGAGGAGGATTTTTTTTTTCTTTTTTACAAATAGTTAGCCTTGTTTTATTTTTTAATAGATGTGAGTTTAAATTTGCAAGGTGCACTTTTTCACCTTGAATGTAAGACCCTTAGAATTTCAATAGCAGGAATTAGAATTGAGATATATTAAATGATATTCTGCTATTTGTTTTTATCGATTTTCTGTTTGATTGTCTGTTTTGACAGCATTTTTGCTGAGATTGTGCCTGCGCGTTAGTTTAACATTTGGAAAATGGGCACAATGACTTTATAAGCTTTAAATGAGTTTAGAAACATTTTTTGTCTCGTCGAAATGTTGAAAATATTTTTCTAGTAGTTTTTGAGAAAACGGGCAAGATATACCCGCTGTTTGAAAATTTTACGGTTTCTGATTTCCGTCAAAATTTAAATGAAGACTTTATATATCGACTATGATGAGAATTTGATCTCATTATATTTTTCCGAGCTTAGGAGCGAAAACGTATTCGGAATAAATTTTATTCGATGAGTCTGTGAATTGTTTTAATTAAGTGGTTTACAGTATAATTTTTCTATTTCCGTAAAGTTTATCAGTACGCGAAATACTACTCGTTTAAGAGCGAACGCGGGAACCGAGCGAGCTAGTAGGCCTATGACCATGAAAATATCTAGATATTTATGGAATATATTATTATTAAATTGTTTGTGAGAGAAGGAATTCGAAGGCTAGGATTGATCTTAGAACTTTACCTATTTGATCCAAGGGCCTAGATTGATCCATGACTTCTATATAAAGGAAAGGCTAGTGAACAAAATTTCCTCTTCTTTTCATCTTGAGCTAGCCGAAGCAGCCCCTTCCTCTTGCATTTCTCAATAAATTATTTTATTCCATCAAATTTAAACTTGTGAGGTTGTGAGGATTTTGAGAGATCAAATTCAAACCTTGGATCATGTGGCTTTAGGATCAACATATCATCATCAGCTTGTGATCTAATCTTCATGAGGTAGAAATCTTTTTCCCCTTTAGTTCCTTTGGCCGAAAATGATTATTGAGAGTAGGGAGTTGTGGTTTTTACTCTCTTGAGCTTATTCCTTTATTAATGTTGTAGATCTATACTAGTTAGAGATAGATTTAGAAGAAAAATTGCGATTTGAAATTGTTTGATTTTATGCTAAAATATTTTGTTAAGTTTTGATTTTTCTTACTCTTTTTCTTTTGTTAATATTGTTATGTGAGTTATTTTGATTATAGATCTAAAAGAAAGTTTTGATTGTGAGCCTTTTAGAAAGTTGGCGATTTTTGAAAGTGTTGGAAATAAATTATGTTATGATCTATGTGAAATTGAACCTAGCACTAGTTGTTTTATGAATTTAATTTTGGAAAGAAAAGATAGTAAATCAAAAGCCCCAATTTTTATGATTTTTGAAGTTAGGGTTTTGGAAAAATGGTTAAGTGTGGAATTAAATCAAATTGAGTTTGCTTTTGAGAAATTATAAATTGTATAAGTATTTTAGCAATGTTTGATTTTTGAAAACAATGATTTTGAGGTTATTTTGGTTCTGGCCGAATTTGGGAAGGGCATTTTCGTCCTTTTAAAAATTATAATTTGTCCTAAAAAGTTAAACATTAAATCCTACTTTTCGAGACGATGAATTTGGCGTATGGCTCGTCTCGATCGGTTAAAGATTGAATGAGTTATGGCCGTTTTAACTTGTAACGGTTTTACCGTCGTTTTTAAATATAAAATATAGTAGTAGAAAAATAATAGAGATTGTTTTTCATTTGAAAAAGGAAAATGTTTGAAAATTGATTTGTGAATTGAAATGGAAATTCTTTCGTCAAGAATTGTGTTTTAAAAGATTTAAGTTATGTGGGTTCTTAAAAGTATTTTGTTATAAGTTGAACGAGAAATTTTTTAGTTCCGACTTGTTTAGTTTTAAAAGATTTTGGAACTTATGATTTAAGGCATAAGTTGTTTGAAAAGAGATTTTGTTCTAGAAACGTTTTAAAATAGTTGGTTTTTATTTAATGGCGCTTTTGCGATAAAAACTATTCTTTAAAGTGTTTGTATTTTCAAGAGTTGTTTTGAAGAAAAGATTTGGCTTTTAAAGTGTTTTAAAATAGTCGAGATTTGTTTTCAAAGTGACTTGAACCTAGTTAGTTGTGAGAGACAACCATAGGTATTGAATCCATTAGTAGTCGAGCTAGGACTTATTTAACTGACCAATTAGAATGTGGTATTAACTTAGATAAGTTATGTGTTGTAAAAGGTTAAGAGGATTAGCTGGATTGAGGAATTCGTCGAGAGAGACAGATATTGCTCGCATACGTAAGTTGATGTGTTGGAAGCTTGCCGAGGTAAGGGCACTTTCTAACGATTTCATATACCTCGAAATATCGAGTGTTTTTTATGCATGTGTAATTGTTGCTTGAATATGTGTATTTGCTTAATGTGATGCAATATGAATTATGAGCATGGTTGTTTTGTGATGTATTCTCGTGACGAGAACTTGTTGAGAACATGCTATATTCTACACATGTTTGAGTGGTTGTTGTAAATTTCATATGGTTGAATAATATGAAATGTTGATGATTGTACTTGATTGAATATCTTGTGGTACATGATATTTAGTTGTCTTACATATGATTTTGCGAAATATATGTGTTGACATGTGGTTGTGATTAGATATGCTTGTGTGATATGTAAATTGTTGCATGAGCATGTATGGAACGTGTATGTCAGATGGAGACTACACGGGTGATTTGTCTGTGTGACTTCACCAGGGATTTTGTCTGTGTGACTGCCCTATATATGCTGAAATAGAAAGTATGCTCATGCATTTCATAGTTGCGTGTACGAGTGTTAGAGTCTGTGTGGCTTCACCTAAGCACCGGGTGTTAGAGTCTGTGTGGCTTCACCTAATCCTGCGGGATTTTTATTGAGTTGGTGTTAGAGTCTGTGTGGCTTCACCTGCCCTGCGGGGTTTAGTGGGTGTGCGACAGCCAGTGATTGGTGTCCACATGAAGCCTACGACTCTCTGCGGAGAGGTTAAATTCCGGAATTCATGCATGTGAAACAGTCCCGGGTAGGGTGATCACAATCATGTAGAGTCTGCATTGATAGGCTGATTGTGCATTGGAATACTGTTGTGTGTGATTGATAGACTACCCGTGCACTTAAATTCTGTGATGTGTGATTCATATGATAAATGAGTATATGCTGCCATGTATTGTATATCTTGTGCTGCGTATTTTTGGTTATATGTTATTTTTAGATCGTGACCCTCTACGAGCATTTTTAGGGATTTATTTGTACCGCGTGGAGAAGCGGCAAGGCTTGAAGCTGTTTGTGGGTCTTCGTCACCCAGTCATCTTCCGTTAGAGTTTAAAGATCGGCTTAGGGGTAGTGGTTTAAGAGTCTTGTTTACTCTTCCTTATGCTTCCCTGCAATTGTATTGCAAACTTGTAGTATGATGTTTTATTTGGAATAAATGGTGTCGTTATGTTTGTTTAGACATAGCGTTTGGTTTATATTCTTAAACTTGATTTGTGAAAACAATTTATAAAAGAGGCATTGCATCCCGATCATTATTTTGAAAATGGTTTACTCTGATTTAATTTAAGTTCGATCGTGAATGTTTTATTTCAAAATCCTTGTTGTTTTAAAAAAAAAAAAAAAAGTGCCTACTTTTGGGCTTCGAAAATCGGGGTGTTACATTGAACAAAAAACCCTTGATATTTATTTATTTTACACTAGAAATTAAGGGTTAGTTAGGTAAATTTTATTAAATAATGTGCTTGCTATAATTTACACCCACTTGATAATAAATATATGTAATTTAAATAAACAATCTAAAAATCAAAAAGAAAACTTGATAAAACATATATAACCCAAACTTGATAAATCATCAATTATAATTCTACACACATCATTATGTGTTTTACTATGTTTGAGCCTTGTATGATTTGTTTTTTGATTATCCTCTTGTATCCATATGTGACTCTCTGTAAATATTTTTAGTCTACCTGGGCACATTGTGATAGGGAGATTCTTTTATTTTATATATTTCATTTTGGTTTCTTCAAAAAAAAATCTACACACATCATCATTAAAATAAAGAAAATGCTAAACAGTACTCTATATAATATTTAAATTGTACTCTATATTTATTATAAAAAAAATTTACTCTATTTTTGTTTACTCTTAAATTGTACTTTATATTTATTGATGAATATATATATATATATATATATATATTATTACTTATTATTGATCCAGCACTTATGGTATCAGAGCCTCGAAAGAGGTCTCGTAGAAATTAGAGTTTATTTAAGGTTTTTTGTAAACTAAGATTTACTCCTTATTTTCTTATATGTTTTTTCTATTTCCTAGCGTTGGTAAGCCCGGATAGTTGTGTTGGTAAGCCCGTTAAAATCCTAGGAGAGGAGTTAAGTGGTGTTCCTGCAACCTTTTGAGTCCGTTGGTGTTCCCGTTAAGAAGAGAAACTAAAAATATAGAAAACAAGAAGTATGTCTAGAATACTTAGAACTTTAAGTGAACTAGGATCTTCTAGGAGAGATCGTGCCATAGTTACTTCTGGATTATCATTCCAAGAATTAGAAGCTAGAAGTGACCAAGATAGATATCAAAACCATGAATTAGAAATAGCTGAAATAGAAAACAAATTACAAAATTGGAAATTACCTGAAATTAGTTACAGAGAAATTTATAAATCAAGTATGTTCGACAACTTTAAAGCACATAGTATTACCCAAACTATAGAATCATCAAAATCCATAACTCATCAAAGAGAAACTATTAATTTATTAAACGAAAAATTAATAGAAGAACATATAAAACATGGCTTTCGTTATATCCATTTAGGATTAATTCAAGTAGCGGTAAAACCTCTACATAAACTAGGATTAAATACTCCAATATTACTAGTATTAAGAGATAGTAGGATTAAAACATTTCCTGAATCCATCATAGCTATTGTAGAGTCAAATCTAAATGATGGACCAGTTTATTTTAATTGTTATCCTAATTCTAATTACTCTATGAATTTAACAGACAGTTTCACCCCTACATCATTAGTAATTAATATTCAATGTATGGACGATTTATTTAATGAAGGAGTTGCTAATTTAGACGTTTGTCATAGAATTAAATATAAAGTTTCAAATATTAATTATAATTTTAAGGCACTCAGAAGTTCGCCAAAGAATGAAACCATTATTGTTGAAGCTAACTTAAGACGATCAAATATTACTACACCTAAAAGATTAAAAGCTTCTGACTTACGACAAAAATTACCAGAGGAATGGATATTACAAGATATAATGCCCCCTCCAAAAGTAGAATCTAGACAACCTAGACAATTTATATTGGAAGACGGAGGTAGTATTAGAATCAGAATGAATAGAAGTCAATCCATGAGGATTGAAGAACCTATTAGCAGTAGAGCTAGTACAAGCTCTAGACGATCAATAGATTCTACCATTAATATTAATTTAGCAGGAGTTGATTTTACTCCCAATATTCCCCAACCTATCTACGAGACAGAAGGAAGAAATGAGTCTCCTCCTATGTCTCCTACTGCCTCACAAATTCTTAATGTCATAGAATTAGAAGAAGAATTTGAGATAGATAAAGCTTGGATTAGAGAAGATTTTGAAGCAGATTATAATAAAGAAAAAAGAAATTGGTACTTTAATACTTTTGAAAAGATACAAACTGATTATTACCTTAAGAAATTTTATGATTATATTAGAAACAAAAGAATTAATGTCTATTTCTTCACTTGGTTTGAAGAATATTGCACAGAACAAAAAATAATTAACCCTTTCATACAGACAAATTATTTAAACGTTACTACAAAAACTGCTAAAAAATGGACAACATTAACCAATAAAACTATTGAGTCTGTTCATCCTCCATTAGAAGCCATTAAGATAGAAAGTCATAATGTATCATTAGAAGCATATCCCTTCAAATCACCAGAAAATGCTGATATAGGGAAAGTTCAGTCTCAGCTGAATTTTTCAAATACCATATTAAGCACCATAGCCAATCAATTAGATAGAGTAGAGACTCAAATGTCTCATGCTCCTCTTACACATAATAAAATAGAGTCTTATAAGGATTTTCCTTTAGATCCACAAAGACCTATATACAAATTAATTAATGTCCCTGAGAAGGATTTAAGCGAAGTCAAATTAGGACCCAGAAAAGAGGAATTAATAGATGATCTAATGAAAAAATTATCTGATCTTTCTATTAATGGGAAAGCAAAAGCACAAGTAAATATACTGGAAAAAAATGAAGATAATTCTGAGATAAATAGAATTAGAAAGCACATGGGATACCAAGGAAGAACTAGAAACTGTTATCCTAGACCTAGTTTTCCGGATCTTCAATTTGAAGAAGCTAGGGATATGGTGTCTAGCTCTTACACTGGTAATTCAATTATAGAATGGAACATAGATGGACATAGTGAACAAAATATATTAAATACCATTCAAGAAATGACCATGGCAGCTACAGCTTTTAAAACAATGGGTCAAAATACAGATAAAAAAGCTTCTATAATAATAATTACTGGGTTTACTGGGCAATTAAAAGGATGGTGGGATAATATAATTAGTCCTGAAGAAAAACATGCTATCTTAGAAGCTAAAAAATTAGATCCAACAACAGGCGTCTTAGGAGATGAAGATGCTGTAAATACTTTATTATATACAATTACTAAACACTTTGTGGGAGATCCAGCTCAGATACAGGATAGAGCTGCAGATCAACTAGCAAACCTTTATTGTCCTACAATGAGTGATTATCGTTGGTATAAAGATATGTTTCTATCAAAATTATGTAATAGACCTGATGGTGGAGCTGATTATTGGAAAGAACGGTTTATAGCAGGATTACCTAGATTATTAGCAGAAAAGGTTAGGATGGCCATTAAAGCTAAAAGTAATGGAGTAATTCCTTACTCTGTATTAACTTTTGGTCAAATATCTAGCCAAATTATAGAAACAGGAATAGGAATTTGTACAGATTTTAAAATACAAAATAAAATTAAATCTGAGGTAACTCAAAGTAAAAAAGAATTAGGTTCATTTTGTGAACAATTTGGTATAGAACCAATTAGAGCCCCTAGTAAAAAGACTAGAAAGAATTATGAAAAACCTTCAAGTAGTTATAAACCTTACAAAAAACGAAAAAATCGTTACAAGAAAAATAAAGAGTTCTCTGAAGACAAAAATTATAAAAAATCTAAAGGTAAAAAGAAAAAATTTCAGAATGATAAATCTGATATTAAATGTTTTAAGTGTGGACGTTTCGGTCATTATGCAAAAACTTGCCGTGTGAAACAAAAAATTAACGAAATTCATAAATTAGACATCAGTGATCAATTAAAAGAAAATCTTATTAATGTATTAAAAGATATTATGTTAAATGATACTTCATCCATTAGTTCTGAAGAATCTTCTTATGAAGAAGATGACCTTAATCAAATATTAACTAGTTCCGAATCAGAAATTAGTTCTGAAGGAGATTGTTGTTTAGGAGCTGAATTATGTACTTGCGATAAATGTATTAAAAGTATAAATGTTATCACTAGTGATCAAGCTACTACCTTAATTACTATATTAAAAGATATGCCTGAATCTTCACAAAAGGAAGAATTCATGTTGCAGATTAAAAACATGATAGATCGTGAAGAAAAGAACAAAAATACAGTTCAAAAAATAGAATTCAAAGAAATCATGAATAGATTTAAGCCTATTATTACTCCCCCGGTAACTATTAAAGATTTACAAAATGAAATTTCGCTTATGAAACAAGAAATAGATTTATTAAAAGCAAAAGATTTAGAACTAGAAATTAAATATTTAGAATTAAAAGGAAAACAAATTATAAACAGTGAAGACGAAACAACAAATATTAAGCATGATATAGGTGACCCCCCATATATTGCGACCCTAAATAGAATGATTACACATAAATGGCTTTGTCCAATAACTTTGCTTGTTAAAGATCAACGATTTGATCTAGTAGCATTAATAGATTCTGGTGCAGATATGAACTGTATTCAAGAAGGATTAATACCTACAAAATTTTATGAAAAAACTTTACAAGGATTAAGTGGTGCAGGAGGCCACAAATTACAAGTTCAATATAAATTAACAGATGCTAAGATCTGTAAAGATCATGTTTGTTATAAAACTCATTTTTTACTAGTAAAAAATATACATCAACATATTATCTTAGGAACACCTTTTCTTTCTTTATTATACCCTTTTACGGTTTCTCATGAGGCTATAACTTCAAACGCCCTGGGAAGGGAAGTTATATTTAGATTTTTCGAAGCTCCCAGAACTAAAGATCTAAATACTGTTCAGAACCTTTCTACATCTACAATTAATTTGATTTCTCAAAAGAAAAAACATATTAATATGCTGAATAAAGAAATTCAATATAAAAGGATAGAAAGCCAATTAGAATCTAAAAATATAAAAGATAAAATTATTCTGTTACAACAACGGTTTGAAAAGGAAATATGCTCAGAACATCCCAATGCCTTTTGGGATAGAAAAAAGCATATTGTATCATTACCATACGAACCTAATTTTAATGAAAGGTCTATACCCACTAAGGCAAGACCAATTCAAATGAATCAACAATATTTAGAATATTGTAAAAAAGAAATTAAAGATTATTTAGATAAAAAATTAATCAGACCAAGTAAATCGCCCTGGAGTTGTACAGGATTTTATGTGAATAATCCAGGAGAATTAGAGAGAGGTGCTCCCAGATTAGTTATTAATTATAAACCCTTAAATAAAGTACTTCAATGGATTAGATATCCTATCCCTAATAAAAAAGATTTAATAGGACGATTATCTAATTCAATTATATTTTCTAAATTTGACTTAAAGTCAGGATATTATCAAATCCAATTAGAAGAAAAAGATAAATATAAAACTGCTTTTGTAGTTCCTTTCGGTCATTATGAATGGAATGTAATGCCCCTAGGATTAAAAAATGCTCCTAGTGAATTCCAGCACATTATGAATGATATATTAAATGATTACCAATAATTTTCTATTGTCTATCTAGATGACATATTAGTATTTTCCAAATCTCTAAATGAACATTTTGACCACTTAGAGAAATTCTTTGAAATCATTAAAAATAATGGATTAGTTTTATCAGCCAGAAAAATGAAATTATTCCAAGTTAATGTAAGATTTTTAGGATTTAATATATATCAAGGAACCATTACTCCCATTAGCAGAGCTATAGAATTTGGAGATAAATTCCCTGATGAATTGAGAGATAAAACTCAATTACAAAGATTCTTAGGATGTGTAAATTATGTAGCGGACTTTATTCCTAACATTAGAGTCATTTGTTTGCCCTTGTTCAAAAGGCTTAAGAAGAATCCTCCCCCATGGGATGAAACCATGAGTCAAAGCATTAGACAAATTAAGCAACTAATTAAAAGACTACCCTGCTTAGGAATCCCAGATCCCCAAGCTTTTCTTATAGTAGAAACCGATTCCTCTGATGTAGGGTTTGGAGGAATATTAAAACAAAGATTACCAGAGTCATCTATAGAGCAAGTTGTTAGGTATTATTCTGGAACCTGGAATCCGGCACAACTAAAATACAGTACTATTAAAAAAGAAGTTTTAGCTATTGTTTTGTGTATTACTAAATTTCAAGATGATCTATTTTCAAAAAGATTTTTATTAAGATCTGATTGTAAGGCTGCAAAAGAAGTTTTACAAAAAGATGTTAAAAATTTAGTTTCCAAACACATTTTTGCCAGATGGCAAGCTTTATTATCCTGTTTTGATTTTGATATAGAACATATTAAAGGAGAAAAGAATTCATTACCAGATTTTCTTACCAGAGAATTTTTACAGGGAAAATGAGTAAAAAAGACAGTTATGGTCCTCCTCTTGAGGAGTCCAAAAAAGTTATTACAGCTAAGCAAGTATTACAGAACTCATCTGCTTCTGCTTCATTATCAACTCAAAATAAATTTACCCCATTAACCCCTTTGGCCTTACCAGCTTTTTATCCCTCCTCATCACCTAGAGGTGTTAGACCATCATTAAACTCGAAATTAGTTTCACCATTAACTTTTGCCTTACAAACACCTTCTTCATTAAACACCCCCTCAAAAGTCCCAGATAAACTACCTTTCTACACCCCACCAGATTCATTATCTTGTCCTTTCATGGAAAAAGATTACAAGAAGATCCTTTTCCTCTTAGAACCAGAATTCAATTCGGAAGGTTCATTATTACAGATTACCTCTAAATTCTTCCCTCAAGGTTTTCATTATCTTCCCTCAAACCCTGAAAAGACCAGATTATTTTATGAATTTATCTTAGTGGATACTGAATCCATTGATATAACTCACACTTATGATAAAAATGATAAAATTAAAATTATCTTCTCAAAATTCAAAATTTTAAAAATATTATCTCCCTCTGATTGGAAAACTCATCCTTCGCACACCAGAAGCTTTACTAGGCGCTTCTCGCCTCAACATTACTCTTATTATGATTACATGGAAGCATGGTCTAACATGCTGTATTATCATCCTTTTGATCATTCTTGGTTTATTTGGTTTCGAAAAGATTTTCCTCTTAAATTTCCATTATGGTTTGTCAAATGGTTCCATGAATGGGGACCAGAAGCTAACATCTATCCAGATTATGCAGCTAAAGCCTTTGAGGTTTTTAGCGAAAAGATTAATATATCAGATCATTTAAAAATTTTAGCCTTTCATGCTACTTTTGGAATATCATGGATTACTTCCTGGACTTTCAAAAAAGAATTATCAGTCCCAAACAGTCAGGTCTTTTGGATTATTAGATGCATAAGGGTTAAGTGGTGGAACAAGTTTAACCCAGAATTAATTAATCCTCAAGTATTACAAGATTGGTTTATTAAACATCCACGGTGGCTCATTAAACTTTTAGATATCAATAAAGAAAGCGAATTTTTAGCAGAAAAATCCAAATTTTTGGCTGATTTATCAGCTTCTTCCAGCAGAAAAGAATTACTAAAGAAGCTTCAAGCAGCCATTTCAGAGTCGGACGTTAATAACGACGATGATTCTGCAGGCTCTTCTCAAAGTTTAACTCAAAACAATGAAGATGACTGTTACGGATTAATAGATCTTCAAGATTAATCAATCAAGTGGATCAGCATTATTGGATCAGCATTATTGGAATTATGGCCGACAAAATAATTAAGGAATCTTTTCTTTTCATCAGATAAGAATTATTGTCAGACAGCATTATCTTGCTTTTTTAAAGTCTTTTGTTTGTATTAAGAATTATTGGCAGACAGCATTATTTTACTTTTTTAAAGTCTTTTGTTTGTATTAAGAATTATTGCGATGTAATTATTTCATTGTAACTGACAGCTGTCAGTACCTTGTCATCCTTCTCTTATATAAAAGGATGAGTAGTTTCATTAGCAGATCATCGAAAAATTCTCTAAGAAATCATCTGAGGAATTCTCGAGATCTTTTGTAAGTATTTCTCAATAAATAAAATGTTTTCTCAATACAATCTCTTCTTTCATATCTTAACTTTTCAAGTTATATTTTTATTAACTACTAAATTAGATTTGTTTCTTGATGACCTTCCATTATTTCCTCATCATATTTTATGGATTATGTTTTGTTTTTATGAACTTATTATTACTGATCTATTATTACTTATTATTGATCCAGCACTTATGGTATCAGAGCCTCGAAAGAGGTCTCGTAGAAATTAGAGTTTAAAAAGAAGTTTTAGCTATTGTTTTGTGTATTACTAAATTTCAAGATGATCTATTTTCAAAAAGATTTTTATTAAGATCTGATTGTAAGGCTGCAAAAGAAGTTTTACAAAAAGATGTTAAAAATTTAGTTTCCAAACACATTTTTGCCAGATGGCAAGCTTTATTATCCTGTTTTGATTTTGATATAGAACATATTAAAGGAGAAAAGAATTCATTACCAGATTTTCTTACCAGAGAATTTTTACAGGGAAAATGAGTAAAAAAGACAGTTGTGGTCCTCCTCTTGAGGAGTCCAAAAAAGTTATTACAGCTAAGCAAGTATTACAGAACTCATCTGCTTCTGCTTCATTATCAACTCAAAATAAATTTACCCCATTAACTCCTTTGGCCTTACCAGCTTTTTATCCCTCCTCATCACCTAGTATATATATATATATATATATATATATATATATATATATATATATATATATATATATATATATATATATATATATATATATATATTATACTAATAATTACGGGGTAAACATATATTATATAATACACAGGACAATTGTTTTAATAAAAAAATTAATCATACACGGGACAATTGCTTTAATAAAAAAAAAAGAAATTGAAAATATACTATAATAATACACAGAACCATTGTTGATGAATATATTATTGATGAATATATATTACAATAATACACTGCACAATTGTTTAAATAAATTTTTTTAATCATACACGAGACAATTGATTTAATTAAAAAAAATTAAATAATAAATATTTGTTATTATTAATTATAATTTATTACATAAAAATCGTACACGGTACAATTGCTTTAATAAATTTTTTTATTTAATTTAATAAGTTTTACAAAAAAATAACATAGTAACGTCACTTATTATTTATATTTTTTTTGGCACACTATGTCATTTATATTTTAACAATATTTTATAAATAAAAGTCAATAGCACGAATCTCAAAACTAGTTAATTCATGCATTAAATTAAAAAAAATTGATCCAGCCAATACATTTACACCCCTAGCAGTGACAATAAAACCAATGAAAAATTTATCACAAATTAAACGTGTATATTTAAAGTTCTTTTTAAATCTTAAGATCGACATTTTGAACCTTTCGATATTTCATTGAGTGGTTCCTAATGTTCCGACTATGATGTGACTGTGAATTACCTTACCACATTAAATCTATAGTCCCACAAATATTAAAGAAAGAAATAAGCTCCAACGACGAACAATAATTAGGATGGCAAAAAACCGCACATGTGGGAATTGGTGGATTTAATGGACATGAGTAAGATTTACTCTATCCTTTTTAATATGGATATTTACTCTTCAATTAATTAGAGTAAGTAATGTAAATAGATTTATATGTGGGTATTATATGCAAATAAAAATTAGTTATAAGTTAGTTGTAGGTATAACATGTAAGGGTCTGTTTGGCTAGCCAAAAAAATTGGCTTATAGCTTATGTCTTATAATTTATAAGTTAAAAGACCTGTTTGGTAACAGATTTTTCTATACGAGCTTATAGCTTATTTTACTGACTTATAGCTTATTTTCCAGATACTATTTCAAGTAGCTTATGAGCTTATAGCTTATAGCTTATTATTTTTTCTTCCATTTTTACCCCTTATTATTTTAACTAATGTTCACTCTTATCCTTTTTTTTTTATTTTACTTTAAAATAAACCATACCTTTTTTTTGCTACATGATAAACCATAGTTTTTTTAATAAATATAAACCATACTTTTTTTTAATAAACCATGCATAATCATTCATTATTACCTTATGACAATTTTTATGTGAATATAAACCTTATGTATACACTACCAAAAAACAACCTTATATATACTACTCACTATAAAAAAATAACGTTGTTTTATATAAAATAAAAAAATAATGTTGCTCAGTTTTATAAAATAGTCTAATAATTATTGTTTTGGACCAAAATATAATAATAAACCATACTTTTTTAATCTTGTCAAAAAAAAAAACCATACTTTTTTAATAAAAAAGTCAATAAGAAAACCCATAATTTTTTGAAAATAAAATTTCAACCAATAACAATTAGTTTAGTAATATAAAAAATATATATTATATTAGTACATTTAATTTTTAAATTTCAAGTATATTAAATATTAATTTGACATAAATTTTATTTTGAATTAACAATACCTTTTTATGTTATTTTACATTTATCAAGTAGTTGAACCGCTAATTTTACCAAACACTTCAATTAACTTATCAGCCATCAGTCATCAGCCATCAGCTATCAGCCATCAGCTAGTTTATCAGCCAACCGCTAATTTTGCCAACCAGAGCCTAAATTTACTTATAGGGTTAATAGATTTTTATCTCCTTGCAAAGTAGATGAATTTTGCATTATTCCCTATAATTTATTTTTGGGTAAATAGGTCTTAACGCCTTGCAAAATAGGCGAGTTTTGAGTTTGCTCCCTGTAAAAAAAAAAAAAATTGCAGGGGTCAAACGCAAAACTCGTCTATTTTGTAGGGGGATAAAAACCTATTTACCCTTATTTTTTTGAGATTACACCCCTGCAATGTGGATTTTTTTGCCGAACATTACAAAGGGGTAAAATGAACTGCGGCAAAAAAAAATCTACATTGCAAGGGTGTAATCTCAAAAAAAAAAATTACAGGGAATAACACAAAACTCGCATACTACAAGAAAAACACGATTTCTTGGCCGCCAAATGGCAACAACAAAGTGCCAAAAACGACCACACAATGGAAAAAAAAAACGCCCATTTTGTGGCGGCCAGGAGCGGCCGGAAAAACCGTGGCCGCAAAGTGTTAGCGGCGGCCAAAGCGGCCGCAAAATTTGAAGTGAGTCTGACACAACATTTACCGGCGGCCAAAGCGGCCGCAAAATTTTGGCGGGGTAATTTCTGGAAATTGGTTACTGGCGGCCAGGACTGCCGCAAAATCTGCGAGTTTTATAACTTAGCGGCGGCCTGAGCCGTCGAAAACTGTATTTTTTTTTTTAAAATTTATTTTATTGCGTTTGTTTTTAAAATGAAATTATTTTTTTTTCTCAAATTTTTTTTTTTATCATTATACTTGTGTATTTTGTTATATTTATTTTTTAAAATTATATTTTTTAATATTATATTTATTAATTTATAAAATCCGTAAAAAATAAATTAAAAAGTCAAAAAATAGATCAAGTTCTCAGCAAGGGGTCCCCAATTTTTTCTCTTTTCAGCCGCCCAAAACAAATCCAATTCCTCAAACCCTAATTTTTTTTTCTTCTTTCAACATTCCAGAAACACCAGTTACAAAGAATCAGTAACATCACAACTCAACCCAAAAAAACCACCATCAATCTCATAAACACCAAAACTCAATCCAAAAACTAACTTAGAAATTTTAACCCATTATGTAACCAACTCAGAAAACATCACACCCATACACACAAACAAAACAAAACAAACCCACACACACAACCATAAATCAACACAAAAACCACACACTCATACACACACCAAAATAGCAAGCCAGAAAGAAAACAAACACAAATCGGACCAAAAAGAAAAAAAAAAAGAAATAGAGAAGAAGAAGGAACCGACAAACATAAAAGCAAAGTTCGGCCGCCGTTTCTTTTTTCCGATCTAGGCCGATTGGTAAGGATTTTTGAATTTTGGGACTTAGATTCGAAGTTAGAAGGATTGAAAACAAATTTCTATTTAAAAAAGAATTTTTTTTGGTAATAACAAGAAACTAACAGAGAGGAGAGAAGTGAGAGAGGAAGGGGGCGAGTGAGAAGATGAAGTTTACGTAATGAAAAAATTGATTTTTTACTTTGAAACCTCAAATATATACTCCCTTTGTTTTTTGGACCCAACAGAGAAAAAACTCTCGTCAAATCAATCCCAGTTTTCCTGTGTGTGCACCCCCTTGGTACTCGTTGCACCCCCCTTTATCTAACTTTTTTTTTTTTTGAAATTTTGTGGCGGCCTTGGCCGCCGGTAAATCTCCCGCTTAAATTTTGTGGCGGCTTTGTCCGCCGGTAAATGTTGCTTCTTCCAAAAATAATATTTTAAAATTTTTTGGCCGTTTTTTTACACTTTGTGGCGGCCAGTAAGTTACTGGTTGCCAAAGCGACCAGTAAATTAATACTAAGTCCGCCAATAAATATGGTTTGTGCTCATTGGTTGATGAATAAATATGCCCAAATATTAAAAGGGGTAATTTAGAAAAAACATTTCCTTACTTATGGTGTTTGAAGACATTTGTACTTGTTAATTGCTTCTCAAATAATCTAGTAGTTAGAAATAAGTGGAATACTCGTAGTTCAAATTTTGAAAAACTTACATATATAATATGATATATGTACTAAGTGAGTTAATTTGTAGGAACTTCATACTCGTTAAATAATAAAATAAAAAATTATATTTTTTTTGACAAAAAATAAAAAGTTATTTAAACATCATTAGTTATTAAATATAAAAGAGCCTTTTCAATAAAGTAGAATTTTATTTTGTTAGAAATGAAATGTATGGTTGTTTCATATGTTCTAGCTCAACTGATAAAATATGTCGAAATTGTTAGGTCGAACGTTGTGACTCGAGTTTGAACCCGGGATCTCACAATTACGTGAGTTTAATTTCAGTGGATTAGCACTTCATCTTAGATAAAAAAAATGAAATGTGTGACTTTTTTTCTTAAGATAAATATACTGATATTATTACATTTTGATAAAAAGAAAGAAAATGAATGTAACGACTTTTGTTGTTAAACAAATAGTGAAATGTATGAATATTATATTTTAATATTTTATTGTTTTTCTTCTTTAAAAGAAGCTGATAAATTTTTAGTACTTACAAAAAAATAAAATAAAAAATTTAATTTTTTTTATTCATGGATATATGCAAGGCCAACCAAGTGGGAAATGAATTTTGTACTGTAATTGCGTTACACAGCTACAGCTGTGAACCGTTCGATCTAAATCAACGAATCAAATCACTTAACTGTATATTTAATATAATCCGTCCGATCTAAATTGAATGAATGTGATTGATTATAGCGGCAAATTCTGGGGCAGGAAATCTTCATCCAACCAAGTGGGAGTGCTGGATGAGGCACCATACAGGGCCTCCAAATTTTGGTATAGGTCATTATATTATTTATATATGTAACAAAAATAATGATTTTGTTACTTCTAAAATAATATTTTTTAATCAAATAAAAATAGATTTAATAACTAAATTTAATAGATACATTCTTAAATTTATAAGTAATTTACGAATGATTTTAAAAAGAGAATAAGCATACTACCGAAAAATTGTAAATTAACAATATTTTGTATTTTCATATAAACATAGCTTGATTTTTAAGCACAACTTGTTTTCAATACTCTGTTGAAAATCAGCAATGTTGCATGCGATATTATTCTAACAAAAATGTGATTGAGATTATTTGAAAATAAGTATTTCTGTCATTTGAAAATAAATGAGTTAATAGAAGTATATGCACAATAAGATGGATGACTTTGGACTCATCCATACCAAATACTAGGTTATTATTTGGATGGTTCTTTTTAAGTAACAAGAAGGTCGATAATGATATGGCTTAAATATGTAAATGGTTCATGTATTTAGGGGTCGTTTGAGTTTTAGTTTTTGCTTTTCAAAAACTTTTCGTTTTGTCACTGCAGTTATGGTTAACTTTAAAAAAGTCTCTCTATTGACTTTTTTGGTGATGTGGCACTTATTTGCCAAATGTCATTGATGAGTAGGTTGAAATGGACGCTGATAAGGCAAATGGCAATACGAAAGGACATTTGATCACTTTAAGTCACTTATTTTAGTCCTTTCGTGTTGATCGGGATTTAAACCTCAACTTCCTCTCATTTGTGTTTGAGTTTATAACACTACCATTTTGTCTGCATAAAAATTAAATTACAAAATAAAAAAATATATATATTTGTTGAATCTTAAAACGGTAAGCATACCGATTCAATGCAACAATTAGACCCCATTTGGCCCGGCTTATTTTCTTCTTTTTTTCGTCTCCTTAAAAATAGTAAAGAAGGAAAAAATTGTATTTGACTTCACTTTTCTTTATTTTTTACTTCTTTACTTTATTTCTTTAATACTTTTAAGGAGAAATATTGTCAAATATAATTTTATACTTCTCTATTTCGTTTACCATTTCGGTTCCATATGCGCACACATGCTATATAATATGTACATATGTTGATCTATACGTACTCACTCATCAATGGAGTCAAAGTTAAAGGTGGATGATGATGATGAGAGGAGGGACTCGTTATGTTTGGTTTGGGAAGATTTGACAATGTATGTAGCACCAAATATTCCAAATTTCAACAGCAACAACGGTGGTCCAAAAAGAAAAGTTCCTGATAAATGGCTTAAGTGGTTATGCAGAATCCAACCGAGTTATGGCAATCATTGGTCCTTCGGGATCCGGCAAATCCACTTTACTTCATGCCCTCGCTGGTTAGTTATACTACTACTACTATTTCTATTCTATCCCCTCCCTATATGCGCAAATTATTTAACGGATTTAAAAAAAATAATTTTTTCTTATATATTTTTACTTCTTTCCCCTTTTAATTAATATTTTTTATGATGAATCCAACAGGAATACTTCCTACCAATGTGAGCATGACTGGAAATGTATTAATCAATGGGGCTAAGAAAAGTAGTGCAGGCTGCAGGGATATTGTGAGTTTAAACACATTAATACATTATTATTCTCATTATTTCAGGAACATGAATACTTCAGATGTTTAGCTCGTAGAAACTATAAGAAATCTCTTTAAAGTAGCAAAACAGATGCATAATACAAGTCTTGGTGGTTGGATCTTATTCGATGCTAGTACCTATTTTAACAAGTCTCCGTGGGTTAAACGATTGATCCACATATACTACTACAAAATTTATTTAAAAAATCATTTTTTCTCAAAATATAAACTAAAATTTTGATATTATAAAAGCTAAAAAACTATATCGTTAATAATTTAATGTCTTTGACATTTTTAAGTTTATCTTCTCTATGCAAGTAATGCAACCAAAATTTTGAAATCAAATTCAGTGCTGACATGAAATGATTTCAACATCCTCCCAACCGAAGTCGAGGGGATCAAAATGTGATTCTCCATTCCAAGTCTAGTGCCACATTACCATTAAGCCAATTAACGATTGATAAATTGATATATTTTTATTTATTTAAAAACTTAATCATTGCCCCTAAGTTTTAGGCGCATTTATCCTAGCTGCAAAATTATAACTAAGTTTTATATGGAATCTGTTTGTTTTTGATTTTTCTATGAAGAATTTTTTGTTTCTTAAAAAAAAATCTATTGTATCATTTTAATAATGTTTTTTATTAGATTTCTTTTTAGAAAATGGTTTTGTAAAAAAATTATTTTTAACCCCAAAATAAAGAGTGAATTCTAATAGTTTATTTATAATATTTTTTTTAAAAACTAAGGAATCTAAGTGTAAGATTATCATATTTTAAAAAATAATAATTTTATAATAGTAAACAAATGAAATGTTGATTTAGATTTTTTTTAACAATTTTTTATCAGACTTTTTTTACTTCGCGATTGAATTTTGAATTATCAGACTTTTTCGTTTGGAAACTAGAAGGTTAATATAAAAAAAGGAGAGAGGAGATAGAGAGAGATTCAAATGTGTTAGATTTGAAGAAAAATAAAAGACTTAAAACCCCGTTTGAATTGACTTATTTTTAAGTTTATAAAAATTCTATTTTTTCAAGATAGTTTATGATAAAAAAAATTTATAAAATATATTTTTTGTCAGTAAAAACTTATAAGTCGATTTAAACTTTATTTATTTACATACATTATTTTTATAAGCTCAAAAATAAGTCATAAAATAACTTATTGTGTTTGATTATAAATCTTGGTCTGGAACTTAATAAATTCGGGTCAAGAGATTGAATAAAAATTAAAATTATTGTTCATCATTAAACTACATAACAACTTTTTCTGTTAATTACAAAATTATCTAAAATACCAAAAAAGTTTTCTATACCCCAAACTTCTTATAAGTTAAAAATTGTTCAACAGTTAAAAATATATTTTGTGTTGTTCTTTCTTTCTTTTTGTTTGAAACATTTGGTATTGTTCTTTCTAGTGATGTGCTATCATGTAATTATAATTGTAGATCAGATATATAGACCCTTTAATATATTGATATATTCAATTTTACCGGATGAAATAGACCCTTTTGAGTACTCTTATACAGTAATATATTTGGTATATTCACTTTTACCATGAATGCAATTGAAACCATCTCAGAGTAAATAACATTAATTAGAAGATGATATAAAATGGGTTATGCTATAAATTAGGGACGTAATTGGAGCGAGATTGAGCGGCGGGTATTTTACCATTTATTATTCTATTATTTAAAGTGTTCTCAATTCTCGTCTCCATTTTATGCTTCGATGAGCATTCTTCCTTCATCCTTGTGGATCTTATAGTTTTCACAGAGATCCATCAACCTTAAAGAAAGTATCCAATTTTAATTTTTTCAATCAAGCTAGTTGTAAAAAAAATAAAATAGTAAAACTTAATTATAAAACAATTAAAAAATTAAAAATATTATTGTAAGTCTTGTGATTGTAATATACATCATATATAAACCAATGTATACACATATTGTGTAAAAATATAATTAAAAATAATTTATAAAATTTTGAGACATTGAGTACATAAATTACAAGAAGTTTCCTTATTAATAAGCTTAACCACTGTTTATCATTTTTCTATAAAAAAAAATAAATTAAATAGAATATACAATTGAAATTTTTTTTTTAATAAATGTTGTATTAAAAATTAAAATAAGTCAGACAATATTATTTTCACAAATAGATTAGTTATTTTGATAATGAGACACATACTAAATTACTATTATTTATTTATCTTATTGCAGTCATACCTTGCTTAAGAGTTAAGAAGATAATTTCTTGGGAACTCTAACAGTGAGAGAAACCTTCACATATTCTGCACATTTGAGACTCCCTGCTAACATGACCAAAATTGAAATTGATAATGTGATAACAAAAACAATAGCTGAAATGGGTTTGGAAGACATTGAAGATAATAGAATTGGAAATTGGCATTTGAGAGGAATAAGTAATGGAGAGAAAAGAAGGCTTAGCATAGGAATTGAGCTATTAACACAACCTCAAATAATGTTTCTTGATGAACCAACCAGTGGATTGGACAGTGCAGCTGCTTTCTATGTTGTTTCATCTCTTAGAAGCATAGTTCATGATGAAAGAATTGTTATCTTCTCTATTCATCAACCAAGTTGTGATGTTTTCAATCTCTTTGATGATCTCATTATTCTTGCAGGAGGTCAAACCGTTTATTTTGGAGAAATCACCATGGCACTAAAGGTGAAATTAAAAATAATTTCTAAAATTTACCATTACTTTAGAGACAAATATTTTTTGACCCCCTAATTTTTACAAATTTGCGATTTAGGACCACTAACTTATTTAATTGCACTTTTAGCCCCTTAAGTTTACCACTTTTAGCATGTCTTGCCACATGGACAATGACTCACATGTCACGTCAGCGTATGTGGCAATACATGTTGATGTATTATATGAGTTATTGTCTGCATGTATGCTGACTTAGTCAAAATCAATGGGGGGTCAACCTTTTGCAAAAGAGACTAAAGTTAGGAGGTTAAAATCTCAAGTTTTTGAAAGTTAGGAGGTCAAAAATGCAATTTAGCATAAATAATATTTTATAGTGGTATTTTATGAAATTGTTTAACTCTCTTCTTCCAATCCAGTTCTTTGCTGATGCAGGGTTACCTTGTCCAACAAGAAAAAACCCTCCAGAGCACTTCCTTCGCTGTGTTAGCCCGGAGTTTGATAGTGTTGCAACCTATATATAATCTAAAAATGTTAATGTTAGTTGATTATTTACATATAAAACTCTTCCAATTTTGTTTCAATATTTTTTTTTATTTTTCTGAGATATTGATTGCAAAATTTGTATATAGGAAACCTCATCATCATGGAATTCCAAACTTAATATGACAACAGAGGAGATTAAATTTAAGCTTCTAGAGAACTACAAGAATTCCATACATTTAGCAAATACAAAGAAAAAAATAAGACAAATCAAATTAAGGGTAAGTCAATTTATTACATGTTGTTAAGAAGATCCATTTCGCTTGCGAGATGACCTGAATATGTATTTATAAAGTAAAGACAATCTTTATTTACAAGCTGGTTTTGTAGGGTTGAGTTAGGCCAAATACTCAATTCTAAAGTAGAGGCAATCTTCATTTACAATTGTATCATAGCCTCCTCCACGATCCACTGGGCCGCATGCTATCAAGTTTTTGATTGCGTCATCCACCATTTATATCGGCGCCCCAAGTCCAACGGTGCAAGGCCCAATACTCAATTCTTAAGACATGCCTTTTAAAGAAAATTATTACATGAGGCTACATATAACTCATTTCATGAACTTGAATTAAATGAGCTAGACGCGAACATGATGATAGTGATTTAAGATGTATATGTTTGCAGGAAGAAATTTTCATTGGGAGGCCACATACAAGTAGGTTGAAGCAATTATGCATACTGACAAGTAGATCATTCCTAAATATGACCAGAGACATTGGTTACTACTGGTTGCGTATTTTTTTCTTTATCTTGGCATCAGTAAATGCTGGTTTTATTTATTACAACATAGGATCAAGTAATGAAGCAATCTTATCAAAAGGCAAGTTTTATGGATTTGTCTATGGCTTCATGATCTTCATCTGTGTGGGAGCCTTACCCTTTTACCTCGAGGAAATGAAGGTATGCGAAGTATCATATTGATGCTTTTGCATGTTATTTAAGATCTAATTATACATATAGTCCTTGCAAATATAGCGAATTTTGATTTTTGTCCATCTAAAACCAGGTGTTCAGACGTGAAAGGTTTGGGAGGCAATATAGGGAGGACATTTATGTACTGTCACATTTCATCGCATCGTTACCTTTTGTCCTTGCAACTTCAATCTCTTCAGGAACAATACTTTATTATATGGTGAAATTTCATGAAGGATTCTCTCATTACTGCTATTTTAGCATGAACCTATTCTTATGCATTTCTGTGGCAGAAGGCTGCATGTTATTTGTTGCAGCACTTGTGTCCAATCAATTAGTAACCACAGTAATAGCAGCTGGTGTAACTGTAAGCATAGTAACATCATCTTCCTTACATAATCTTATCAATCACCATAAATTATAAATCTTATGATGCGTTGCATGCAGGTATTTATGTTGATGCCATCTAGTATATTCCGAAGGCTCACAGATCTTCCAAAATTCTTTTGGCGCTACCCGATGTCTTACATTAGCTACATTGCATGGCGCTATCTGATTAGAATATAATTTGTCGAGTGTCTCATCTTAGAAGTGATATAATTTAAAAATATGTTTATATGCAGGATTTGTCCTTTACATTAATAATTAATCCTAACTAATTATATTCTTGCTTAAAAAGAACTAATTATATTATCAACAGTAGTTAAGTTCAACCCAACTTACAAGATGTATCAAAGTCAATCAAAGATCCGTTGGGTCGCACTCCATATGTGTTTATACAAGTGTCATACATTTTTTACCTTACAAGCGTGTTTTGTAGAATTAAATTAGGCTAAAGGAGGGTAAATGGTTTAGTGTATCACAAGAAATGTCAATTTTAAGGAATTTATCTGTATTAACTCTACAAAGGGAAAATGCAACAACTATTTTAAATTACAAATAATCTACACTTGGAATAGATATATTGATGATGTTTTTTTGACGATGAATCTTAGGGGCAGTTCAAGAATGACATGATTGGACTTGAATTTGAGCCACTAGTGGCAGGGGATGCTAAGCTAAAGGGAGAAGTGATGCTTCAAAATTCATTTGGAATTCCAACAGATTATTCAAAATGGTGGGACTTAGCAGCTCTTGTTTTCTTATTAATATCTTATAGATTTCTCTTTTTCTTGGCTCTTAAGCACAAGGAGAGAGCTTCATCACTATTACATATCACAAGGACTTACATTGACATTTTACTCACAAGAACCCCATTCAAGGACACAAATGTTTCTTCAAGGAGACACCAACCCCACTATCCTTTGTCAGCTCAGGAAGGTCTTTCCTCTCCAATGTCTTAGTTCTTACATAGTGCCATATGTGTTAGCAACAATGCATCAATAATTGATATAAGCTCAAAGTAAATACTATAATATTAGCTTTTCCTCTTTTTAAATCCAAATTATTTGTGTTTGTGACCTTACAAGCTTTGTCTCGCTCCAAGTGTCAATGCTAATTTAAACTTAATATGGACAATCATGAAATTATGGGCAATATTATAGTATTTACTTTGTGAGTTGTGTTAAGTAAGTTTAACCCGAGTTAATGGGCAATGCTATATATAGCGAATTTGTGCTTCACGAATGCTGCTTAATATAGTATCGTTTACTAGCATTTACTTTAAGAGTTGTGCTATATAGTGCGAACACTATATTCACGAAAGGTACCCGCACTTATAGAAAACAGTACTTGATCAGTTTATGTGTAGTTTTTCATCAAAAAAGTGGGTTGTTTACTTATTTTTATTATTAAAATTAGAAAATTGCTATCTAGGCCCCTACTTGCTCCCAGGCCCTCATAAAATCCCAAAATACCTTTGAGGTAGTGTTAAAAAAATTCGTCATTTACTTAACAAAAATTCGTCGTTGGCACAATATTTCGTCAGGTAGACAATGAAATATTCGGAGATATTGACACAAGATTTCGTCAGGTAGACAACGAATCTATAATGTTGGCACAAGATTTCATCAAATAGACAACGAAACTGTGGTTAGGTAGTTTCGAGACGAAAGTAGCGGTTCTTGTGCAAGAACCAGGTTTAGGCAATGTTTAGACGTACTTTCGTCGCGTACTCAACGAAATTGATTATCAAGAACATTTTCATCACTTTGAAAGGCCTGAAAGTAAACATGAGGGCCTAGATACGCTTAGGTTAGCAAGTTAGTTAGAGATTACTAAAAGCCTTAACCCTTTTTTTTTTCTTCTCAAAATAGCCTATAATGCATTTATCATACAATTGAGTTGAGATAACGGGAGCCCTTTATTTAGATTCTTTTGTAATTGTATCATTCAGGACTTTTGTTTCTACAATTTCTCTCAAAGATTATTATATCAACAATAATAAATTTTAATTATTTCCTCTTATACTATGAAAATAAGCAGAATGGGCATTTGTTGCTAACACATATGGCACTATGTAAGTGTAAATAGGAAGAGGAAAAGCAAGAGCTAAGACATTGGAGAGGAAAGACCCTCCTGAGCTGACAAAGGATAGTGGGGTTGGTGTCTCCTTGAAGAAACATTTGTGTCCTTCATTGGGGTTTTTGTGAGTAAAATGTCCATGTAAGTCCTTATGATGTGTAATAGTGATGAAGCACTCTCCTTGTGCTTAAGAGTCAAGAAAAAGAGAAATCTATAAGATATTAATAAGAAGACAAGAGCTGCTAAGTCCCACCATTTTGAATAATCTGTTGGAATTCCAAATGAATCTTGAAGCATCACTTCTCCCTTTAGCTTAGCATCCCCTGCCACTAGTGGCTCAAATTCAAGTCCAATCATGTCATTCTTGAGCTGCCCCTAAGTTTCATGGTAAAAAAAACATTATCAACATCTATCAATTATGATATAATCTGGATTAGTTAGATACATTACTTTTTCAATGAATTTAAAAAGTCAAATTTTACTTGTATATAGAACCGTAGTAAGTAGAATATAAGCTACAAAGTTGACTTAACACATAACTCGCCCCTAAAAACTAACTTGTAAAGTGAAGGATGACTCCTGCTATAAACATATTTTCAAATCATATCTGGCTCATTCAATATGAGAAATAGCTAATATTTAGACATCAGTTATTTTACCTGTACTGACCATGCAATGTAGCTAATGTAAGACATCGGATACCGCCAGAAGAATTTTGGAAGGTCTGTTAGCCTTCTGAATATACTAGATGGCATCAACATAAATACCTATGTATGTGCAATGATGCATCAGCTTAAAAAGAACATTTCTAATATATAAGGAGGATATGCATGTTAAATGAATATTTGCTTACAGTTACACCAGCTGCTGTTACTATGGTTACTAATTGATTGGAAACAAGTGCTGCAACAAATAACATGCAGCCTTCTGCCACAGAAATGCATAAGAATAGGTTCATGCTAAAATAGCAGTAATGAGAGAATCCTTCATGAAATTTCACCATATAGTAAAGTATTGTTCCTGAAGAGACTGAAGTTGCAAGGACAAAAGGTAATGACGAGAGGAAATGTGACAGCACATACATGTCCTCCCCATAGTGCCCCCCAAACCTTTCACGTTTGAACACTTGGTTGGTTTTACAAGGACTAAAATCAAAATTCGCTATATTTAAACCTTAAATATCATGAAAAAACATCGCTATGATGCTCTGCGTACCTTTAATTCCTCGAGGTAAAAGGGTAAGGCTCCTACACAGATGAAGATCATGAATCCATAAACAAATCCATAAAACTTGCCTTTCAATAAGATTGCTTCATTACTTGATCCTATGTTGTAATAAATACAACCAGCATTGATCGATGCCAAGATGAAGAATAAAATTCGCAACCAGTAGTAACCAATGTCTCTGGTCATATTTAGGAATGATCTACGGGTCAGTATGCATAATTGCTTCAACCTACTTGTATGTGTCCTCCCAGTGAAAATTTCTTGCTGCAAACATATATTCGTCTTAAATCACTATATTCACATCTAGCTAATTTTATTCAAGTTCATCAAATGAGCCTAATATATCATAATTGCAGGTCTAACAAAAAGTTGATATACCCTTAATTTGATTTGCTGTATTTTTGTCTTTGTATTTGCCGAATGCATGGAATTCTTGTAGTTTTCTTGAAGCTTAAATTTAATCTCCTCTGTTGTCATAGTAGTTTGGGAATTCCATGATGATGAGGCTTCCTAAATACAAATTTTGCAATCAATATCTCATAATGAAAATACAAGAGAAAGATTGAAACAAATTTGGATGAGTTCTGTAAACTAACATTGACATTTTTCGATTGTATAAAGGTTGCAACACTATCAAACTCTGGGCTAACACAGCGAAGGAAATGCTCTGGAGGGTTTTTTCTTGTTGGACAAGGAAACCCTGCATCAGCAAAGAACTGGATTGGAAGAAGAGAGTTTAGCAATTTCATAATGTACCACTACAAAATGTTATCTAGGTTAAATTGCACTTTTGCCTCTATATTTCACAAAAATGCAATTTTAGCTGTCTAACTTTCAAAATAGCATTTTTGACCCCTGACTTTAGTTCATTTTGCAAAAGGTTGACCCCTCATTGATTTTGACTAAGCCAATGCACATAAGGACCATGACTCATATACCAAGTCAACATGTCTTGCCATATATATTGTCGTGGCATGTGAGTCATTGTCCATCTGGCAAGACATACTAAAAATGTTAAAGTTAGGGGCTAAAAGTCCTCCTTTCCTCTTCAAAAAAAAAAAGTTATGGGGTAAAAGTGCTATTATAAAAGGGGCCGAAATTGCAAATTTATAAAAATTAGGGGCCAAGCAAATATTTTTCTCTAAAGTAATGGTAAATTTTAGAAATTATTTTTAATTTCACCTTTAGTGCCATGGTGATTTCTCCAAAATAAACGGTTTGACCTCCTGCAAGAATAATGAGATCATCAAAGAGATTGAAAACATCACCACTTGGTTGATGAATAGAGAAGATAACAATTCTTTCATCATGAGCTATGCTTCTAAGAGATGAAACAACATAGAAAGCAGCTGCACTGTCCAATCCACTAGTTGGTTCATCAAGAAACATTATTTGAGGTTGTGTTAATAGCTCAATTCCTATGCTAAGCCTTCTTTTCTCTCCATTACTTATTCCTCTCAAATGCCAATTCCCAATTCTACTATCTTCAATGTCTTCCAAACCCATTTCAGCTATTGTTTTTGTTACCACGTTATCAATTTCAATTTTGGTCATGATAGCATGGAGTCTCAAATGTGCAGAGTATGTCAGAGTTTCTCTCACTGTTAGTGTTCCCAAGAAATAATCTTCTTGAGCAAGGTATGACTGCAATAAGATAAATAAATATTAGTAATTTATTTAGTAAGTGATAATAATATCATAATACAATATAATATTTTCATTTTGTGTCTCTATTAGGGGTGGCAAAGCGGGCGGCCCGCCCCGTTTAGACCCGCTCCGCCTAAAGTCCACTTAAAAATGGGTCGGGGAAGGCCGCGCCAACTTAGGTGTCCGAGTTGATAATTCATGTCCGCCCCGTTTATTGGCGGGTTGGCCCGCCAAACTTTTTAATTTTTTTTAATAATTACAAAATTATAATTACAAAAGTATTTTGATTTAATATAATTACAAAATTATTTAGCTCGATCAAAGAAGCCGACAAAATAATTTTTTTAAGAGCGTGTAATAGAATTTCAACGATAGCAAAAACAAAACAACTTCACAATACCATCAATGTTAAGGTAAAAAACAACTTCACAATACCAATGGAAATAAACAAATGGAAAGTTGGAAACCTTAGTATTAAAGAAAAAAGAAACTTTATAAGGAAAATAAATTAATAAACAATAAGATTTTTTTTAATCAAAAACAACAACAACTGAAATTATTGAATTAGGCTTAAGAGATAAGATAACCAATTTACATCTTAAGTAAAAAAAAAGTAACAATGCCCGCGGGCATGCCCGCCCCAACCCGCCACCGCCCCGTTTTTTAAGCGGACTAGACGAGACGGGTCAACTTAAGGTATCGAGCTGAAAACCATAGCTTCGCCCGCCCTAAATGGTCGGCCCGACGAGCTCGACCCATTTTGCCACCCCTGGTCTCTATCAAAATAACTTATCTACCTCAAAATAATGTACTAGTCAGCATGACATATAGTTAAAATAAAAAATATTAATTATCAAAATGAAAAGTATATATTAATTGAAGAATTCCACTAATATAAGGTTTGCCGAAAAGACCGCAAACAATTACAAAATTATTCAAAATTAAAAATATTAATTAATTACCCTATCAACCACAATGGGTAACATTTAAGTCACTAACAAAAATGTTTTTTTAAGAGGCAAAAATGAAACATATATATTAATAGAAGAATAATTTAAATATCATTTTCGTTCTTATATGTTCGCGAATTTTTTATTTTAGTATTTGTATCTTTTTTTGTTGCAAATAAGTTTCTAAATGTACAAAATTTGTTGGTTTTAATCCCTGCCGTTTGCTACCATTACAAATAATATTGATTCGTCAAAGGTTTGCACACGTGGTCACTATGATGTATCAAGTTAAGCTAACCCGGTCATTAATGAAGGACCAAAATCAAACTTTGTGAAAATTGAAACAAAATTATGGTGTAATCATGCATTTTCTTTCTATTCTAAGTGTGATTTTGTTCCTTCATTTATGACCGGATCAACTAAACTTGACACATCATAGTGGCCATGTGGTCAAACATTTGATAATTCAGCGATTTTGTAACGGTAGCAGACAACAAGGACTAAAATCAACAAATTTTGTACATTCAGGGATTTATTTACAACAAAAAATTATACAGGGACTAAAACCAAAAATTCGTAAACATATAGGAACGAAAATGATATTTAAGCCTAGAAGAATCACTAACAAAAATGTTAAAAAGAGTGTGAGATAGAGGGTCCGTTTGTTTTATTTTTAGAAAAGCGATTTTTCTTTTGTATTTTTACAAATAATTTTTATAATAATTTGATTAAAAATAGTAAAAGTTATTTTAGTATCATCTTTTTATAAATAAAAACGGTAATTTGGACATTTCATAACTTAAATATTCATGCCAGAGATTTTAAATTATGAAAAATCATAATTTTTTTAAAAATGTATCTCTCTAAAATAATTTTTATGAAAAGCTATTTAAAATAGTTTTTTTTAGAGTATTTTTTTAAAAAAAACTTATGATCCAAAACATTTTGTAATAAAATGATGAAATGTTTAAAACAACATTTTTAAGAGAAACCGTTTAAACCAAATTTTCATTTACGAAATCCTGGTGAACTTTTTGTTCTCTTAAACAAACTAAATCATTCTTTGTTATTTTTTTTTAAATGCAAAAAGTCCACTTTTTTAATTATATATTAGTTTTTACTATTTTATAAATACGAGTTTTTTAAAAATATTTTAAATCTTTTTTTAGTGTACTTTCACATGTGTAATTTGTTTCCAAACGGTAGTTGTAGTAGCCTTTAAAACAACTCATGGTAAGACTTGTGGGACAAGCTCTGGTACTCCATCTACTTTGTCTTAAATTACAACAGCAAAATTTAAAAACTTATTTTTATTGTTTTTAAGATTCACTTTTACTTATTTTTATGAAATGTAAATTGCTTTTAATTTGTTATCTCTTCAATTTTTTTATAGTTAATAACTAATAAAAATTATTTTGTCATCTTCCCATAAAACATATTTTAAAGAAAAATACAAAAGTCATTCTTCAAATTATCATATTTTTAATGTACTTTCACCTGTGTAATTTGTTTCCCAATAGTAGTTGTAGTAGCCTTTAAAACAACTCATGGTAAGACTTGTGGGACAAGCTCTGGTACTCCATCTACTTTGTCTTAAATTACAACAGCAAAATTTAAAAACTTATTTTTATTGTTTTTAAGATTCACTTTTACTTATTTTTATGAAATGTAAATTGCTTTTAATTTGTTATCTCTTCAATTTTTTTATAGTTAATAACTAATAAAAATTATTTTGTCATCTTCCCATAAAACATATTTTAAAGAAAAATACAAAAGTCATTCTTCAAATTATCATATTTTTAATGTACTTTCACCTGTGTAATTTGTTTCCCAATAGTAGTTGTAGTAGCCTTTAAAACAAACTCATGGTAAGACTTGTGGGACAAGCTCTCTTACTCCATGTACTCTGTCTTAAATTACAACAACCAAATTTAAAAACTTATTTTGTCATCTTCCCATAAAACATATTTTAAAGAAAAATACAAAAGTCATTCTTCAAATTATCATATTTTTAATGTATTTTCACCTGTGTAATTTGTTTCCCAACAATAGTTGTAGTAGCCTTTAAAACAAACTCATGGTAAGACTTGTGGGACAAGCTCTCTTAATCCATGTACTCTGTCTTAAATTACAACAACCAAATTTAAAAACTTTTTTTTTATCGTTTTGAAGATTTGTTTTTACTTATTTTTATAATTGCTTTTAATTTGTTATCTCTTCAATTTTTTTTATAGTTAATAACTAATAAAAATTATTTTGGCATCTCCTCAAAAATCATATTTCAAAGAAAAATATAAAAGTCATACTTCAAATTATCATATATTTATAGGCCAATGCTATGGTGGACCACCTTATCAAGTGGTCCACCGTGGACAAGTGTTCAATACTATTATAACGAATATGAATTTTACAAAATCGACCGTTAGATTGAAAATTTATATCATATAGATTATCCATAAAAAAATGTAGAAAAATCAAAAATCATTTGATATGTTTTTGTGACCCATAAAGATTAACGGTTTATTAAAAACTGTAAATCTTAATGAGTCCCAATAACATATCAAATGATTTTAAATTTTTCTAATTTTTTTTATAAATGATCTATATGATATAAACTTTCGATCCAACGGTGAATTTTGTAAAATTCGTATTCGTTATAGCATTAGTCCACCATGGACCACTTGAATAAGTGGTCCATATTAGAATTATCATATATTTATAATGTACTTTTACGTGTGTAATTTATTTCCAAACGATAGTTGTAGTAGACTTTTCATGGTAAGACTTGTGGGACAAGCTCTCTTACTCCATCTACTCTGTCTTAAATTACAACAACAAAATTTTAAAACTTATTTTTATTGTTTTTAAGATTCGCTTTTACTTATTTTTATAAAATTAGATGTAAATTGCTTTTTTTTTTGCTTATTATAATTTGAAATGGGGAGAGAGTATTTCTTATATTGTAAAGAATCATTTTTAAGGTTTATTGAATATGTGAATTATTTTGGTACCCAAAATAACTTTTTTAAATATCAACTAATATGAAAATATGATATGACATTAGGTACCGAGGCCCGGCCTCCACACAAGTGCAAAGTGTTCGACGGCATCAAGCCTCTAAATTTTTGTGGCCTCGGTTTAAAATTTTGAGATCCTATAATAATATAATTATATATTATTAATATTCATAAAATATCAGATACGTATCAATAGATTAATTTTGAGACCCAATAATAATAGTTATATATTGTCAATGTTCATAAAATATTTGATATCTATTAATAGATTAATGCTAGACCATGATGATTTTCTGTGCAAGGTCATTATTCAACAAATCCCTATATTGACATTTTTTCTGCATAACTTTAGTTATATTTATTTTAAATTAAATTAAAACTAAATTCTTTTTATTGAAAAATTTGCATTTTTTATTAGGAGTCTATTTTTAATATTTAACCGGACCTCCAAATAGTCGAAGAAGTCGGTGCTGTTGGTACCCAATATAAGTTGAATACTCTATGAATAACATATATCAAGTTTATTATAGATCAGATGCACCAGTTATTTATTATAAAAAAAATAAATACATCAGTTAGTTAATGAATTGAAAAAGTATATATCATTTAGAGTTAAATATGTTTTACTTCCTATAAAATTATGAATTTTTAAATTTATTATCTAATTTTTTTTATTCACTTTAGGCTCTATTTACATTTTATAGGGCCTATTTAGAGGGACTAAAAGTACCAATTTTTTGAATTTATTTTTTTAAAATAAAGACTATTCTTACAAACTGCAATATTTTGAAGATTAAAATTATCATTAAAATTTAATAAAAACTAAATATAAAAAAAATAAAAATTTGTTAGAACTAAAAATATATTTAATCGCATCTTTTATTTAGCTCATATTTATAATCTACATGCATAGGACTAACCACTTACCACTCAGTAATATATATTCTTTTTTCTTTTGACAATTTTGTAACATGCATTTTTCATGCTTTCTTTAAGTTTCCTCTAGTTTTTTCAAACCTAAACATCTGAAGAAATCATGTTCCTAAAATGATGAGAATTAACAGCCCGAGATCATTGAAAATAATACGGAATGTGTGTAATCAAACTCACAATATCCCTGCAGCCTGCACTACTTTTCTTAGCCCCATTGATCAGTATATTTCCAGTCATGCTAACATTGGTAGGAAGTATTCCTGTTGGATTCATCATAAAAAATATTAAAAGAGAGAAAGAACATAGGGTCACTAAGTATATAAATAGCATATAATTTTTTAGAATGACAAAATAATAAATTATTCAAAACTCACATAAACAAAGTAGAGAAATCGGGTTTGAACCCTGGTCATGACTCATGATATTTGACGCAAACAATTTTGACATTTATTCTCTTTAATAATGTATTGAACAATAGAATAGTAGTAGTAGTATAACTAACCAGCGAGGGCATGAAGTAAAGTGGATTTGCCGGATCCTGAAGGACCAATGATTGCCATAACTCGGTTGGATTCTGCATAACCACTTAAGCCATTTATCAGAACTTTTCTTTTTGGACCACCGTTGTTGCTGTTGAAATTTGGAATATTTGGTGCTACATACATTGTCAAATCTTCCCAAACCAAACATAACGAGTCCCTCCTCTCATCATCCACATTTACCTTTGACTCCATTGATCATTGAGTACGTATTGATCAACATATGTATATATTATATAGCATGTGTGCCCATATGGAACCAAAATGGTAGATGGCATTAATTGTTGGCATGCTTATCGTCTTAAGATTAAATTAGTTAGACCGAGAATAATTTTTTTTTTTTTACATAGACGAAATGATAAAATTAATATAAACTCACACATAAATGAGAGGGAGTTGGAATTTGAACTCACACATAAATTTTATAAATATCTAAAACCGTTTAATATGTTATTGAGACTCGTCAAGATTAACAGTTTATGCGTTTTCATTGAATACCGTTAATCTTGACGATTCTCAATAACATATCAAATGATTTGAGATTTTTATAAAACTTAACATAGATGATCTATACGATATAATCTTCCAATCTAACGGTGAATTTTGTAAAATTTGAATTCTTTAAAGCGTTATTGAGCGGTGTGTTATGGACTGGACATTTGCTCCGAGCAGGCCCAATCGCTGGGTGTCGATGATGTTTTCCGAACAGAACCTCCTCAGCTTACGCAGCGTCAACCGCTGCTTCTGCCCGCCATGTCGGGCACAACGACCCTTGAATTAACAGCTCCGCGCTATCTGTCGAGCACGTCTGCTCATCAGATATGCTCCCCTTCGCGAGCACGCGTTCCGCGTCATTCCACTCCTATCCGTTACGGAATTCACGCGTATTGGATAAACCATAGTGAGAACTATAACGGTTTCTCCTGCATCTACACAGAAACCTGGTAATTATCCACTGCTGGGCCGTGTCCAACGGCCTAATAGAGATAATCGTTGGCCCCGCGCTAGAGGTTATAAATACTCCTTATCACTGAGGAGTCAGGTACACTTTTCTCATTCTCTACCTCCTCTCTTTGTACTTGTACTGACTTGAGCGTCAGAGCACCTGCAGGTACAAACCCCCCCTCCGTTTTCCAACCACCGCGCACGGTGACATTTGTTGGCTAACGATCATGATCCTCCGGTCCAGGTACGATCAGTGACGACTTCACTAGGGACGTGAGTGCTCCCTTCTTGCTTTCTTTCATCAAAGAAACTTGAAAAAACGAATCAACTCCAATTTTGTTATGGCTGGCAGGCAACCAATCTCTTCCTCCCGGTAAAGACGGTGATGCTCCTTTCCACGACGCCGATGGCAATCCCATGCGGACCGTCATTGCTCCCAACGACGTTCCGACGGCGGACGATAATCCATCCGTCGATCTTGAGGCTGATCCCAGCGACGGGAGAGAGACGCCGATTTTCGATGACGACGATATCATCGAAGTCCGCAACAACGTTTCCACAAACTCCGTAAACGCAACCACCTCCGGTTCCAAAACCCCCGCGGATGACGAAGGTTCCAGAATTCAAGGGCAACAGGTCATGACGATGTCAACGGCGGAATTCAAGATGTTGATCGAGCACAAGAAGCTTCTCGTCGAGCAGAACAAGAGGATTTAAGCATTAAAGAAAAATACGCGTCTTCCACGTCATCAGCGCGAGGACACGACGCATTGACAAGTCGCACCAAAGAAGCGTGCACGAACTACTCCCCGCGAGGGTCGTGTCATCCAAGGTGCCAAACGGGAAAAGGGAATCGAATTCCGCGATCCTCGCCCACCAAGCTTTTGTCGCCCTGCGCGACTAGCTAGAGGGAATTCCTCATCTGCTGCTGCAGACCGGGGAAAGCAGCAGTACCAAAGTCCTCCTTGGCGCGAGGAGTACAATCGTTCTCCTGCTCCTCGGGGGCACGATTCTCCACAATACGAGCCCGTGTAGAGTGACGAGGAGGATATCCAGGGACCTCTATCCCTGGATATTCTAAATACTCCTCTCCCACAGGAGTTCGAAAAACATCCTTCCAACCTGGGACAATATGACGGGTAGGGAGACCCCGACGATCATATTGTCGACATAAATGTCTTTTCCACCATCAAGTGCAGACTCTTTTCCACCATGTTGAGGAAAGGAACACTTGATTGGTATAAAGCCCTGCCCCCAGGCTCCATCAGCTCTTGAAAGCAATTGTCCAAGCACTTCACCAGGCATTTCACCACGTCTCGCCGTCAACCAAAAACGGTGGCTTCGCTAGAAGCTATTGTCCAAAGAGACAACGAATCTCTCCGCCAATTACATAGAGAGGTTCACAAAAGAGGCCGTCCAAGTCAACACCAACGACGACCTGAAGAAATACTTGATTGAGCGTGGCCTTCGACGCCACAGCGATTTTGCCAAGGCCATCGGGATTGAGCCCCAGGCAACGCTCAACGACCTCCTCCCCAAGGTAAGAGCCTTCATCGAGTACGAGGAGAAAGAAACTGCTGCAAGCGTTCGCAACCCGCGAGCAGAAAGCTCCTCGGGACACAACTGAGGTTCCTCCCGAGGAGGAGGAGAAACAAGGCACGATGACCGACCACGGGACAAAAACTGTGGTCCCGCTAGCCAGTTCACCCAATACACCCCGCATCTCGCGAGCAAATCCTCAGCATGATCAGCACATTTGATTTTTAGAACTGGGGGATCAGACTACCCAAACAGGTCCCCGCCAAACCCAACGCGGACAAGAGCAAGTGGTGCAGGTACCAAAAGACACACGGTCACGTGACCGAAGATTGCATCCATCTGAAGGATGCAATTGAAATATTGATCAAGGGCGGGCATCTGAAGTAGTTCGCCAAGAAGGGCGAGACTCCTCAATAGGAGCCCCAACCGAAGCCCAAGCCCGACGATGAAGCTGGCACAGGAGCCAGCGCACTACATGTAGCTATGTCGGTTCACCGACCTGAAGATTTCAATGTCACCAGCGACATGGCTGCCCGACTCGGCAAATGGGAGAGCTTCCCATCTGCTATAATTATTTCCAGCGGAGGGTTCAACACTCACACCGTCGAATCTGTCAAGAGAAAGTTCGACGAGCTCATCTCCGCTTCGTCGGTCACAGGCGTCACCATCGACTCACCTAGGGGAGAAAAATTTGTCCCCCTGGCCTTTTATCTCAAGGAGATGCCCGACGGGTCTCCCAACGCCCAGATTCCACTTCTCATCCGGACAAGCATGGCTAACTTCGATGTCCACCGCATTCTGGTCGACGAAGGAAGTTCGTGCGATATCGTGCATTCCTCTCTTTTCAACGTGCTGGAATTGTTATGCTTACTGCCGAGTGTAGCGCCATATTTCAAAACGAAATGCCTCCTAAGTTAAATGACCCAGGAATTTCTCCATACCCCGTGTTTTTGGAAAGTACGTCATAGATAGAGCCATATGCGATTTAGGAGCCAGTATTAGCTTAATGCCTATGTCCAGATGCGAAAAACTTAAGTTAGGAGAATTGAGACCAACTAAAATGCCAATACAATTCGCTGACCGTTCTGTCAAATACCCCCTAGGTATACTAGAAAACGTGCTAGTACGTGTACGTCAATTCTTCATCCCAACTGATTTTATAGTCATGGATATAAGAGAAGATTCCAATACACCTATCACTTTAGGAAGGCCATTCTTAGCTATTGTTGGTGCACTAATAGATGTAAAGAAAGGAAAGCTCACTTTTGAAGTGGGTGAAGAAAAAGTCGAATTTATTCTGACACAATTCATGAAAGAACCAACTATAGACAATAAATGCTACATGATAGACGTCATCGAAGAATGTAGAGATGAGTTGGACCAAACTACATATTCAAAAGTTCTAAAAACTCCTACTCATACTCCTCAAACTCATGAAAGTAATGATGACAGCCTAGGTGAGTGTTTAGAAATTACATCAGATCATATGCCTTGCCCGGTAAAACCACCATTAGAACTCAAAACTCTACCAGGATTCCAAAAAGGAGCTCCTGCTCCTCCAGATGTCCCTACAAAGTCAAACCTGGAACTTATAATGGAAAGCTTTGTCCTAGCTCAGACTCTGCTGAATAAGGAGTTCATAAATCAGAATATTCATACCAATAAGTTGATTAATCAATTGGTTAACAAATTTGATCTTATGGTCACCCACAACAAAATGCTTGAAACTCAGATATCTCAAGTGGCCCAGCAACTGGAAGCTACAACTGCCCCAGCCAGAACTTTTTCAGGCCAATCAAAACCAAATCCCAAGGGACATGTTAATGTTATAATGCTGCAAAGCGGAATTGATTTAGAAGATCCCATTGTTGCAAGAGTAAAAGGCCAATACTTAGAAAAAAGTATTGAGGAAAAACCGACAGTAGTAGAGGATAAACAAGCATCAATGGTCAAGGAGGCGGTTGAGAACGATCAAGAAAAAACATACGTACCCCCTCCTCCTTACAAACCCTTTAAACGAGTACCTCCCAACATACAAAAATCCCACCCAAAAGTAGCATTTTTAAAGATAAAACACCATTGTTTGTTTCCAAGAAAAAGAAAAGAAAAAGTAAAACACCTATGAAATGGTTTGACATGTTCAAATGGAGACCTAAGGATGTTGGGCATAATTTTAAGAATGTGAGTCTGGAAGAGTCGCCATATTGATCTAAAGGGTTAAGAAGTCGAGCTAACCGACTGTAAACAAAGCGCTGCGTGGGAGGCAACCCACGAGTTTTTAATCTAATGCTTTTATTTTTGTTTATTTGAATTTGAAGCAAATAAAGAGATCAATAGCTTGACACCTATCAGCTATACCCAGACGCGAATCTCCAGGTTTTACACTCCAATTCTACTCTTGAGTCGCAACAATGAGGACACTGTTGGATTTAAGTTTAGGGGAGAAGTTTTACCGCTTTCATTTATTTTCAGTTATTTCAATTTCTATTAGTTTAATTTCCCTTTCGAATAATAAAAAAAATTAATTAATTAAATTTATAGTCATTCTCCGGTTTTTCTAAATTTTTCCTTTTCTTGAGCCAATTTAAAATTTTTCTAAAGATTTAGGATAAACAACTCACTTTGAAAGTATATAGGTTGAGAAAAGACAAGAGGCTGAGTTAAGAAAATTAGGAAATTTTTCAACAATATCAGTATTTTTCCGACACCCAGAAGTGTCCCTAGTATATATATCAATTTGAATAACAGTTGTGCCAAAATCTTCTGATTTAAATTTATGGATGCCTTAAGTAGTTTATCTATCCAGTCGGACACCATCTATAGAGTCACACATTAAGTAGGTTAGTCGATGAATATAAGCGAATTATCTAAAAAAAAGAGAGAAAGTAAAAGGTCATACTATGGTAATACGGTTAAACCTTGAAAAAATATATACATATATGAATAATGCCTATGAAGTGATACAAAAAAATTTGTGCACATCAAGCTTTATTGCAAAAAAGAAAAGAAAAAAAATGAATAAAGGCGTTAACCGACTTTCTTGCCATGTGTGTGACATAAATAAATGGTCTTAATGTGACTGTCTAAAATGAAAAAGGATAAAACAAAGAAGAAGATTCAGATTTTAGTACAACGGCATGATCCAAATTCGATATACATAAGAGGGAGAACTTTGTGTGTCGTTTAAATACCCTTCTTGATTGAATAAACACCTAATTAATTAATCTTAGCCGATTTGAATTTCTGACCACGTATGAGTACTTGTGATGTTGTTTTTCTCTAAGTCTGTGTGTCTGAGTTGCTTCGCATTTTAAAATGTTTTCTATATGCAAGCTAAATTGCTTGAGGACAAGCAATGATTCAAGTTTAGGGGAGTTTGATAGATCGAAAAATGTACTATTTATTTAGTTAAATTAATATAATATTTCAGTTATTTTATTTCGATTTCGTAATTTTATATTATAAATTGTTATTAATTCCTGGTATTTTATTTTATCAAATGAAAAGTAAACGAATTGAATAAATGAGCAAAAACGGACTGAAAAGAAGCTAAACGAGACAAAAAGGGACAACACAAAGCCATCTGGCTTGCACCCCCCCACCCACACCCCCACACACTACAACAACACATACAGCGGCATTATGAGGGAAGAAATGGGCTGGCCCAAAGCACTACCACGCCGCCCAGCAAAGCACCATCAAGCCGTCCGCCTTATTTTAATCCACCGGTCCCTGTTGCATGCAAACAAAAGTCCCACATCGGACAAAACCAAATAATGCTTGTCATTTTATTAGTATAAATAGGTCCTCATATTTTCATTATAAACACACAACTTGCAAGAGTTAAAAGAGTTGAATTAAGACTTAAAGATTGTTCTATTTTTTTTTTTTTCTTCTCTTAGTTTAATATTTTTATGGTTGTTGTCCCAACGCTTGTACTCGGAGCTTTTTATTAATTCAGATTTTTATTTCTTTTACTTAATTTTTTCTTATTTATTTTCTGTCTTTAATTTCGCCTTTATTTTATTATGTTTAATTATTTATTTGCTTGCTTTATTTCTATGTCTTTATTTTTAATTATGTCTAATTGTTTTAATATTGTTAGGATGCGTAGTTAGAAGCTAATAGGGGTTCGATAATTAGGATCGTGCGTATATTTTTAATTCGATTTTTAATAATACATTCCATAATTCGTTACGAGAGTGAGAATTATTTAAGGCATAAGCCAACATAGACGAGAGTTGAGGTTTATGCAAGATAGTAAAAACCGAGCATTAATTCTAAAATCCGCGAGAGCTGTTTAGAATTAATGAAATTGTTTTCTTAAGCAGTTTTTAATTCAACCAAAGATTATAATTTGTCACGAGAGTGAGAATTAATTAAAGTTAAAATCAATAGAGCGGAGCGTGAGATTTCTACTAGATAGTAAAAACTGAACATTAACTCTAATCAGCAACGAAAGTTGGGATTAGAGTTAATTAAATTATATTGGTTTTCAAAAAGTATTTTATTAGCGGATGTGAGGACGAGAGTTAAGTATCACCTTTATATTATATAACGATAGTCAAGATTTGCGAGAGCTGAGATTAGTATTTTTAAATCAATATAGTTTCGAAAACTAAATCTTTTAGCACGACTTAAATACTAAACCCTCTGAAGCAACTAAGAGCGCATCCTAGTAATACTTATTCCAATTTATTTAAAAATCAATTAAAAAAATATATTTTAATTTAAATCCCTTTATTTTAATTATTAGCCTTAGATTTACAAAGTAACATTAGATAACAGTAGGTCGATTATTGGTCTCGGTGGGAACGATAATCTTTTAAAACTACGCGCACGACTGCATACTTGCAGTCATGTTGTCGTCTGATCACAGATAAGTGTTCATACCTTCAGATACCTAAGCCAAGTGAGAATTTGAGTCAAATATTTCCAAAAGGTATTACCAACTTTCTTTCGATCTACTATGAGAGTACTGTACTCCTGTTTATTTTTCAGAACTTGCTCCAATTCTCTGCTAACCGATTGATTTAATAATATGTGCATTGAGGTAATTGTTTGTTATAACCCAGAGTCTTTTCAAGCCACTTTTGTATTATTAATATATCATTTGCTAGCCAATTTTGAGCCGTAAAAAAATAATATCCATTTTCTTTCGGTGACAAACCATGTTACAAGCCTATAGACCAGAAAAACAAATGAATTACCCTATTTGGAGTTAGGTAATAGTTCTCTGATCTTGGCAACAATCTAAGTTTGGGGTTACTCATGGAACTAACAACATTTCAAGTTTGGGGTGGGTATACAGAGAACTATCACTATACAAAATAAAAATAAAAATATAAAAAAAGAGACGGGAAAACATAAAAAAATTCCCTAAAAAAATATGGTCTCTTCAAAAAATAAATAAATAAATAAAAGAGCCAAAAAGGCAAAAATAGTGATAGAAAAGAACCACAAATGTCTCCCCGGTTCGAATTCTCTGATACCAACATCAAAAAGGTACCCTATGGAATAAGGTTGCGTACACAAAAAGGAAACAAAGTAGAACTTAACTTCAATGTTTAGCCTACTTATCCCAAAAATTTCATACCTTGATCCTAGCCACGTTATAACCTTTAAAGACCTCCAATAATGCATGTTTATTGAATTTTTACTGGTTGTTTAGAATTCTTGCAAGCCTATAGTAAAATGGCAGGTTGTACGATGATTGAGAGTAACCCTTTCAATTTCGAGTGAAAATTTGAGAGAGAGAGAGAGAGAGAGAGAGAGAGAGAGAGAGAGAGAGAGAGAGAGAGAAGGTTGAACACGGACTCTTGCAGACATTTGTCCGACTCGTTACTATCAATGTCTCCTAAACCAAGCAGGACTGAGCATGAACGTTGCGGTAAGAATCAGTGGTAGCATTGCTGAATACATGCAAGGTGGTGAAATTCGTATCATCTTTATTTATCTCTTAAATCGCTAACGATTTTGTCTAACAGCGTGTTACTTGAGGACAAGCAACAATTTAAGTTTGGGGTTGTGATGACAGAAATTTCTATAGTATTTTTAGTAGTATTATTAGTAGTAATTTAACCAAGACAGACCCAAATATCAAGAATAACCTAAAGAATTGAGGAAAAGCATCAAGACAAAGCAAAGATACGCAAAAGACAAGAAGAAGTGAAGAAAAGCATCTCATCGTGTCACGATGGCTACCGTCGCACCACGATGGGAGCTGCTTGCTTGCCTAGAAATCAGAAATTATATTTTTGAAGAAAATCTCAGTATCGCAGTACGATGGACTATATCGCAGCACGATGACATAACTTGGCGACCAAGCTGATGAAATGCACATGATCAATTATAATTTTAAACTGAATCTTCCCATCGTGTCACGATGGACCTATCGTGTCACGATGGCTTGCTGATGCCCAATACGAAAAGTATAAATAGAGCTCCAATTCCTCATTATTTTTCATTCAGAAATAGAAGAACTTTCTCTTCTTTTTAAGGCAGGTTCGGAGGAGCCCGAAACTAGGATCTAGTGGCATTGGATGGTTGATGGTCATAATGCATGTTTGTTGAATAACTCTATTTAGTAATTAGGGTATGTGACACAGTTAGGTTAGGCTCTTGTAGGTACCATAGTTGCGAATGTAGGGAAACTTCACTAACATAGGGTAGTAGTAAGGTACTACCATAACAAGAATAAAATCAACGCCGAATAATAATCTGAATATCTATGTTATACACCGATTATGCCAAGTATTAAGGAGGGAGTAAGTTCAACAGCCATACCTATCCTCTATATTTCTTGAATCAAAATATTTACTTTTTCTGCAACGCATATCACTAATTTTATAAATTAAAAACCTTTTTTCTAAAACCCAAAGCGAATGCAAAAACCACGAACTAGAATAGCACTGACGGTGTTTTGGCACGATCCCTGTGGATACGAACTCATTATAGACACCTAGAGTGTGAATTATTACTCGACGACAGACTGGTGCACTTGTCAGACTGTAGTCATCCCCCTCTGTTGTCGCTGGAGCTAGGGCTGGAAATGAGTCGAGCTGAGTCGAACTCATCTGAGCTCGACTCGGCTCGCTAGGAATTAGTTCAACTCAAAACTCGACTCAAGTTCGATACGAACTCTTTTTTCAGCTCGAGTTCGGCTCATTTAAAGTTCACGAATAGTTCGGTTCAGCTCGTTAGGTTCAACTCGTTAAGTCAAGTTACATGATTTTAAAGTAATATTTTTTGTCAAAATTTCAAAATTTACTCTATAACATTTTCAACTATTTTTTTTTAAAGAAAAAGAAAATATTAAATTAAAATAAAAGTCATCCCAAGTGAATAATAGATAAACACGTACAAAATTCAAACAGTCATAAACTAAGCAAAAACCAACAAAATTCCACGATTAATTTAAAAAGATTTGGATATATATATATATATATATATATATATATATATATATATATATATATATATATATATATATATAATCGAGTTAGTTCATGAGCCAAACGAGTCGAACTATATATAGTTTATGTTCGGCTCATTTATTTAACGAACTTAATTTTTAACTCAAGTTCAGCTCATTTGGTTCACGAACCAAGTTCACGAGTCAATTATCGAATCGAGCTTCGAACTATTCACGAGTTGGCTTGGGTCATTGCCAGCCCTAGCTGGAGCCATCATATCTTTCAAGGTCGCCACCTCACTCCTCGCCTTATCACGCTCCTCCTTGGTCTCCCGTAGCTCAGTTGACTGTTGGGAAAAAATCTTGTATTTTTCCTTATAGTTATTGAAAGCGGCCTGCACCTTCATAGCTTTGGCCTCCACCCCAAAGACCGCCTCCTTCATTTGCTCAAACTTTCCCACAGACTCTACCCTCTCCTCTTGCAGGAACAAAGTTGTTTCCCATAACCGCACCAGCCCGGCCGTGTCCTTGGTCATCTGAACCTTTAACTGCTAATCCTCGTACTTTGCTAGTGCCTCCCTCTCCGACCCTGCGAGCACAGGAGGATGCATCTCGAAGAACCCCTGGGCGTTGTAGCACCCGAGGAGCAAAAACCCTTCTCGGCCTGACCAGTAAGGTCGACCACCTTCTAATCCACTCTAGCCCTCTTCTGCGGATTGATCTTGGGGCTAACCACCCTAGCAGCCGGAGAAGACCTTGCGCTCGGAGAGGATGAACTCCCAAGGCCAGACTGAGACTGCCCAAAAGTGGCAGCTCTTGTTTTCTTTTCCCGAGCCTTGGCAGCATCGGCGGCGAATTTGAGCAGGCATTCAGTTACGCTCGACATGTTATTTGCAAAGGGAAACACGAAATGGGTTAGTGACGAGCAGAGAAAAATGCATAACATAAGCTAAAGCAAATAAAAACAAGTTAACGTCGACCACACGCCTAAGCAGCTATACCAAAAAATATCTTGCCTTCAACGTGATTCCTACACTTGAGCAACTTATGCGTGCAAATCAACCTTGGTGAGAATCGTTCATTCCCTTACGCGTCCAGCATTGGCGTACCATCTCTAAGCTCCCACCGAGCAGCGTGAAAACTCCCAACGTACTCTTTCAGGCTCTCCAGTACCTCCACCTCGACTTCCGTCAGCGACGCGTCGGGGTAAGGTAATGACCCGACGATTTCTCGTAATGGCTCCTCGACCAAGAAAGGGGAATACGAGGAACCAAAATTACCTCGCCCTCGGGAGTCTCCATCTCCTCGAACAGTGACTTTGTCGCCACAGGCGTCCTCAACCGCACCACATAGTATCTAGACTTGAACCCGTGAACAGAGTCGACGTACATCTCGAAAGAACAATTGCTTCCCTTCGTCGTCAGTCTTCCGTTGAAGCTTGAAAACGGTGAAGAAAAGACGGCGAGAGGCGTCGACGTTGCGATACGCACAAAGCAACTCGAAAGCACGAATAAATGCCATCGAGTTTGGATGGAGTTGCGAATGCGCCAACTGTAGATGCCTAAATATATCTATGGTGAGCCCGCTAAACGGTAATCGCAGGCCCACCTCCTTAAATACAAACTCATACATACCAAACCCACGCTCGGGGAACTCCGAGCATATGCGCTCCTCCGGTAGGGGATGGTGTACCTCCCAGTCGTCGGAACCCTCCTCGACCATAGTGTAAATATCCATATACAACGCCGTCACTACCGAGGGCCACTCCCAAGGCTCCGCGCCTATCCAACTCGTGTCGCGAAGGGGTATAGCGTCGGGCACGTCATTCTCCCCTTCTGCAGCCATAGTAATGAACCTGAAAAGTAGAGGAAAGAAAGTGAATTCGACGTTGAATCAAGTCCATCCTTCCACTGCAATTCAAGTGAAAGGGCGTAAAAAGGCACGAGGACGCTGTCCCCGACCAAAAGCCCTCAAAAGTACAAAACAAAGAAACACGAGGAGCGTTCCTCGACGAAACTCCCCTCGAAATTATTCAAACAAAAATACGGGGAAACAATTCCCCGACATTTTCTCTCCTCACCAAACAATGCTAGTCAGGTACACTTTTCTCATTCTCTACCTCCTCTCTTTGTACTTGTACTGACTTGAGCATCGGAGCACATGCAGATACAATCCCCCCTCCGTTTTCCAACCACTGCGCACGGCGACGTTTGCTGGCCAACGATTCTGATCCTCGGGTCCAGTTACGATCACGGTATAACATTTGATGTCATACTAGTTAGTATCATTTGATCCTAACTCTATAACCCTATATATATATATATATATATATATATATATATATATATATATATGCTTACATTGATAATCACGGCCAAAATTAATGCTTAAATTTATGCATAATGTACCACACGATGTCTTTTGAATGGATAATCACTGCCAATATTTATGCTTAAATTGGAAAATGTTTTGGTCCACATCTTTGCATAGTTGAACTTGAAGGGCCAGAATTAATTGGACAACCATGCCAACGAAACTCAAAAGTCAAAAGTCTAATTAAATGAAGGGTTTTGCCAATATAAGAGCGGAACTCAAAAGTCACAAAATAGTGATTGTGGGTGAAGGAATTCATGATGATAGTGATTGTTTGAGAATTAAAGCACTAACGAATAGGGGTGTAAGCGGATCAGAAAAATCCGATTAAACCGATGATCCAAACCAATCCAAACTGAAAAAAAAACCGATTTTTATGGTTCGGATAAAAAACCGAACCAATTAAAAACTGAAATGGTTTGGTTTGGTTCTCGGATCCAGTTTTCAGATCCAATGGACAAACCGAACCAAACCAATATAGAGTATATATGTTAATTTTTTTTTAGACAGCTCATATCTATCAGAAACTACAACTGGCCCAACTATTTCTAAAAAATAAAATAAAACATGTCTCACTTAGAAACTCTAATTTAAAAACGCAAACTTAGAAACAATCATAGCCACAAACGCATACTCATAAATGTTACTCTCACCTCACCCTCATCCTCAAGCTGCTCTCATCTCACATCACCTCATTCTTAAAGCTGCTCTTGACACTACGCAATCAACATTCTCACATCACGTTGCTGCTCTCAGAACGGTAACTTCTCAAGCGTTGTTTCGATTATTGCACTTTATCATTTGAAGAACATATGAACTTAATTAATTTCAATATGATTGTATTTTTTATTTGATGAACTTATAAACTTAATTTCAATATTGTATTATGTATATGTATTTGAAGAACTTATGTGAAAAGAATTGTATTTTGTATTTGACGAGCTTATGGAAAAAAAATATCGGGAAAAAAATAGTAGCATCGAATACATCGAAAAAAACCGATTAAAGTATCTGAACCAAACCGACGAGTTTGGTTCGGATTCATTTTTGAAAAACGTTAAAAACCGAACCAAACCGAACCAATCAATGATATTCATTGGTTCGGATTTCGGATTCACTCAAAACCGATCTAAACCGGTCCAATTACACCCCTACTAACGGACAATGTGGGTGAAGGAATTCATGATGATAGTGATTGTTTGAGAATTAAAGCACTAATAATGTATCAATTTCATTCAAAGCACAAACAAAACTGTGTATTGAGATAGTGCAATTAATCTAACATAGTAACATGAGTCTTTAAATTTTATGTTTCTAATAGTTAAATCTTTAAATGTCTTAGGTGATAATTAAGTTTTTATCTAACAAATCGGTTATTTAAGTTTTTATCTAATAAACTGTCTAAATTATTTTGTTTTTCTTTTATTTAAGAGAAATGCTTAAGTGCACGAGGCACTTAGTCATGCAACTTGCACGATTCGCTAATATGACATGATTTTTATTTTTGGTACAGTGTTTTTTATTTTCTTTATTTTTTTATTTTCTTTATTTTTTTTACGGCCGTGCTATATAAGTTTCTATCATCTTATTTTATTTACCGCATGAGAAAAAATAATAAGCATTGATGGTGTAAAATAATTATATACCGTCAAATAATATATTTTTGTTAGTTATTTTAGTACTTAAATGTATATTTATTTAAAGGTAAATTTTAGATACCTGATCTTACCAGGATCAGAAGGTGACCGGAATAGAGGTGGTTGATTCAGCAAGCTCCTTGTTGAAGCGGAAGGGGGGTGTGTACTTGTATACACTCTGACGCTCAAGTCAGTGAAATGTATAGCTCTAAGGTTTTCAAGGTTGGTAGAAAGCATACCTGACTCCTCTTAATGAGGAGTATATATACCCCAGCGCTGGGCCAAGGCCTTAATGCCCATTAAATGGCTGCCGAAATTTTGGCCGTTCGGGTCATGATGAGCAGTTAATGCCATCATTCCGGTGGTCGGCCGTTACAGATTGTGAGATTCTGTAGGATCTGGCCGACGGGGAGGGTGCCCCTCTGGAGGGCAAAGCCTTTAGTCTTTAGGGGACTTAGACTTAGAAGTCCAGAACAGAAGCCCCCCAAGTCGTTATGCTCGTTTGCGAGCATGATGACTTTAACTTTGGCAATACGCCTTTGTTTGCGCATACGAGCGACGAGGATCGTGATCTCATTTCGTTATCAACAAGCACAATTGTATGCGAGGATTACGGATTCGTTTGTTCGTATCGAGGAGCTTGTTATGGAATCTTTGCGAGGACCCTGAAATTTTTGCGTTCGTCTGGCGTTGATCGTTTATGCATCTTCGTGGAGAATTATCGTCGAGGAAAAACGTTAACCTATTTGTTATCCTCGTGGTTTTGAGGATCTTGTGGATTTATTGGCTCTTATTGAAGATCCTGCCATTTATTGCGATGATTTCAGTTTGCCTTTATCCGTTGAGATTCCCTCGATGATTGCGCCATTAACCACGACGATATTTTCGTGAAGATTTTCTCGGACTCTGCGAGATTTTCACGTTCAGTGGATGTGACCTGAAAGGACAAACCGCTTCGTCTCTCGCTGCCACGTGTAAAGGCTATTTGAAACGCTTGAGTACCTAGCAGCGTAGCCTCTGTTCACAAGGTCGTTTTTAAACCGTTGGATTTTCGCGTCTTTTCGTTTTTGTGATGATTTAATCTGGAGTGTTGGATCGTTTTAGATCGTGGCCCTTGGATCAAAGCAACGCATCAGATTTAGGAAGCGTCGTTCTGTTTTGAACAGGTGCGAGAGCATGGAATTCCTCTATATATAGAGAAAAGGAGGGATTTTTGAACTCTTCAGTTCATTTATCGCTTTTACTCTCTGAAACTTGTCTTTCATATTCTCTGAAGGAATCCCTGAGTTTACTCTGTTCGTGATCTTTTTCGTCTTCAAATCCTTAACCAAGTAAGTATTTTTACTTCTTTTCTGTTTTACAGCATTTGACTGCATGCCTTTGGTTTTTATGAGTTTGTTTAGGAGTTTGAGACGGTGGTTTGGGGTTTGTAAGTGGTGGTTAACACCCTCTACCCCCCCCCCCCCCCCCCCCCCCCCCCCCACAAAAAAAAATGGTAGTTTTAGTGTGAAAGACTAGAACTTTATAGTTATTTGTTCTTCCGGCGCGGTGGCTATTGGCGTTAAACGCCTTTGAAACGTGTGTTTTTCGCTATTTTTGGCTCTGTAGTTTCAGTATCGTAACGACCATTCACATGCTTTTATCTCGAGCACTCATATAAGGAAACGAATGCTCGTAAGATTTTAGCTTAGCTGTTGATACGTTGAGTTCTTAGAATCCTCGTTACTTACATATTGCGACCACTTGCCTCTTCCCTTCGTTGTGCGAGCAACGTTAAGGATTTTCTGAAACACACGTCCACGCCCTTTCACTTGAACGGCGGTGGAAGGGTGGATTTGATATTTTCAAAGATGTCGAATTCACTTTTTCTCTTCCTGGTCTTTCAGGTTTAAATGACGGAAGAACACTCGTCGTCAAATGTTAACTTCAACAAGGAAGGAGATCATTTGCTCGTGGATATCCAAGATGACCCTGAGGTGCCAGAATCCTCGGAACCTTTAGATGAACGACCCCCTATCACCGCTGATACGGACCCTGAGGATTGGGTTGCGGATGAACCAAGGTTAACGCGCTCGAAGTTTTCCGGGCAACCAGATGGGGTAGAGATTCCGGGGCTCTTTAAAGTCATTGAAGATCCCCCTAATGATAATTGGGAGATCATGGTCCCCGGGAAGCGTCGTCGCATTTACCATAACTTTGGATTTGTGCATTTCGCTATGTATCAGATCGCTTTTCAACACTTCGGGTATAGGTTGCCCTTTACAGACTTTGAAGTGGCCGTATTTCATCATTTAATGGTCGCTCCTTCTCAACTGCACCCAAACTTTTTGGCCTTCATGAGGGCCTTTGAGGTAGTATGCAACCACTTGGATATTGTTCCAACCATTCCCCTCTTTTTCTTCGTGTTCGGACTTCAACGGTCGAAACCCAAAGGAGACCCATACAGGCTAGGTTGGGTGTCGTTTAAGCAAACTCTTCATCTGTTCTACATGTTTGAGGAGTCTGTACGACCTTTTAAAGATGATTGGTACATTGTCCGCCCCAAGAATGCTCAGGGTTGGGCGGATGTTATTGTTTCTGGCCTTGATCAAGATGAGAATGGGAAGGTTATCCTTGGGGAGAGCGGCCAACCTGTTTTGGTTGACTATGGGAAATTCCATTTCCGCTGGGAAGTGGAGCATTATTTGGTGCCCGCTAAGAAGTTTGCCACTCCGAAGAAGGAGTTAACTCTCGAAGAGTGGGAGGATTTCCTAAAACTTCAGAATTTTGTTAAGAGCTTTAGAGGAAAAGCAGTGATTGATGAGGACGGTGCCCCTTGTATGGACGATGATGGGAAACCCTTGACGGTTCCTCGTTATATCAATGTGAAGAAACTTCTTGCTTGCTCAACTCGTGCTGAGGCCGAGGAAACCCTTAGTATGCTTGTTTACCTGATTAGTTTTTCACTTATATGATTTGCTCGTCATTTGTTTACTTCTTTTACTGCTCGTACTAATGGTCGTTTATTTCCTATTTTTGCAGTTAACATGGTGAGCGCTCAAGAAAAGCTTCGTCGTGCTAACAAGGCTAAGACTGCTCGTCAGGGCGTTGAGAATTCTAATACTGTCCCTCCTCCAACTGCTGAAAAGCGCGCCAGTGGATCGACCAGTGCTGACACTCGCCCACCTAAGGCGCAGAAGACCACTACTGGTGGGGTAGGAGGTTCAGTTCGTAGTAGTCCCCACTCCTTGCCTGATCCTGATACTCCAGCTGGTCGCTTCGTCATGCCTCCTGTTTTCACTCGGGGGAATCTGTTCGACAAAGATACAGAAGTCGTCATAGATGATGCCGATCAGGCGATCATCCACGACATGGGACCAGTGGCTTTGAAGGCGGAGTTGGCCACTGCGACCACTGCCGCGTTCAAGCTCATTGAAATTGCCAACTTCCTGAATGGTCGTGAAAGCCGCTACCTGAGCGATAGGGACAAGCAGAAGAAGCGTGCAGACGACCTGAATTTGAAATTGGGCGAGACAGTGGCTGCTTATGAGGATTACAGGAATAAGTATGCTCTGCAGACGGAGATGGCGACGACGCTGGTGAGCAGGGAGCGGGAGCTTGAGGACTTGGGCAAAAATTTCAAGGAATTAGAGGTCACTTGTGCCAACCTCGAAGCTCGCAACAAGGAGTTGGAGAAGCGGGCTGAGACTGCCCCCTCGGTTTGCACCGAAGAGGAAGATGATGTTGACCCTGAGGGGGTATACCAGAATTCAAGCCGCGCCGACCTTATCAGGAAGATTGCTGAGTGTGAAGACTCAATGGTCGAGGTTGGGCACAGTAGTTTTGTCAACGCTGTTGCTCAACTCAAGGTCTTGAATCCGGGAGTGGAGTTCGTGGAAGCTGGTCTCGATGAATTCAAAGAAGTCATCGATGGAGTCATCGCCTCTCCTCCTACTGAAGATTGATTGGAATGTTCAAGTTTTAGTGTTGGCGTTATGCTCGCCCTGTGGCACTTGGGCGTCTGTTTGCCCTTTATTTTATTTCATCCCTTTTGTTGGGCAGTCCTCGAGGCTGCCCTTTTATTGTAACTAAGTACAATTTCCTTTTATGAATTCGTTTGTGATTTAGCCATATTTGCTTATTCATTATGTTCGTATTTTGTTATCTTTGCGCACGCATTTTATTTACGATGCTCGATAATCTGATTATGCTTTTGTGTTATCCATACTTAGGATTTTCAATATTTGAGTGGCTGTTGCACGAGATAGAATATATCTACGAACGCCGTGTTCGAGGAGTTTGGGGAACTTGCTCGAGTGTTTGGATCGGGTTTCCAAACGAATGGCGAGGATAGAACCGTCGGAGATTTTATCCTCGCGGCTGGATCAACCCATCGCGAGCTGGGCGTCCGTGCCTGACGTGTACTTGCGACGATGGGGCTCGTTTTGAGTGGTTCCTCGTCAAGACTAGTTTGATAGAAACTTGGCTTTTTCTTCTTTTAGATTCATTACCCGTACCTAGGCAATCCTCCGTTGTAAAGGCCAAACCTCTCGTCGTTTAGAGCTGGTTTTAGCCCGCTAGCGAGTCATCGAGTACACGAGACCTCGCTAACTGTAATATTACTTCAATTTGTCTGCGTTCCATGTTCTAGGAATCTCTTCACCGTATAAATTTTCGAGGAAATAAGCCCCGTTATCCGTTTTTGCTCGGATTCTATAAGGACCTTCCCAGTTAGCGGCGAGCTTGCCTTCACGCGAGTCCTTTTGGTTTCGTCGTAGGACTAAACTGCCCACTTCGAACTCCCTTTTGATGACTTTCTGATCGTGTCGAGCGGCAATTTTTTGTTTCAATGCGGCCTCTTTTATGGTTGCTCCATGTCGCAACTCCTCGACCAAATCGAGCTCTTCTCTGAGTAGCTCGTTGTTTGTTTCTTCATCCGGAGGATTTTCCGTTCGTCGAGTTGGCTCCCTTATTTCTACGGGGATCAGAGCCTCAGTTCCGTAAGTTAATCGAAATGGTGTTTCTCCCGTGGTCGAGTGTGGTGTGGTTCTATAGGACCATAACACGCTGTATAATTCCTCGACCCATTTACCCTTTGCCTCGCCTAGCCTTCGCTTTAGGCCTCGCAAAATTACTCTGTTGGCCGCCTCGGCTTGGCCGTTTGTTTGGGGATGCTCAACGGACGCAAAGTGTTGTGTCACTTTTAGGTTGATGAGAAACTCCTGGAATTTTTTATCTGTGAATTGTGTTCCATTGTCCGTTACAACGGTATGTGGAATTCCAAACCTTGCGAGGATGTTCCTTTTGAAGAAGCGTAGAGCATTGTGGGACGTGATTTGGGCGAGGGGTTCAGCCTCTATCCATTTTGTGACGTAATCTACTCCGACGATTAAGTACCTGTTTTGCCCAGGTGCTCGTGGGAATGGTCCTAAAAGATCCAACCCCCACCATGCAAACGGCCATGGGGATGATAGGGACTTTAACTCGTTAGGTGGAGCTAAATTCATATCCCCATGTCTCTGGCACTTGTCACATTTCTTGACGTGCTCTTTGGTGTCCGTTTGCATAGTTGGCCAGTAGTATCCTGCTCGCAATGCTTTTCGCGCGAGTGATCGTCCACCAATATGCTGTCCGTTGATTCCTTCGTGTATTTCCTGTAGGATGGATTCCACTTTTTCTTCCTCGACGCACTTCAGTAACGGGGTTGAAAACCCTCTTCTGAAGAGTTTGCCATATATCAAAACATACGAGCACGCTCTTCTTCTGACTTTGACTGCCTCTTTAGGGTCATCGGGGACCATTCCTGAGGCGAGGAATTCTCTCACGGGATTTATCCAACTATTGGCGTTAATCGGGCATATGAGATTCACTTCAAGAACTTTCTCAATGCTCGGCCTTTTCAACGTTTCTTGGATAAGTGATTGATTTCTGCCTTTTTTCTTTTTGGTGCTCGCGAGTTCTGAGAGGACGTCTGCCCTTGAGTTGTGCTCTCGAGGAATGTGTTGCACATTTGACTCTTTGAATTTAGCCAACTTTTCTTGTATGAGGGTTAAGTATTCCGTTAGACGTTCGTCTTTAGCTTGATACTCCCCATTTACTTGGGATGCGACCAGTTGGGAATCTGTGAAGATTATGATTTCTTCTGCGTTCATGTCCTCGGCTAGTCGCAATCCTGCTAAGAAAGCTTCGTATTCGGCCTGGTTATTGGTCGTTTGGAACGACAGCTCCAGCGATACTTCAATGAGGACTCCCTCGTCGTTTTCTAGGATTATCCCTGCTCCACTTCCTTTGGAGTTGGAAGATCCATCGACGTATATGGTCCATTTATTTCTGCTTGAAGTTGCTGGTGGAGTCATTTCAGCGACGAAGTCAGCTAGTACTTGGGCTTTCAAAGCTTTTATGCTTTCGTAGGTTATGTCGAACTCCGATAATTCTAAGGACCATTTCAGCATTCTCCCGGCCATATCTGGCCTTTCGAGCAGCTGTTTTATTAGTTGGTTGGTTAGTACTGCGATAGAGTGTGCTAAGAAATAATGCCTTAACTTTCTCGCAGCGACGACTACTGCCAAACGTTGTTTTTTCGATCTGCAAGTATCGAAGTTCTGGTCCTTGCAAAGCTTTGCTGATGAAGTATACCGGTTTTTGCCCCTACTCGGTTTCTCGAATTAAAACTGCGCTTATGGCTTCGTGAGCCACGGCCAGATATAGGAATAAAGTCTCGCCCATCATTGGACGTGTTAAGACTAAAGGTTCGGATAGTGCTCGTTTCAAGTGTTGGAGAGCGTTTTCGCACTCTTCCGTCCACTCAAAAGCGGACTCTTTTCTAAGTAACTTGAAAAGAGGCAGCGCGTGTTGAGCGGATTTGGCGACGAAGCGTGCAAGGGAAGTTAACATTCCGTTCAAGGATTGTATTGACTTCTTCGAGTTCGAAGTAGGGAAATCGAAGAAGGCTTTGCATTTTTCAGGGTTAGCTTCAATTCCTCGTTCTATTAAGTAGAATCCGAGGAATTTGCCTGCTTTTACCCCAAACGTGCATTTTTCCGGATTGAACCTCATGTTGTATTGTTTGGCTCTTTCGAACACTTTTCTTAAATGGGACACGTGATCGATTTCCTGTTCGGATTTAACGATCATATCGTCCATATATACTTCGAGCATATCACCTATTTCATTTCTGAATACTTTGTTCATCATTCGTTGGTAAGTGGCACCAACGTTTTTTAGCCCGAAAGGCATTATGTTATAGTAATAATTACCCGATTCAGTCATAAAAGCTGTTTTCTTTTTATCGATTTCAGCCATTTTAATTTGATTATATCCAGAATAAGCGTCCATAAACAATAGTAGTTTAAACCCTGAGGAATTGTCTACGAGTTTATCTATGCTAGGTAACGGATAAGAATCTTTAGGGCAAGCCCTATTGAGATCGGTGTAGTCAACGCACATCCTCCACTTTCCATTAGATTTTTTAACCAATACAACATTTGACAGCCATGTTGTGTATCTGGCTTCATAAATAAAATTTGCCTCTATGAGGTCTTTTACAACTTTTTCAGCAGCCTCCGCTTTTTCGGGAGACTGCTTCCTACGTCGCTGAACTACAGCTCTAGCCCTAGGATCTATTGTCAGCTGGTGACAAGCGACGTTTGGGTCGATTCCGGGCATCTCTGCAGCATTCCAGGCGAACAGCTCGGCGTATTCTTTCAAGCAAGCTTCCAATTGCCTCTTCACCAGCTCGGGCATATCAGCGCCTATCTTGATTCCTCGGAAATAGTCATCGCTCAAGGGGATGATCTCGAACTCTCCATCGGGAATAGGGCGATGTACCTTTTTCGCGATGGGGTCCTCCTCGTCCTTCAGCTCTTGCTCGTTGATGTGTGCATCTAAGTCCACGATGTCGTTTGCTTGCAGAGCGTTCACAACGGGCAGCTTGTGATCAGTCTTCTTCTTTGGAGTAAGGAGGGAACTCATATTCTTCGCAGCGGCTTCAAAACATTTCCTTGCTGCAGCTATATCCCCGCTCAGTGTAGCGATTTTGCCATCCACGGTGTAGTATTTCATCTTCAGGTGAATGGTCGAAGATACAGCAAATAGATTCGCCAAAGCAGGCCTTCCCATGATACTGTTATATAGAGAAGGGCAATCCACGACCAGGAATTGGACGTTGATGGATTTGGTCGCCTCTCCCTCTCCAAAAGTCACAATTAAATCCACATACCCCCATGGCTTTGTGGTCGCTCCGTTAAATCCTCCCAAGTCAGCACCTACATATGGAGCGAGGTTTTTCTCCGTCAATTGCAGAGTTTTAAACAAACCAGCGTACATCACATCACACGAGGATCCTTGGTCCACTAATATCCTTCGCACATCAAAGTTGGCCATCCTGGCCCTCACTAGCAGCGGAATCTGGTGGTTGGGTGAGCCTCCGGGGATCTCTTCTTTGTAGAAGGCCAAGGGCATAGATCCTTCTTTTGCTTCTTTTGTCGCGAGGACAGGTTCCAAGGAGCAAACACTTTCCAATTCTTCAAATTTTCTCTTCAAAGACCCTATAGTGGAAGTTCCAAATCCTCCCCCTGAGATTACCAGCGATCCCATATGAGCAGCCAGATGCTCGAGCACGTCTTCTCCTTCTTGGTGCTCGGGAAGAATGAAGTCCTCGGGTCTTGAGATGGAGTAAGCAATTTGCATGTAGCTGTTGTCTGCACCCGATTGTTGCTGCGCCTCTCTGGACGGCTGTCCAACCTCGGGTTCTTTCCCCCGCCCTTGACATTCCTCCTTTCTGAACTTCTGGAGGAGTCCTTTTTGCAGCATGATCTCGATTGCATCTTTCAGATGAATGCAATCCTCGGTCACGTGCCCGTAGCTTTTGTGGTAGCGACAGTATTTAGATTTATCCAGTCCTGGCCTCACGACCAATTCGGCCATCGAAACTTCTGCCAGAATTCGCTCGCGAGGAGCATTCAAGGGGGTGTAATTCATGAATTTGCTTCGGGGAGGCTTTGGCTCCCTTTGTTCTCTTATTCTTTCTTTTCCTCTCTCATTTTCTGCTCGAGAGGGTCCAGTTTCTTCTTGACGCTTTGGCTTTCTTGCGTCAGAAACAACTTGCTTTTCCTCGTAAGCTATGTATTTCTGTGCTTTCTCGAGGAAAGCGTCCAAAGTTCTCACTTCTTCAATGCCAATTGCTTTGGCGAAATCGCTGGACGGGCGCATTCCTCGCTCCAGCAGATACAGCTTCATTCTGTCATCGGTCCTTACCTCGATGGCAACTTTGTTGAATCTATCAATGTACTCTCTCAGGGATTCGTCGTCTTTTTGGACAATCGCTTCGAGAGTAGCTTCAGTCTTGGGGTGTTTCCTGGAAGCGGTGAAGTGTGCAAAGAGTCTGCACAGCTCACCCCACGAATCGATGGACCCTGGCGGCAAATTCTTGTACCAAGCCATTGCTCCATTTCTCAGCGTAATGGAGAATAGCTTGCACTTGATAGATCCCCGAACTCCTCTGTAGTCGAGGACAGCTTCTATATTCTCAATGTGGTCGTCTGGATCAGTGGTCTCATCATAGGTGTCCATTGCCGGTGGTTTTTCCAACCCCACGGGCAATGGTACTCTCATGATTCTATCGGAAAGTGGCCCCATATGCCTTTCATCGTCGCTTCGTGGAGAACGGTGATGACGACGAGGAGGAGATTGATAGTTGCGTCCCGTTGATCGCGCAGGGGATCTCCTCGCTCCAACAACCCTCCTAGCAGGGCTTATGCGGCTTCTAGTCTCATGTGCCCGTGGTGATCTTGACCAAGTCCTCGAGTCCCGTCGAGAGGACTCTCACCGCCTATAGCTGCTCGTGATCGCTCTCGTGATGCGCGATTCTTCGACAGCCTTGATGCGACGATTCTGCTCCTTGAGAGCTTGCCCTTGGTTGTTGACGGCGGTCAGCAGCGCAGTCATGATGTGCTCCAGGGTAGCTCCAGGAGGAGGAATGGGTACGACCAGAGAGTTGGTCTCATTGGTAGGCTGGTAGGTGGGGTCTGTTTCCATTTGGGATGCAACCATTCCATTGGTGTTGTTGTTGTCAGCATGTTCGCTTGGCATGTGATTAGCAGCTGAATGCTCTGCTGTTCTCGGCCATTCTTAGCTCTTTAGTGTTTTTAGTGGTAGTTTGAAGGTTTTGTTCTTTGTTTTGAAAGAAGGGGATAACTTAAATTCCCCATAGACGGCGCCACTGATCTTACCAGGATCAGAAGGTGACCGGAACAGAGGTGTTTGATTCAGCAAGCCCCTTGTTGAAGCGAAAGGGGGGGGTGTACCTGTATACACTCCGACGCTCAAGTCAGTGAAATGTATAGCTCTAAGGTTTTCAAGGTTGGTAGAAAGCATACCTGACTCCTCTGAATGAGGAGTATATATACCCCAGCGCTGGGCCAAGGCCCTTAATGGGCAATTAATGCCCATTAAGTGGCTGTCGGAATTTTGGCCGTTCGGGCCATGATGAGCAGTTAATGTCATCATTCCGATGGTCGGCCGTTACAGATTGTGAGATTCTGTAGGATCTGGCCGACGGGGAGGGTGCCCCTCTGGAGGGCAGAGCCTTTAGTCTTTAGGGGACTTAGACTTAGAAGTCCAGTCCAGGACAATACCTTAGATTTTTATTGGGTACCGATACTTAACGTAGACATTATTTAACATAGACACCGTTTCAATTGTACACGTGTTCAAGTCTCCAAGTGTTCACTTGTGTGTCAACATATGCAAACCGTCTGCAACATGTGACAAAATTAAAGAAAATGACTAACTAATGCGAACGGTGAAAACATAAGGGACCAATTAATATTTTTTAAATATAAAAGACTAAATTAAAACATAAAATAAACGTAAGAGACTAAATGTGTAATTTATAACCTAAAATTAATTATTTATATGCATTATAATCCTTATTATATATATTAATTAATTAATTAATTTAATTAATTAAATATAACATACCCACATGAACTTTGACAAACAAATATTGATTCACCTACACCGATTATATAATATAGAAAGGCCATTATACCTTGTACCCAAAAAAGGAAAAGTGAAAGGTCATTATAGCATGTCGTGAAATTGGACGACTTGTAGTGTCGTGCCATATAGCATGGCTGTTTATTTAAATAAGTGATTTTAACATATATTTTTTTTTTTCGTGATTTTGTGTTAAACCTATTTGACCGATTAAACCGTTATTAAACCCATTGAACCGAATAATTAATAAATAATTAATAAATATTTTAACAAATATAAACAAAATAGTCATATATATTATGAGGTTCCTTTTATAAAAAATAGTCTTAAGTATTATGAGGCCCTTTAAAAAACAATAAATCACAGACCAACGGTTTTCTAGAGCTATCCGGATCGATATTTGGTAATAGATGAATGATATGAAAGTACAAACACCAATATTAAATATATACCAAATTAAATCAGACACGGTATATATTGAAAGAGCATTGCTATTTAGTAAGAATTATTTTAGAGAAGAAATGCAAGAATAACACATGGCATTATCTTATAGGATGATGTAATTTTAATCTTCTCTTTTAGTGGAAATCATGGAGGGTAGTTGATGTAAACAAGGGTGGAGATTTATTTTTGCAATTCTTCTCCATAGATTTTCTTACTAAATAGCATTTTCCATATATAAAACTTCATGTTTGCTTCCCATCGTTCATATATAGACAAATCATATGTGCATCCACATGAGAATGAGTTCGGTGTTGTCGAAAATGACAAGGTTTTAATATTAGTCATTAGATCAATATGTAATATAAGATGGCGATTTGACACTTATAATCTATGTCATATTAAATAAAAGATCCAAAAACAATAATATAAAACAATGTAAAATTGTGTTGTTTCATCGCTGCAGGCTGCAGCAAATCCAAGTCCAATCCGCACGGCCACACCCCTACGAAAATTTCTCTTCCCACCTCCACCGCTCTTTTTAACTCCCAAAAATCCATTTTTGGCCCTGATAAGTCAACTTTGGGTTCTACGGCGAAATTTTGAAACTTCGGAAAACGTTTTCCACTCAAGTTTATTCGGTAAATGTTTTTCGAAAAAGTGCAATATAGACACAGAAGGTAACTGCTCTGTTCAGCTTCTGTATTCTGCGTGGTTCACATAAGGTTTCTGCGATTTTCTTCAAGCCTCGAGTCTTTGATCCCTTCTACAACAAATTACATCAAACTCAAACTTTACAAGTATGTTGTATGTGTTTTTTATCATTCCTTAATGTTCTTGAATCATGCTATGCGTTTTTCATTCCTCCAAGACCATTCTATGCATTTTTTATTGTTCTTGAATCATTGAGTTTGTGTTAATTTGTTTATTATGTTGCTTAATTTGTTGATTATGGGTTATTTATAGGATTTAGTAGATGTTAGCATCAACGCATGTTAATGCAGACAAAGTTTAATTTAACTATTGACATAATTTGAATGATTTTGTACTCCAAGTGTTTGAAAAAATATTTGAATGAAGATAATTGATATTCTAAGTGTCTGTGTGCATGAATATAATACATGCATATGCTTGAATTGGATTGGAATGATTGAATATGTTTGAATTGGAATTTACCATAATTGAGTTTAGTAAATTGGTATTGATCATGATTTTTTTTGTTTTTTAGATGTGGAAGGAAATGTTGGAAGAGAAGACAAGGTAGGTCGAGGCACGCACATTCTTATGCGCGTCGAGATGCTGAAGCTAATACTCCTCCAAAAAAAGGACGTCGTAGGCAAGGACCGCCGGTTCAAGGAACGAATGATCATGAAGCGGGAAGTTCTGCCGCCGATGGTTCACAACGACGTTCAGGACGAGCACAAGTTCATGAAGCTGGACCTTTTAGTTGAAGATGTGGATATGCCGTCTGACGGAGATGGGGTTGTTGTGGCTGTACAACTGCAACCACGTGAAGCACCAGAAGAGGAATATGGAGGCGGACCGAGGGATATGTCTCGATTACATGCTTATCATAATCATAGGGCAATTCCGATATGGGATGCCAAAAGCCTTGAAGATGATGTATAAAAGTATTGTAATTTAATTTATTATACTACTAACTGTGATACATTGTATTTATGACTTTTTAAATGTTGAATTTTGTAGGTTTTAGAAAAAACTATCATCTCTTTTTTCCCTCTCTAGGCTTTCCTCTCTCTCCAACAATAGAGCAATATTAGCTATTGAAACAACCAATAATTTATGCTTATTGTTTGATACAATTTTTATACATACACACATGCATTATCAACTAATAAATTATATTATACAAATATAATTTATTTTTTGTATATAACTTATAGATTTTTGACACCCCAACAAAATAACTCAAATATCCGCCCCCGGTGTTAATACTGTGATGGGGACATAGCATTCTCTAAAGACGATAATGGACGTGTCAATTCTTGTTTCTTAGAAGACATTGATGGCTTGTTCTTCGTTAAATGCTGTTTTCCAAATTGTAGATTCTTTTTAGCATAAAACCATAGGAAATGTGATATTCCTCTTTTGTTATATCGAAGCACCAAGAAAAGAAGCAATCTATGGAGAAATAGTAAGATAACCAAAATTGTTAGGTCCAACCATTTTCCATGACTTAGTGGAACACCAAATAATATTGGCAATACTTGTTCTCCAGTAACTTTTGGCCCTCCAGGTAGTAGAGGATCAAACTCAACCCCCAACATGTCATTCTTGTATTGTCCCTATAGTTGAAAATTTAATTAGAAATAATTTTGTGAAAATTTAGTTATTGTACCTTGAACTTTGAAATTGTTACTACTAGAAAAAGTTAAAATACCGACAGAATTTAGAGACAAAATATATTTCTTCTTTAATAGAGATGAAATTAGAGACAGAAAAAACAGTTAGAGACAGATATTTTTATTTTAGATACAGATAATTTCATTTTAGAGATAGATTTTGTCCATCTCTAATAGTTTAGAGACGAGTAAATTACCGACGGGACCAAATCCGTCTCTAGCCTACTTAGTGACGGAATATTTGCATTTTAGAGACAGATTTTGTCCATCGGTATTTAAGATTTTTCTAGTAGTGTGTATTATAAAATGGGATGTAGTAGTGATAAACACATTTGTGTGATGCAAGACAAATGTAGACTAAATTTTGCATTAGACACTGATGGAATTATTGTTTTCCAAATAATGAACATTTTTTTTTTTTTGTAAATATATAATAAATATTTTACCTGCACTGCCCAAGCAGCAAAACTGAGGTAGGACATTGGATAGCGCCAAAAGAACTTAGGAATGTCATTTAGCGGTCTGAATATTTGGGAGGGCATCATCATAAAAATCTACACCAAACCATCAACTAAATTTATCACCGAGTTCTTACAAACGCATGTATAAGGTTAAATATGTTTTTTATTCTTATAAACCGTGTATTTTGTGTTCACGCATGTGTGTTATGTGTGAGGAGAAAATAAAGAATTTTTGCTTACTATAAAACCAGTCCCGGTTCCTATACCCGTCATGACATTTGGGACAATTGCGGCCACAACCATGATGCAACTCTCAACAACCGATAGACAGCAGAATAAATTGATACAAAAAAATGTACAATTTATAAAACCAGGATGAAATTGCACCATGAAGTAAATTATGATTCCAGATGATAGTGATATTAGAAGAAGGAAAGGGACTGATGATATAATGTTTGATATCACAAATGCAGCCTCTCCACAATGTCCTTTGGATCTTTCACCATAGAACACCTAATTTTTATTTGAAAATCCATTAGGTAGAAATATGGATATTAATTTTAGCATCTAAATATATATCTGGAAGAAATAATTATTTAAAATTCTACCTTTAATTCTTCAATGAAAAATGGTAATCCTCCACATGACAAACTTATCATGAAACCATAAATGAATGATACACATTTTCCTCTAGCCAAAATTGAGGAGTTGCCTGTGCCAATGTGAAAAAAGAGGGTGCCAATAGTAAATCCTGTAAGTATGTAGAATAATATCCTTAGCCAGTAGTAGCCCAAATCTCTATTCATGTTAAGGAAAGACCGTTTGGTCAATGTGCTAACTTGCTTCCACCAATTGGCACCCATTCTTACAATATTGGAATTAGTTGCTTCCTCTTCCATCACCTTAATTTGCATTTAAAATTAATCAATGGATTAATAAAAATAAAATATCAAATCATAGATGAAAAATATGGAGTACCAAATTATTACATTGGTTTTTAGTTGTTGAATTTTTCTTCTTGCATTGGTGATTAATTCTGAATTATTGTAACTCTCTATGAGTTGTCTTCTAATATCCGATGTTCTTACTCCTACTGTTGAATTTGATGATGTAGGCTGTCAATAAGAATATAAGAATGTTCACATTCGAAATCATTATCAACAAAAATTATATTAAAAAGATCTAAATATATTTAATCCTTGCAAAAAATTATTTCTTTATTGATCTCAAACATGTATATTAATTAAAATGATCGGACGACATGTATTTGCGTAATAATAATAGCCCAATAGTTTGGTTGAATTGAAACACGAAACAAGTATTACATAAAAAATTTAGAGTTCGATTTTCACTACTAACATTTCTTCTTCTCCCTAAGGAACTGACGACCAACATTTTAAGTTGATATTTTTATACTCTAATTTTTGTTTTAAAAAACCACTAACATTTAACTATAAAAAAAAAATGAAGGATAAACTAGTTTGCAAGCATTGAAAAAATATAATTTTTATCACAAAAAACAACTAAAATTTCTATGCTTACATGGCATCTTGCAAGAGCTTCATTGATCAAGTCAAAATCCAAATTAATGCTCATAATGAAATGATCTGAAGGATTTCTTTTGGTAGGACAAGGAAAACCTACATCAACAAAAAACTAATCCCAACATTTACTTAGACACTAAATATTCAACTAAATTTTCAACTAAAACTCAATGTGGGATCAAAGTGGTTAATTACCTTAAGAGCCATCTTTGCTTCTCCAAAATAAACAGTTTCACCACTTGAGAGCAAAAGCAAATCATCAAAAATATTAAAAGTTTCACACCCTGGCTGATGAATTGAACAAATAACTATCTTTCTTCCTTTAAAAGCTATGTTGCTTAGTGCTTGAATCACATAAAATGCTGAGGCACTATCAAGTCCACTAGTTGGTTCATCAAGAAGTAACACAAAGGGTTGTGTCAAAATTTCAAGACCAATGCTAAGTCTTTTCTTTTCACCATTACTAATACCTCTTAAATGCCAATTCCCAATTTTGCTATTAGCACAATCTTCAAGTCCCATTTCTATTATTGTGTCTTCCACAACTTTGTCTATCTCTTGTTTTGTCATTTTAGAAGGAAGCCTCATGTTTGCTGAGTATGTGAGGGTTTCTTTTACGGTCAAAGTTCCTAAGAATAGTTCCTCTTGACCCACATAAGACTGAAAATTGAAGAAATATACATTATTACTACTCCAGTTTTGAATATAAATAAAAAACAATTTTTTAAATTTATTCAATAAAATATGCATCTAGACTATAAAATGGTATATATATATATATATATATATATATATATATATATATATATATATATATATATATTATTCAATAAATTTAAAAAATTATTTTTACTTATATTTAAAAACGGAGAAAATTTTAATTAAAATAACATAAATATAGTCTTTAATTACAATGTCTCTTATAGTGGCATAGTCAGAACTCTGGTCCCCATGATTTAAAAGATATGTGAAGTGAAATCAGTTTAGATCTTTTCGACTAGTGATGAAAAAATAATTAAATTAGAGGGTGAAAGGAAAAGGTTTGAAATACAAAATATATATAAGAAAATAGAAATAAGTATATGTGCATATATATTACTACGATAAGACCCGTAGACTAAATCACGTGAATTAAGAAACTTAATAGTAGTAAAAGATTTATTGATGGTGAGTGTGTTTTTTTTACAATTTTATTCTTTAAAGAGAAAATTTATTTATATCTTATCATGGTACCTATTTATTGTATGATGTCGAATAATTAAGGTTATATTTGTAAAAAAATTATTAATGTGATTTAAAATTTATAGAGGATATTAATTATAAAAAGTGGCAAATAAGTTCTAAATCAATTTTATATTTTAAGACGAAAATAGTTTTTTTTTTTTATTATTATTACAAAGAGGGCTACCATTCGAGGAAAATAAAACTATAAGAAAACAGTTCTATGGATACCAATCCCCTTCTCATCCGCATCCAAAAGGTGCTGAAACTCAATTAAACCCTCTCAATATACTCTAACTTTGCCTCTACTCTCTCCGAACAAATTTAAACTCCTTAACTCGAAGTCACATATGCTCATATATAATCTTACCACTAATGAACAAAAGAGAAATATACCGAATGATTTAGTATTTTTTTTCTTTATCAAAAAAATATATACTAATTAAATTATTGCTATACTTCTTTCGGTTTTAATTATAAGTAAAAAACACTTTTTAGATATATTCAATTACTAATGTATCTACTCTAAAATGCAGACTAAATACATTAGTTATTAAATATATCTAAAAAAAAAATTTTACTTATAATAAAGGCAGGATAAAGTATATATCATTGCATTCATTTTATTAGCATAACATGATATTGTCTTACCACTTCTTTAGAGTACAAATTTCTCTTTTTCCCATTGATTTGAATGTTGCCAGTCACTGCAACATTTGCAGCATGTGTTCCTAAAAAAATAGAATATTCATTGCATTCTCTGGTCACTATATAACATTAGCAAACATTCTCTTTGTAATTAAATACTCCAAAGAAGTTTAGTGGTATCAAATATCAATTTAGTGATTATAAAAACTTCAAAGAAAATTGATATTTGATACTACTAAACTTTTTTTGTCCCTAATTATATTTAAAAATTTGTCAAGGAATATTGATGTATGCAAATTTAAAAATATAGTGCAAATAAAATTCCAATTTGTAATTAAATAAAATATAACGTTTTCTTAAACATACATTTAAATTTAATATATATATTACGAATTTTATAAATTTCACCGTTGGATTGAAAATTTATATTAAATAGATTATTTATGTTAAATTTTACAAAAATCTAAAATCATTTGATAAGTTATTGACACTCGTCAAGATTAACGGTTTACATGTTTTTATTGAATACCGTCAATCTTAATTGATTTCAATAACCTATCAAAAGGTATAAAATTTAACGCTGATGATCTATATACAATATAAATTTTCAATCCAAAAGTGGATTTTGTAGTGTAAATATAGTGGATGATCTATACAATATATATATATATATAGAGAGAGAGAGAGAGAGAGAGAGAGAGAGAGAGAGAGAGAGAGAGAGAGACCAGCCAAAGAGGTGAGCAGGGTGGTTTTGCCACAGCCAGAAGGACCCATAACAGCCATGATCCTACCAGGTTGAGCAAAACCAGTGACACCATCAAGCAATTTCTTGTTATCTGCACCAATTGTTACTGTTAGATCTTCCCATATCATCACCATGACTTAAAATTATTGTTGCTGCTTTCTTCTTTCTATTCCTTCATCGGTGGTCACATACAACTCTGCTTAAATTTGCTGTACTCTGCTATATATTTATTACAATTACGTGCTTGTAACAAGCAATACTATCTATGGTATAATGTCACATAATTAATGTTCCACGTAAGTTTTATATTTTACCTTGCCAATACGAATACGTATAATGTTACATTTTCTTGTTATTAACCCTCTGGTTTTTAAAGGAATGGTATATCAAACTTAAATTTCTTTTGAACAATTTTTCCTAATAAATTTCATTAATCACTTGAGTCTAATATATTAATTAGTTTTCTTTCGGCAAGTTTTATTTCATGGGATGGGAGAAAGAAACGTTTAGGATGGACCATGCTAGTTATTTTCCCTTATTGTTTTATCAAATATCTGGTCCCAAACTCACGTCACATGTATGTCAATCGATCTCCATTTGCATTGAAAACACTAGTTCTCATTAATAATTGTATTGTATATAGTGATATATTGTCAAAAAAAATTATATTGTATATTGTGATATCTTTCATAAATTATGAAGTCTTTAATTACTTGAAAGGAAAAAGAGGGAAGGAGGGCCACATCTGATGGCTATAATAATTTGAAAATTACTCATCGCGCCCCTCTGTTGCTCCTCAGACCTCTCAAACTGACGAAATTATCTCTAAGGTATTTCAAAATGATGGTTCCAAAGTGAGATTTATTTATTTATTTTAGAAGTATTGACCGAAGCAAAACAAAATCTAAAAAATATTGAAAAAACAAAACAGCCACTTTGGGGGGCAGATTTTGGTATTTTTGGAGTTCGCAATCCGAATAATTGAGGCGTTTTGGGTTGCTAGAAGAATAATTTTTTAATAATTTTGAATATGGAATTTTCTAATAATTTTCCTCAATATGCTCTAAAACCGTTTTAACATATTTTGAAAATTTGAGAGACCTTGGAGTAAATTGAGAAGTCTAAAGAGAAATTTTCATGCTGAGTACACATTTATTAACAATGAATAAGTTATTGATTATTAAGAAAGGACAAAACACCCTATGTATTGTTTTTACAATTGTCCTCTAACAATAAGATCTATGAACACGATACCGATACGTCTATACGTAAAAAAAATTAAAATTTTTAATCCGATACTGTCGCGATACGTTATTTAAAAATTAAATTTAAAATTAAACATATAAATACATAATATATAAACATGACTAAAATCAATAATATTAATAATTAAAAGCCAAAAATATCTATTCTTATATCAGAATTTTGGGAAAATCTCAAATGTTTAACAACCTGTTATATAGTAGGACACCATAGTTTTTCTTTTGAAAAGAAAAAAATTATATTGACAAAGAAAAACAACAAAAAGTGTTAAATATACAAGCAAGCATCGGGTATTGAGACGTATCAGACATGTATCGAGTATTACTTTTTAAAAAAAAATAATAATTTAACCGATACTTTTTCGATACGAGTATTGAGACGTATCGGAAAAGTATCGGGTATTATTTTTTAATTTAAAAATAATGATTTAACCGATACTTTACCGAAACGAGTATCGGTATATATCGGAAGAGTATCGATATCGAGTACATATCGGACACGATACTTCACCATTTTTTGAGTATTGTGGCTTAAGAGAATAAGACACATCTATTACAATTCCACGTCAGAATCTTTGTTAATTGTTGTTTCAAGCTCCGTTTAACATGGGGTAATGCTATATATAGCGAAAACAATTTCGCTGATTTTCACGAATTGCATATACTACCCTCTCTGTTAAAAATCAGAGGAAGCGGTGGGTGATATCTTTTATTAATTTTTTAGATGTTATCTTTATCTTTTATCTTGTGACCAGCGGTGGGTGATAGCAAAGTTCTTCATAAAAATTTATCAAGTTCACTCTTCTACTAATTACTCCTATGAACCATGGATTTATAGAACAAACAATACCAAATTTACCAACACACATAGTCACAGATTTAACAATATCAAATGTGTTTGAAGATTTTAAGGAACAAATAGAAGCAAAACAGGGAGAGAGTGCACCATTGCCAAACTGAATTGAAGGAGTGAGATTTTCCATGTTATCAATGTAAAAGTAACGACGAACAGAGATAAAGAACGGCGACGACGACGAACAACGACAAAGCAACGGCGAATAGAGAAATGAACGACTATGACGAACAAAAGAAAAGTAATAACTACCAATTTCTTGGCAACTTAGAAACTTTTATTTCTTAAGGTTTTCATCTCTTCAATGGAAACCAAATTTTCAATATCTCAACTGATACCATAAAATAAAGAGACAAACCCAAATGTTTATTATAATCTTTACTTTTAAAACCCCATTTTTGAATTTCATGTCCCAACAACCATCATCATATACAATTTACGGTATTTTCAAACCAGAAATTGAGAGAGAAGAGAGAAATTGGGTTTTGGGTGTTTGAAGATTGAAGATGAATGTAGGATGAGAGAGAAGAGAAAAAATGAGGTTGGAAATTAAGGTAAATAATCATGTGGGTGCCACCACACTGCCAACACATTCGTATAACTTTCGGGATGAAATTTTCGCTTTAAACAGCATTTCCCGTTTAACATGAATCACACAATAAATACCGACAGCCAAAGCCACCCACCACGATCAACCATGAATACATTATTGATTATTAAGAAATGATGTTTTATCGTCAAAAGTCAAAACATTGATGTCAAATACAGTGTTAGATTTTTCTGGCATTGGACTCCACAAACATTACTCTTCAGTTATGCCCCAAGGTTTAGACCCACTCCAGTTATTATAATGCTAGAAAATAAGAAGAGGAGAACGGTGATAAAAAAAAAAATGGTATGGTTTAATAATAGATAAAAGAGAAAGAGCAATCAAGATTAGCCTTAGAAAAAATAAAGAGCCTGTAACAAGAATGGAAAGGAAACACAGTAACCAGAACCTTGAATGGTGCTGGCAGCACTTCGGCGGAGAAGTGGGGCGTAATGGCAGCGAAGTGGATTGAGTGTGCGGTGAACTGCAACGTTTCAATCACAGTCGTTGAAATGTTTTACTGCCATGTGTCATGCATCAATTAAGAAAGCTGGGTAACGAGTGATCTAGAAATGGAGCATACCCAGACTCGTCATGGGGCATGTAGGACCCGTTTGGCCTAGATTATTTTTGAGCTTATGCAAATCGCTTTTGCAATTTTTATGTATTATTACAAGTTTGTCAAGGTAGTTTATGATAAAATAGCTTATAAAAATTCAATTTTCACTAGTTTGAACTTATAAACTAACATAAAACCTAATTTATATTGCATAAGCTATTTCCATAAGCTCAAAAATAAGCTAGGCCAAACGGACCTGTAGTCATCAATCTTGCCGAGACTCAAGACAGGAATGTAGCTTTTTACACACATCCACAGGAGGATACATAAGTAGGCTCAATCTATTGCTGAATCCATTGCTATTTGCAAGTTACAGCAAATTTGCCATAACATGTGGAATACAAGTAAGAGGATTCATATATATCTTTTATACAGGTTTGGCGATGGGCACATCGTCAAGAATAAAAGGTCCTAATTTACCAGCTCTGAATAAAGTAAGGAACTTTTTGGATACCATCAACCGTGCTTCTGAAGCCTTGTGAGGTATCTTCAATGCCTTCTGCAGTGCACCAAACTGCTCGTCGATCAGGTTCTCCAAGTCGCCCTCATCTTCTACGTTGCCATTGAATTCTGCTAGAGTTGAATAGAGTGCGTGCTGAACTCCCGCCACAATATCCTATCATGGTATAAGAATAAATGAGTCAGAAACGACAAAAGAAAAATAAATCACAGCTATAGCATAGCTACTCACATTGATATACTATCTAAGGTTCATCATCACAAACTTGCAATATCAAAAGTGAGAAACGTAATTCAATATAAAACCTTTCAAGCCAACTTCAGATGCATAACGAAGTAGGATTACAAAAAAAGAAAACCAATCCTAACAGCACTACATTATTTGCAATTGTGTTTGTTTCCATATCAAAGACACTCGAACATGTGTTCAAACCACAACAATAAATTGCTCTTTTCATGTTGAACTGCATCTGAGTAGGTTTTTAGGCGAAAACAAATACGCAATTAGTTTCAAGACTGTTGTCCTTGGTTGCCATTAACAGAAGATACATTGGTGCATATCCCCGACTTAATTAACAAGAGTAGCATAGCATTTGTAAAATGTCAGGTTTTTTATATTACAATAATAAGCTTTTAACAGTTATTCAAACAGGTGGCAAGGTAAAACCTTTTAGTTTTTACACTATTAGTGGATTCAAATTATATCCCACAAAGTAAACAACCTAACATCATTCAAGACAATAATAAATTATGAAACAACTTAGAACTAAGCATCTACATGTTTAAACATCTAGAGCAAAAAAAAAGGTCCCCTTCGCATGGATTTAAAATTGAAACGCTTGGAAATTGTAATATAATTTGGAATGGTGTTAAAATTCCAAGCATCAGTAGTTCAAAGTATCATATTACATTAAGGGTATTTGTTACCTCCACGTATACCAAGTCAGATCTATTAGGAAGACTTCTCCTTTGCTTAAGAGTTTTCAAGTTATATCGGTTATTTTCTTCGGCTTCATATGCAATCCCATCTATTCTCCTGTTATTTAGTAGGTGTTTCCAGTGAAGTGGAGTACCCCGGGTATCTAAAACTGCCAATAAATATTGAGCAATACGCTCCTCACCCACCACTGAATCTTTAACAGAACCTGTTAACAAAACAACCAAGTTACATACAAAATATACACAGATGTTTGTTACAAAAGATATCATATTCCGAAACCCAACAGATGCAGATAAGATGTTCAAATACCAAAATTGTTCTAGGAAAATAAAGTAATAGCAACGAGAGATGTAAAAACAAAATTAAGACAACTTGTGATAGAGATGGTTGGTTAATAGAATTAAAAAATGTGCCATACCCACAGACTATCTAACTAATTGACACTCATTCTATTTCTAAGAACATTCGTATCAAAACAAAAAAGGAATATACAAGAATCATGAAAGTCATTAAATGCGAAAACATGTTTTCAAATTACCCATAGTGGTTTGAAATGTCATAATTTTTTTTCATTCAAACATTTTTTCTCACTCATTAAATATACTTCCTCGAAAGAGTTTATTTGACCCACAGTACCCTAATGCATATTTACATTTAAAAATCAAAAGAAAGATGCTAATGGTTTTCCTTTTTGGCACAAAGTATTAACATATAGATAACTTAAACTGATACAATACCTGCAAGAGCAAGCTTTAACCCCGTCTCTATGTCTGAAATACTTGGAACAAGAACTCCTGGGGTATCTAGGACGTATATGCTCGGTTTGTTTGCTATCTGAAACATCAGGTCAAAGAAATTCATAGTTCAGTTATGGGCAGCACCACCAACACAAAATAGAAACAGATGGCAAACCAATAATAATAAAAACAAAATAAAGGAGAAGGGTGGAATAAGCGCTGCCTTTTTTCATTCATATTTTAAATATTCAATCAATTATCACAAATTCTTAGGATTAAGGAAGGACTAAAATTAATATCTGTCACATTCTAACCAACCAAACAGAAATTTACAATCGTTTTCCTAAACATATTAACCAGGTATGCAATACTTTTTGGAATAGGCAAACCGTATGTAGTTCGGCAAATTGCTTTCAATGCCAAATAACATGGCCTTTTTAACTACCATGACCCAAATCTCATTTAACTTTGACAATTATATTGTTTGTTAGTAGGTGTTTCCTGTTTTTAATGTTTTATTACATGAAAACAAATCTATAATCAACAATCATGAAACTTTAAATTCATTAGTCAATTACTCAATTGAGTCAATTCAAAGTAACCTTGATAGCAAACAATCAACATGAATTCAAAACAAGCAATATGTTACACTTAAAATGCTCTAAGGAAACACTTCACTTCAGTTCCTCCATAAGAACATTTCATTTAGGCACAAGCAAAGGCACTGACCAAATAATGAGACTACATAAACAAAGATTACCAGACCTTAAATCCTGCAATATCTTGAGTAACTCCAGGTAGTGGACCCACAGTAGCTCGCTTCATCTTCTCCTGCACTACGAAAGCAAATCAAGACATGTTACTAAGGGCATGCTTGAATTCTCGTTTTAAAATTGTTTTCTAATTTAAAAATTTAAAAACTTGTTTGATTAAATTAGTTTGCAAAAAAAAATTGTTTCTTGTTTTTAAAACTAAACATTCAGATCATATAATACTTGAGTTTGTTTGGAATTGGAAGGATTTATTTGAGTTTATCTAGTTGCATAACCAATTGTGAGGCTGTATGGGAGAACTTACCAAAACAACTCATAAGTGTGTTGCCTAGGTGCGGGTACGGTACGGTACCGGTATCCGATACGAGTACTGGTACGGGGTACGGCAATTTTTTAAAAACTAATGAAGGTATATGGTTATAATTGTGTTGCCTAGGTGCGGATACGGTACCTGTACCCGATACGGGTACTGGACGGGGTACAGCAATTTTTAAAAAACTAGTAAACGTGTATGGCTATAAATTTAGGTACGGAGATGTACCCGGTACTGATACGGGTACATACCTGGTACCGGTACTCTCCCTCAAATGGAGTACCCGTGCATCATAACATGTTATTAAACTGTTTTCAACTTGTTCTAGGGTAGCCTATGAAACTAGTTTGACTTTATTCTATCTTTTGTTATAGAAATAGCTACATAAGCACTTTTATGATAAACACTTTGGCCCTGTTTGGATTAACAACTTATTTTGCAACTTATAACATATGCACTTATCATATATAATCTAATTTCTACAACACAGGATAAAATAAAGTCAAAATGTAACATATAATCTATACTCTAAGTTTTTAAGCTATCACAAGTGCTTATGCCAATAGATAAGCTCAAATAAGCCAATCCAAACAGACCCTTAAACATATCTTGCACACCAATGGGCCCTTAAGCTATTATACGAAATTGTTTTTAAAAAATAAAAAATCAAAACATAGTCAAACAATCCCTTAAAACACTCAAATTGGCAATGCCAATGGTAAGAAGCTGACAACAAAGATTCCAATTCATTGAATGGATTTCAAAAACCTTACCAGGAAAACGAGATTGCGCAATTTGATTAATAGAATTAATCAAACAAGATTTTCCAACATTAGGAACACCAACCACCATAACAAGTAAAGTAGGTTCCTTCAAAATCGCTTCCTTCAACTTCAACTCCACAAGTTCCAGAAGCTTCGTAACAGAACTCTTACTATGAGCATTTATAGGAACACAATCTTGCTTACACGTCTCAAAATAATTCACCCATTTCTACAAAATAATTATCATTAATCAATATATAATTTAAGGAAATTATGAAGAGAAAAAAGTGATTATGATTATTACATGCATGATGTTAGGGTTAGCTAAGTCTTTTTTGTTGAGTGCAATAACACGTCGTTTAGATGAAAGAGGAGATTGAAGATCGGAATTGATGGAAGAAATAGGGATACGAGCGTCTCTGACTTCGATGACGAGGTCGGCGAGTTTAAGACGGTTACGGATGGCGCGTGTGGCGGATGCCATGTGACCTGGAAACCAGTTGATGAGTCCTCCACCGGCGTTGAAGTCCATTTCTCCTAAACCTTTCTTCAACAATCCTTTTAATGCCGCCATTTTCTTCTTCTCTAACCAGCTTGTAGTTACCAGTTAGTAGTTACCACTGCTTCTCTGTCTAGTGCCTATGGCTACTCGAACAACAAACTGAAAAATGATTGTGGGCTCAATCGAAGCCCAATCCAAAAAATAATGAAATATTTAGTTTTTTTTAAGAAAAAGCCAAAAAAAAAAATTGATAATATATAGGGTAATTAAAACCAGACTAGTCACTGATTCAAGGTTTAAAAGTTCGACCGAATTCAACCGGTAGTTAACAAATAAGTTTATTTTTCGACATTAAAATAAAATGTATAATAAATCTTATTTATTTCTAATTTCTCTAATTTGCAACTAATCAAAACTCTAATATAGTGTTTACTTAGGTGGGAAATTTTTCTTAATAATGTGCAATTAATTAATAAATTTCATCCTTACTCAGTTATTCCCTAATTATTATCCAGTGAAAATTTTGCTATTTAGATTCTCATGTCAATCTCTAAAACTATGTCAATCCCTAAAAATATGTTAAAGTGATTATCTATTTTTTTACATAGAATCCTATTAGAATTAAAATAAAATTTGACCTTCACAAGAAAAGAAAACAAAAAGAAATTTTTTCAGTATACTTTTCTCTAACAATCTTACTTATTTCTAATTTCTCTAATTTGCAACTAATCAAAACAACCCTAATATGGTGTTTACTTAGGCGGGAAATTTTTCTTAATAATGTGCAATTAATTAATAAATTTCATCCTTACTTAGTTGTTCCCCAATTGTTATCCACTGAAAATTTTGCTATTTAGATTCTCACTAGTATGTTAGCTCGTGCCGTGCACTGGATTATTCTCTTTTTTAATATTATTTGAACAATTTAGTTAAAAATAGTAAGATAAAATTGATATAGATTTTGCATTATATATATTTAATAATGTTATAGGATAAAGCGAGATGAAGAATATTATTTCGCTTTCCGTTATACACTATTAAAAGATAGATTTTTTCTTTCATCTTCATCTCCAAGATTATACAATGGCCCTTTAAATATAAAATAAGGGTAAATAGGTCTTTACCCCCTGTAATATAGGCAAGTTTTGTTTTTCCCCCTATAATTTTTTTTGTTGTGATTTGCTCCTTGCAAAGTAAATTTTTTTGATTTTCCCCCTTGGGTGCAAGGAATTTGCACTTTTTAAATCGGTTGAACAGATTAACCGATTTAAAAAACATCACTTTTTAAATCGGTCTGAACAAAATAACCGATTTAAAAAGTGCATCCATGGGGCGAGTCCAAAAAATTCAACATTACAGGGTGCGAGTCACAAAAAAAACATTTACAGGGGGGAAAAACAAAACACGCCTACATTACAGGGGGGGTATAAACCTATTTACCCATAAAATAATTATAAACTTCATTCTCAAATGAAAATTTAATTAATCTAGGTGCATTTTTAATAGTGGGATCGAAAGTGTTACGCGTTTCTCATTCTACACCCGTGAGAGATTCTATATCTCTCTGTCTCTCTCTCTCTCTCTCTCACTATTTCTACATTTCTCCCTGTTAGGCCTAATTTTTAATGTTTATTTAAATAAATATTTAATGGTTAGTCCAACTAAATATAATGCCAAATAAATATAAATTGGCATTTGTTAAGTATTTAATGTTTCGAATTATTTGCCAATGTCAGCGAAGTTATATTATTCGAAGATGAAAACGGTGTCGTTCGAAGATATCAGCTAGTTCGAAGTTCAACGCGCGAAGCAGGATTGAAGTTCGAAATCAACGGTTCGAAGTAAAGAAACATGGGACGCGTGGAGCAATCTGGAGCGTCGATTCGAAGCGGCAGTTTGCCCGTTTTCGAAGTACTTAGGATAGTTTCTTTCTCTGTAATCGGGGTCACAATTTATTTTACAAACTTTCTTACTAAAAATTCTGAGTACTCGAGCGAAGAACGAAAGGAATTTGCGAAGAAAGAATGTATGTTTGTGAACCTTTTACTTTGTAATTGCTTTATCATTTATGCAATTTACTCTTCCTGCATTTTTATTGTTGTTTATTATCAAAAACACTTCTGTTTCGAGGCGATTCGAGGCACTTAGTGTTAAATTCGACTTAAAAGACTAAAACTGATCATTGTTTGTTGTTTCTCAACGAACATATAAAAACTTTCTCAAGAAACAAGCATAAAATTGTCCTGAGATTACTAGTCAATCTCGTAAGTCTTAAAATACTTAGACTAGCGCTTGTTTATCAAATTTCACAGTAAACAAATTGGCACGCCCAGTGGGACTGGTTTTGTGCTTTTAAGAAATTTGTAGAAAGTTTAAGCGTTTAGAATAAATTAACTGTTAAATTACGGTTATGACTAGAACAACACAAATTTATAATTCAACAAATATTCAAAATTCTAACGCAATGAGTGGTAGTGGAAATCAAAACATTAATCCTAGTGGAGGATCCCCGAGTTCTTCCCAAAATTCGAATACTGTGAGTGTAGCAGTTAGTTCGATAGTTTCTAATACTATGGTTTCGACTCAATCAGAGTCTGTTCCTGCGATGATGTCTTCTTCTTTTTCGAATTTTGGAACATCAGGAATGCACTCCGTTAATAGCCCTTTATTTGGACGTATACCACCCCCTCCACAAGGCTTCCCAGCCTTTTCACAAGAGCAAGAGAGGTATACAGATTCTAGGGTAACCCAAATGCCTCTAACGGTTTCTTCGTTATCATCTTTGAGGCAACAAATGGATGAGAGTAATCATGAAATGGTTAATCTCTTGACACAACAAATTGGTACTGTGTTTAATCCCTTAATTCAGAACACCAATGAAAGTTATAATATGTTGGCTTATCAAATGGGTAGAATAGCAGATTTCTTTGGAACCCCTCCTCCTCAAAACCAACCTAGGTTAAATCATCAGACACCTCAAATGATTTTGCCTGCAATGTCTGCAACACCCCAATACCAGGGCCAAACCCAAATTCCTGAACAGTCAACAAACCAAGGGCCAACTTTTATGGCCCAACCAAGAAATCAAGGGCCAATGTTTATGGCCCAAGAGGAACCTCAGTACACACAAGACGTGAATCAACCAAGAGTAGTTGTGGTAAATCGAAACCAAAATGCTGATGAAGTAGTACAAAATGTCCAAAATGGTGTGAATGTTGGCTCTAGAAGGCCAAACTTTGGCTGGGCATAATAATTTGGCCCATTTAGTCGAAACAATTTTAACGCAAAATGGTGTGAATGTTGGCTCTAGAAGGCCAAACTTTGTGTCTGCTTTGTCTGAATATGTATTACAAACGGAATTGCCAAGAGGTTGGAAAGTTCCAAAATACACCAAGTTTTCTGGTGATACTAGTGAGTCAACTGTTGAACACATAGCCAGGTTCTTGGCTGAGTCTGGAAATTTGGCTAACAATGAAAATTTAAAAATGAAGTATTTTCCAAACTCATTAACAAAAAATGCTTTTACATGGTTCACTACCTTGCCACCTAATTCGATCCAAAATTGGACACAATTGGAGAGGTTATTCCATGAACAATTTTACATGGGCCAAACAAAAATTAGTCTTAAAGAATTGGCCAGTGTTAAAAGAAAAACACATGAAGCCATTGATGATTATTTGAATAGGTTTCGTTTACTGAAAGCTAGGTGCTTTACTCAAGTGCATGAGCATGAATTAGTCGAAATGGCTGCTGGTGGCCTAGACTATTCGATTAGGAAAAAATTGGATACTCAACATCTTCGAGATATGTCTCAGCTAGCTGATAGAGTTAGACAACTTGAAATTCTGAAAGCTGAAAAGTTTAAAAATCTTAAGTTTCAGAAAAAGAAAGAAGTACATTATGTAGATGCATATGATAGTGATTGTGAAGATAATGCTGAGTGTTCAATGTATGACGAAAGTGAAATAAATTTGGCTGAACTTAAGCCAGGGCCACCTTATGTTTGTAAGTTGTTAAGGCCTTCACATGGGAAAATTCCCACTGAACCTAAAAATGATAAGTTTGTGACAAAAACCTATACGTTTGATATCACTAAGTGTGATGAAATATTTGATCTGTTGGTAACTGATGGGCAAATAATTGTGCCTAAAGATTTAAAAATACCATCAATAGAACAAAGGAAAAAACGTGGTTATTGCAAATTTCATAATTATCTGGGTCATCGAACTTATCAGTGTGTGCTTTTCAGGGATTTGGTTCAAAAGGCTTTGAATGAAGGCATATTGAAATTTGCTGAAAAAGGAAAGCATCAGATGAAAGTGGATGCTGATCCACTACCTGCTAATGATGCTGCCTACATCGAAGTGCTGGACTGCAACATGGTTGATTTCACAGATCCTGCGCCAATTAGGGCTATCCCTGAGAAGGAATATGAAGAAAGGGTGAAAGCTGCTTACCCTAAGCCTGAAGAAGATTTAGCTGATTACCTCAACAGGTGCAAACTCAACAATGTGGAGGTGATGGTTTGCCCAAGATGCAGTGCTGTGTGTGATAGAGATGCAACTAAGTGTCTCCGTAATTGCTTCCCATTTGCTGACCCAAAGAGGAAATGGCAAGGTCCTAAGCCTAATCAAAGGACTTGGCCACAAAAAAGGATTGATTGGAGCAACTCTGCTTCGAAACATCCTTCTGTTCATCAGAGGTTGGGACCCATTCGAACTTTCAGGCCATCAGGCTCAGTTCCAACTAATACCTGGGTCAGGGGGCAAAATGTTGCTGTAACTAAGAAAGTTATAGAAAAAGGCAGTTCGAGCAATGTCAACGTCAACATCGTTGCTGCGAACAAAGGTTCAACTACTAATATGGCTCCTCAGAAAGCCAATGTTGCTCCCAATGATAAGAAGTATACGTACAAAAACAACTACAAAGGAAAGAATCCTATGTCACGTTCTCAGTGGCGTAGATTTCAGAGAAAGAAGAAGTTAGCTGCTTCTCAAGGTAAGGCTCCAAATGTTGCTGGGGGCAAACTTGATATTCTTGCTGGGGGCAAGACTGGAGATAGCAATGAAGCTAGTTCCAAGGTGGTTCGAAAAGCTGAAATGGCCAGAAGGCCAGCAAAAGAAAGGCTTGAACCAATGGCTGAAGATAAGGATGAGGAGGAAAATGAGGACTTCATGGATGATGACGACCTCTTAGATGATGAGGGTGACTTCGACGTGCTGGTGAATGTAATTTCGATTCTTCCTGCAGAGTTTGATGTTCAAACAGAGGTAAATGAAGTGGAGGAAGAAGCTAAAGCTATAGAAATGGTTGTTCCCAAGCCAGTTTGCTATTACGTGATAGGTAATGGTTGCGTCGAAGAACAAAATGCTATCTTCGAGAAACCTGATCTGGGGATGCAGAATCATCTAAAAGCGCTGTTTGTGAGAGCCAAAGTAAATGGCGTGGGAGTGAACAAGATTTTGGTAGATGGCGGAGCAGTGGTGAATATTCTGCCACATTTCATGCTTAAAAAGTTAGGATTATATGAGACAGATTTGTATGCACACAATGTAGTGCTGGCAAACTATGAAGGTAAAATTGGTCATTCTCTTGGGGCCATTCAACTCGAAGTGTGCGTAGGCAGCACTGTCAGGAAAACCTTATTTATGGTTATAGCTGCTAGACCTAACTACAACATGTTATTGGGTCGTGAATGGATTCATGGAGTGGGAGCAGTACCTTCAACTATGCACCAAAAGTTAATTGTGTGGAGGGAAGATGGTCTTGTTGAATATGTGGAAGCAAACCAAACTGCATATGTTGCTGATGCAGATACAATCAACCTTCAAACATTCGACAAAAACCAAGCTTCAATTGCTCCTTGTGGAGATCAATACTCAGCTTTTGAAGGAACTAAGTCTGCTAGTGTACTTCATTATGTCAAGCTTCATCCCACACATGGGTTTTGCTGGGAGAGGGAACACCTTGACAACCCTGTGGATGAAAGTGCTTTCCCCAAAGCTACAGGATGGGGAAGCCCAAATGATTTTGATGATTAAGTCATCGAATTGGGACAAGATTTCGGCTTATGCAGCCGAAAATAGAATAAAAATGGCTGTTGAAGCCATTATGTTAAATGAAAATATGGCTGTTGAAGCCAATGAAGATTTGCAATCAAAAATGGCTTCTAAGGCCAGTACTTCGAATCCTGGAAATAATCAAAGGTTGGATTGCATCCATGATGACGAACCTTTAGGTTTTGAAACACCCATCAGTTCGACTCAAAAGATGCAAGCTCAAGATCCTTTGCAGGAAATTGATATTGGAGATGGCTCCATTAAAAGGCCAACTTACATCAGTAAAAATATCAGTCCAAGCCTAAGGGAGAAAGTAATCAAGCTGTTGCAAGATTACAAAGATTGTTTTGCGTGGGATTATCACGAAATGCCTAGTCTGAGCAGGGAATTAGTGGAACATAGATTGCCACTGCGCTCAGATAAAAAGCCTATGAAGCAGCTTCCAAGGAGGTTTGCTCCAGAAATTATGACGAAGATCAAGACTGAAATTGAAAGGTTGCTCAGATGCAAATTCATTCGAACAGCCAGGTATGTAGAATGGCTTGCTAACATAGTTCCTGTTATTAAGAAAAATGGGTCTCTTAGGGTATGCATAGATTTTAGAGATTTAAATAATGCAACACCTAAGGATGAGTATTCAATGCCTGTAGCAGAAATGCTTATTGATTCAGCAGCAGGTCATGAGTACTTAAGTATGTTAGATGGTTATTCTGGGTATAACCAAATTTTTATTGCTGAAGAAGATATACCCAAAACTGCTTTTCGTTGCCCTAGGCACTTATGAATGGGTTGTAATGTCTTTTGGTTTGAAAAATGCTGGGGCAACCTATCAAAGGGCAATGAATTCAATTTTTCATGATTTTATTGAAGTTTTCATGCAAATATACATAGATGATATTGTTGTTAAGTCTGCATCTGAAAATGAACATCTTTGTCATCTTAAAAAATCGTTCGAAAGAATGAGAAAATGTGGATTGAAAATGAATCCACTAAAATGTGCTTTTTGTGTACATGCAGGAGATTTTCTTGGTTTCGTTGTACATAAAAAGGGCATAGAGATCAACCAAAACAAGACAAAGGCAATCATGGAGACAAAATCTCCAACAACAAAGAAACAGCTTCAATCACTGCTAGGAAAAATCAATTTCTTGAGAAGATTCATTTCGAATCTAAGTGGAAAAGCTCATCCCTTTTCTCCATTGCTCAAACTCAAGAAAGATGATGTATTTCAATGGGGACCTGAGCAGCAGAAGGCGTTTGATGAAATTAAGGCTTATTTATCGAGCCCACCTACATTAATGCCTCCTATTCGAAGTAAAGAAATGAAGTTGTACATAGCAGCATCAGATTCGACCATTGGGAGCATGCTTGCTCAAGAAGACGAAAATGGTGTGGAGAAAGCTATTTATTATTTAAGTAGAGTTCTCAATGATGCTGAGACTAGGTATTCTGTAATAGAAAAATTATGTCTTTGTTTGTATTTTTCTTGTACCAAACTGAAGCATTATATAAAGCCAGTTGATGTTTTGGTTTATTTGCATTTCGATATCATTAAGCATATGTTATTGAAACCAGTTTTACATAGTAGAATTGGAAAATGGGCTTTAGCTTTAACAGAGTATTCATTAACTTATAAGCCTTTAAAATCTGTGAAAGGTCAAATAGTGGCTGATTTTATATCAGATCACTCAGTTGTCGAAATGCAAATGAATTATTTAGAATTTGAACCTTGGACTCTATACTTCGATGGTTCTAAACATAAATATGGTACAGGAATTGGAATTTTAATAATTTCACCATTGAAAATTCCAACTAAATTTAAGTACAAAATTAATGGAACTTGCTCCAATAACGAAGCTGAATATGAAGCTTTGATTGCTGGGCTAGAAATTCTTCTAGACTTGGGGGCAAGGCACATTAAAATAAGAGGTGACGGTTGACAGAAATGTCATGATGATCGTGACGTCAGCGCTGTCATTGGGAAACGTGTAAACATTGAGTGCTGTCTCTTCAAAAATTCTTCTTCTTATTTCGATATCCTCATTCGAAATCAGAGTTTTTGGGGGGCAATTTGTTAGGCTTAATTTTTAATGTTTATTTAAATAAATATTTAATGGTTAGTCCAACTAAATAGAATGCCAAATAAATATAAATTGGCGTTTGTTAAGTATTTAATGTTTCGAATTGTTTGTCAATGTCAGCGAAGTTATATTATTCGAAGATGAAAACGGTGTCGTTCGAAGATATCAGCTAGTTCGAAGTTCAACGCGCGAAGCAGGATTGAAGTTCGAAATCAACGGTTCGAAGTAAAGAAACATGGGACGCGTGGAACAATCTGGAGCGTCGATTCGAAGCGGCAGTTTGCCCGTTTTCGAAGTACTTAGGATAGTTTTTTTCTCTGTAATCGGGGTCACAATTTATTTTACAAACTTTCTTACTAAAAATTCTGAGTACTCGAGCGAAGAACGAAAGGAATTTGCGAAGAAAGAATGTATGTTTGTGAACCTTTTACTTTGTAATTGCTTTATCATTTCTGCAATTTACTCTTCCTGCATTTTTATTGTTGTTTATTATCAAAAACACTTTTGTTTCGAGGCGATTCGAGGCACTTAGTGTTAAATTCGACTTAAAAGACTAAAACTGATAATTGTTTGTTGTTTCTCAACGAACATATAAAAACTTTCTCAAGAAACAAGCATAAAATTGTCCTGAGATTACTAGTCGATCTCGTAAGTCTTAAAATACTTAGACTAGCGCTTGTTTACCAAATTTCACAGTAAACACTCCCACAAGATCATTTTCATTTTTAATAATATTGATTTGCTTGTGTTCTTCATTTTCTTTTGAAGGTTATCTATGTCATTTTTCATTTTATATTATTTTGAATGTTGCCTATATTTTTCTTTCAATTATTTATGAAATTGATTTTATTTAATTTACTTGAGTATGAAAATGCGATATATGTTTAAGGATGTTACAGGGACATAGTAGGATGAGAAGTACTCCCTCATTCCCCGTTCAACAACACTATGAGATTCTTTCTTCCTCCCTCTTTCTCATGTCTCTATAGGGACTCCATCAACAAAAAATAATTGTAAATTTTATAATATTTTTCAAATGAATATTAACATACTTTGACCGTGTTTCTATACTCAAACTATTTTTTGTCATTGTACCACAAATAATCAATTTTTATGTGTGAGCGTCAAATGAAAAAATCTATGTATGAATCTTCACTCACATTGATAAATTAGCATCCAAAAAAAGATTTGAACGAATGTTTATGGAAAACTTAAAATCGAAATTATAAATAAAAAACCCATTGATTATAAAAAATTAAAATTATATTAATTTACTTTAGGTTTCAATTCCCATAGATTTTTTTCAGTTGGATGTAATATAGTGAAAGTGCGATGTACACATAATATGAAAAAACTCCCGTAGTCGGAATTCAAATTTTAATTAGTCAATATATATTTTTAATAGTGTAGTGAGAAGTGTTCTCTCTCTCTCTCTCTCTCTCTCTCTCTCTCTCTCTCTCTCTCTCTCTCTCTCTCTCTCTCTCTCTCTCTCTCTCTCTCTCTCTCTCAGTTACACGATTTTATAGCGGTTCCATCACAAAAAAATAGTTGGTAATTCTATATTATTTTTATAATGAATATGAATAAAATTTTTGTGCTCATTTATCACCATCTTCTACATACACTTTTCTTCATGGTGAACCAATTTTCATCGTGCTAAATAAAATTTTTGAATAAAGGATCCCCGTAATAAAATATCGATAAGCCCTACTGTTAGAATTCAAATTTTAATTAGTTAGTGTGTATTTTTAATAGTTTGGTGGAAAGTGCTTCCGATTTTTTATTTTATACCACCAAGAAATCTCCTCTCTCTCTCTCTCAAAGCTCTATAGGGATTCTATCAATAAAAAAGTTGTTAATTCTATATTTTTTTTAATGGATATCAATAAAATTCTCATGCTTAGTTCTTACTATCATCTACATACAGTTTTCATCATAGGAATCATGTTTCATCATGCTAGATAAAATTTTGAATAAGTAATCCCAATGACAAAATATGAAATTATGGATAACTTCCACATTCAAAATTCAAATTTTAATTTGTCAATGTATATTTTTAACAGTGAGAGTTAGAATGCTCCCCGTTTTTCATTCTACACCATCGAAACTCTCTCTCTAATTCTATCTGTCTTCCGTGTCCATTACGGGACTCTATAGCTACTCCTTGAACAAAAAATAGTTGTTAATTCTTTATTATTTTAAAAAAAATCAACATAAAAATATTGCATGTAATTGAATGTTTGGATAATAGATACATGTCAAATCAAATTTTAGCCGAAGTGTTCACATAGTTTTTATATGGAAAATATATAATATTTAATCATGTATTAAATAAGTTTGTCGACATTAAAAATATAATATATGTTAGTAATTAAAATATAATATTTTACTTTCTACAAAAAAAATATAATATTAGAAAAGCTTTAATTAAATTTCACCAACGCAATATTATTAAAATATAATAATAAAAATATTAAGATACGTATAATATTAGAGTTTCTAAAATTAAAAAGTATCAATCCCCACAAAAAGAAAGAGTTTCTACAAAAAAAAATATAATATTAGAGATTCTAAAAAAAAGTATTATATTTTTTACAAAAAAATATACTCGCATAATATTAAAGTTTCTACAATAAAAAAAATATTAGAGAATTTCTAATTGAGTCACAAAAAAAAAAAAAAATACAAATTCGATAAAAAAAAATAAAAAAGAAAAAAAGCTCTAGTATAGTTGTATATATCCAACAATTTTGTTTTATAATAATGGGTTAGAGAGATATATCTGATTAATTTAATCGTATATATCCAAAAATTTGTTTTCTTAAAAAATAATGGGTTAGAGAAGATTAAAAAACTACAAAATAAAATAGAAAAACTCTAATTGAATGCCACCTAAGCAAAAACTCTAATAACTCTAATTAAATGCCACGTAAGCAATTTTTTTTTAGAATGCACGAGAAGGCTACGTGGGAATCTCGCTATGTATATAAATAGAGATAGAGATGTCAATATCTAAAACTATGTCAATGCCTAAAAAAATGTTAAAGTGATTATCTATTTTTTTTACATAGAATCCTATTAGAATTAAAATAAAATTTGACCTTCGCAAGAAAAAGAAAACAAAGAGAAATTTTTTTGGTATACTTTTCTCTAACAATAATACTAACTATACCCATAGGTTTCACAAGGTGTTAGTAAGACTTTTAGATCACATGTTGGGTGTATCTTGCTGCATCAAAAGTCACCTCGAAAAATGAATTAAAGATTTTGATCGTTGACGATAACGGTAACATTACAAATACCACTTCAAATATATTTTTTTTAAAAAAATCAGAAAATTGTAGGATTATTTGTTATTTCAAGCTAACATAATTATGTTGTAATGTGTTAGACAATGTCAATTATTAAATATCCTTTTTTTTTTTCTATTATTAGATGGAACTACTTAAACAAAGAAGTATTTTAGTTTCTAAACATATGAATTATATTCTTTACTTTTTTTTATAAGTGTTTACTGTTTGTTCGCCCCCAACGTTATATTCTTAATATCCTATAATTTATCATATATTATTAATATGCATATTATATAATTAAATGAGTGTATTCCGTGCGAATGCACGGGTAAAAAGTCTAGTGTATAATAATGCTGCTAATTAAACTTCGTTACGTGAACATTTTTATTTGATGTTAACATTCACGTGAATCAACAATTTTATTATATTTTTTATAATAATAATAATTTATATTTAATTAAGAATAATATTTTTCATAATATAATAATTACAAAATATCTAATAACAAAAAAAAATCATGAGTCAAATTCATAGATCGATCAAAATATGTGTCTTAAATCCTCTTTTTGTCGCATTGAACATGATATAAGTTTGATGGTTCCCGTTCCCACCACCATCGCCACCGGAAAACATGTGGTCATCATACACAACGCCAACCCTACATTTAATTTTTCATATCTAAAATTGTTAATCTCTTGAATTAATCTCAATTAATTTCAGAAATATTTTAGAAAACCTATTTCAGCTCTAGATGATTAGTTCCCAAAACATGTGCTCTATATAGTACTAGCGTCCCGACGGGCACTCCCGTGCCCGTCAGTCCGCCTTTTTTTTGTTTTGGTATTATTCTTACATATTTTTGTCAATAAAGTTAATTATAGACTACGACTGGATCTGTAAAAAAAGATTTAAATGCAGTTTTGATCCTCTAATATAAATTTTAAATATATTTATTTTTTTATTAATAAAACGATTTATGTAACATAGATTTTGATGTTCGTCTGTCCACTTTTTTTATTTGGCTAACGTGTGTACAAATTATTTTCAATTTTTTCTACTTTTTTTAGTAGTTGGCTTTTCGAAAACAACAAATTAAGTCATATAAAAATATAAAATTCAATGTAAAAACCTATTAAGTGAAAAAGGCATGATTTCTATGGTTCCTTCCCCTAGACTAATTAAGCCATTAGAATCTACTTGTTGAGTTTGATAAACTATTACTCTCAGACTCAGTCCCACAAATATAATGAGTACATGGTCACATTTTCATTCCTACAATTGGTACTGTAACATAGTCTTCAAAGTTCTTCCTCAAGTTAACATGAAAAACCTTTCATAAAATATTGAACCTCCAACAAATGAAATACATTGTCAAACACTGTTCCATTTTTTTTAAGTAATGAATTTATCACTCATTTCCTAAACCTACCTTGTTGCTTTAGTGTTGTGCATGTTCTCTATTCTGCTCAGTTGTGCAAAAGATTATATTCTAAATTTTTGTTAAGTATCTTTTTATTTTATTTTATGAATAATTTTGGCTTTTGAAAAACAAAAAATTAAGTCGCATAGAGATGTTGAACCAAATATAAAAATCAAGTAAGTGAAAAATTAATAAACAAAATTTGTAATAGGAATATTGTCGGGTAACAATTTACATCTCATAAAAGTAAATTTTAAGTAGTGACAAAATAATGCACTTGTTCTCAGGGACGGATTTACATGGTAGTAAATGGGGGCTCCTGACCCCACTCTATCATTTTATTTCTAACCAATAATCACTTTGTTTTTACTCCTTGACCCCACTTGAAAAGTAATAGTGTCGCCACGTATCACTACATATGTTGTTCTTATGGAATGTAGAAAAACTTGAGTATACAACTACATAACTATTAAATTATTATTACTACATCCGTATCAAATATAAGTCGTTTCGACCATATTATATAAATTAATAAATATAATCATTATTGTATTGAAAAGAAAAAATATGTGTTAGTTTACAAAATTATCCTTTATTAATGATATGAGAAAGATAAATTGAAAAATTAAAAGAAGAAAAAGAAATAAATAGTTAACGGTATAATTGGAAAAAGAACACTAAATATTTTATTGGTAATGTAAAACGACTTATAATTTGGTACAATTTTTTTTTCTTCTCAAAGTGACTTATATTTTGATACGGAGTATTACTTTATAAAATAGAAAAACTAATTGACTATTTCAAAATATATTTTAAAAATAATTCATAAATTACAAAATAGGTAGTTGGCATTGTTATTTTAGTCTATTTTTAATTTTCTTTAAAAAAAATTTAGAATTTTTTTTAATTGATTTTCTTAAGGGAAAAAATAGTACAATCCAATAAAAAGTAAACTGGAACCACATAAATTTCTTCTGTATGTTGTATAAATATTTATGATAAATGATTTCGACCCCACTTATTAGAATTTTTGGATCCATCCCTACTTGTTCTTCAGAAAAATAATGCACTTAACACTACTTATTTCTTTAAATTACAATAAAAACTTCCGTTTTGTGTGTGCTGCTCCATCTTTGTTACTGTTAAAAAATAGTTTACAAAGCAGAGAATTAGAAGCAAAAAATTGTATCAAACCTTGGTAAAAAAGATAAAAAGGTAGCAACATGAATTATGTAAGTTTTCTAATAGAAGTAAAACCAAAAGAAACATATAATACCTATATTGTGTCAAAACATGTGCTCTATATAGTATATACTCATAAAATTATTACAAAACAACAAATTCATCACGATTTTTTCATCAAAAAAAAAAAAAAAAAAAAAAAAACAAATTCATCACGATTTAGCCTACACTGTAATACAAACTTTCAAATATGGGATTAAAATGCTTACTATAGATGTGATTGGTGCAAAATAAACTACCACGTTCACATAAAATGTGCATACATAGATGTACTACACTGAGAAGCAATAAATTGATCATTGTCATACATATATCATCATTCAAAAACTTTTCCAGATACTGACTATAAGAATCATGCATCTAAAAGCAATGATAGAACCTCTTGTGTCCCTTGTTTGAAACAACTGAAGTTCTAAAAAAATTGTATGTTGTACGTCCCAATTTCATTATCTTAAATAAGAAAATACAAATATAAATTCAAGAATGTTAATCCAAAACTAAACTAAAATAAAATTAGGAGCACAAAAATAAAGAAAATTATAATTATCAGACTCAATATTTCTTCCACACATGTGGTTTTTCATCAAGGATACCAGGGTGTTCAACCCAAAAGGCTGATCCAATGATGTCAATATGATGTACAATAACCTTTCCACAACTTTCATAAGACTCTCCATTCTCCTGATGGATGAGAACAATGTCTACTCTGTCCCATAAAACTGAGGATCCTAGTCAGAACATCACTAGCAATTTATTGTAGTCGATAGCCAATTCTTCAATTTTCTTATGCAACTGAACTTCATTTAAACTATGTTGAGCTTGCCTTTTGCTTTTTCCAGAAGCAACAAGCTTCCAGAAACAAGTGTTATATGGATTGTTTATGTGGCAATCCACTTGCCTCCATGAAATATAGTTCCGTACAATCTCAGCAGATGGATAACACACTGCTCGTGCATCGAAAGAAGGAAGGTAGTTTAATTCACTTTGAGGGAAGAAATATTTCCATTTCATCACGTAAGTAGAAGTGAAGAAAGACACAATTGCTGAAATGATTTTACTAGCTCTCCTTTGATAAAGATCAGTGGATTTCTTAAGAATGAAATTGTACTCATCGCTAACCCCATAAGCAAAGACCACATCATGCCTAAATTCTTCTAAGACAGCCACTGCTGCACATGAATTCATCAAGTTAAGAGCTCTATCATCATTTGGCTTCACAAATTCTTGTAACTCTGAAAATCTGTGGAAGTGGCATCCATCTATCCGAACTACTATTTAGGGGTGATCGTATTCGAATCAATCCAAAAGTAAAACCACAAACCGAACCAATCCAAACCTAAAACCGTAAAAAACCGCATTTAGTTTAAACCGCACGGTTTGGTTTGGTTTGCGGTTTTCATTTTAGAAAACCGAACCAAACCGCAAAAGTTAATTTAACTATATCAACTATTAGCGATAAGCTTATTACCTAGTCAAACTTAGCAAGCCAAACCGAAATTGAGTCCATAAAATAATAAGTTGTCAAAACATATAATTTCACGCGATTCAAAACTATATTATTAGTATTAAAAATAAGTTCTTATGTGTGCAATATATGTATATGCATATTATATCATGTAAACAATAAAATAAATTAAAATTTTCGATGTTTATTTTGTAACTTGTTCATAATATTGTCATATTTTTTCTATCGTAAAAAACCGCGTAAACCGAACCAAACCTAACCGCATTGGTTAGGTTTGGATGACTTTTTAAAAACCAACCGAACCGCATACCATTTTATCTCGCGGTTAGGATAACTTTTATGCTTAAAACCGAATCAAACCGCACCGCGAACACCCCTACTACTACCCCATGTAGTTGGCATCAACTTGCAGTCAAACTCAAAGGACCTAATGTACTTCGGCTTCACATTGTTAACATCCTCCACAAAAACACCAAGCTCCTTCGAAAGAATAATCTGCTCGTTACAAAATCTTTTGCCTGCTATTTTCTTGGAATGCATTGTGGTTATTTTACTCATTTGCCTTTCAACTGGGGCACCATTTTCTTTGTACTTCACCACATCCCCTACCACTGTCTTTAAAACACAGGAACCTTGTTGGAATATTGGATCCAGTGTATTGTAATTGACATTGAGCTCATCAAATAAAATATCATTTAAGTCGCGTTTCTTTGCACCATCAATGAACTCTTTTGCTTTTTTCTCATTCATTCCACGCTCGGCAAGTCGCCAAAAGCATTAATCATATTGATTTTTCAAGTGACAAATATTTTGCCTCCAGAAAAGATATGCTTGAAGGGCATCCCGTGATTGGTTGCTCTGTCTCATCTAGAAATGTTTCAATCAGATAAGAACAAACTTAGCACCTTATATGAGATAAGTTGAAAATATGGAAAAAAGGAAAATGCGATAGAGGAGTATGGCAATCGTTAAGTTATTAGAATGACCTTACCTCTACTTCGCTAGCAAGATTAAGTCGCTTTTGACCACTCGGCCACTCTCCCCTTCCCGGGCCGAGGCCCCGGTTCTAGTCTAAGAAGGAGGGAAAAAAACCCGAAATAAAGCTTATTGATTTTGGGAACTAATACTATTTTTTAGCTTAGCTAGCGTTCCACTAGTCATTTAGTCAGTTCATAACAATCAATCTCTGTACAAATCTACGACAGCTCCCCCCTAGTCGCTTCTGGCGAAGCTGCGAGTTCATGAGCAAGTGAATGAATGAACGAGCCATGTTCCTCAACTAAAAAAGGGAGTAAGAAATAAAAAAAAAAAAACACACAATAAACTTACCACTTTTGATGTCCCACGATTCTGCTAGTTTAGAAACTCAGGGGAGGGACAGGGGTCGCTAGGTCAGAAAAGCGAGAACTATAAATTCTCCCCAAGTAGGATTTGAACCTACGACCAGTCAGTTAACAGCCGACCGCTCTACCACTGAGCTACTGAGGAACAACGGACTTAAGTTAAGGAAGCCGACTAAGTTTCTTCATGAGGTACTTAAATGATAATATTACTTAGAATTTTGAGAATATAAAAGTAAGACTTTTAACAATTTATTTATAATTAATTTTTAAAATAAATTATGAGCATTCTAAGTAAAATAATTATTGAAAGTGGTAAATTAAAGATAAAGACTATTTATAAATAATTTAAATTAAAATAATAAGTCTAAGTTTTGATTTTCGTCTTGTTTTTTAATCTTCTTTTGTGTTGTGAATTTGTTATCATCAAAATCCAACCAAATTCAATTAAGAGATCTTCTTGACACACAAAATGGGAGATTTCAATTCAAATTACCATAAAAGATATACCTTCTCCGTCTCAAAATATAAGCAAAAATAAGTCAAACAAATTTGATGTATTTGGTTAAATATTTGAATCAGATACTTTCACTTTTATTGACCAACTTTTCTTTATGTTTTGAGACGGATAGAGTATAATCTAGTAATATTAATATTGTCATTTAAGTTGGGACCTATTCTTAGGTCCCGCTTGGATTAACATTTTTTTTTACGAATGGATTAACATTTTTTTTAGTTTATGAAAAATATGTTATGCAAATATATAACTTTTTATGTTAATTCATAAGTTTTCACGAACAAAAATTGTATCTTCATAAACTATTTTTTCATAAACTATCTTGATCAGTTTATAATAATGCATAAAAATCAAGTTTATTTATTTGTATATGTTATTTTGCATAAACTAAAAAATAATTCAATCCAAAAAGATCATCAGTATAGTTGTTTATTTATTATAACGCCGTCAACGGTCAAATTATCCGAAAAAAATTCAAAGATTTTATTTCCATATATAAATACACTTTTTTTCTTTTATTATGAAATTTCCGTAATATACAATACACTAAAATATTAGCGAATATTACAATAATCCCCTATAAAACAAATTGTTATGTATTAACGATGTAAAATCATGTACACATACATTCAATCAAATAACACTACAATATCATTTTTATCGTATAATTCACAAAATATTCCATCAAATATCTCATAATTCTACCATCATATTCATCACATAATTTTGAACTTCAATTACAAGAAAAATTGACACCGCTAGATCAATTGACTTTGTATACAAAACGGACGGAATCCGCGGGCCCAAGAACGTGCCCTACCAATTTGAATTCAAATTCTTAGTAACGTTACGATTCCGTACCTAAGGTTCGTAACCCGAACCTAAACCCTCACTATAATCCGAACCAAAGCAAATTAACACTAACTTCACAAACCACACTGTTCCTATAATTTCTCTCTGACCCACAAATCAAAATTTCATTTTCTTCTATTTTCATTCTTCAGCTTGGAAGAAAAATGCAATTTTGGGTTTCATTGTTTTTTACTCTGTGATCAATTTTGCAGAACAAAGATTGGCCTTTTGTGTTTCTTGGTTTTTTCTTCTATTGTTGTTGAATTTGATTGTTGATGATCATCATGGAGAATTATTCAAGAAGTGGTGTTCATGATTTCACTATGGCTTCAAGAAAAGCTGAAGAAGCAAGTAAGTTTTGAGTTTTAAATTTTCATTTTTCCCCAATTCATGATTCTGTTGATTAAGAAAAAAAAATGTTTTTTTTTTAATTTATGTAATTATATTTCCATTTTTATGAATGTTGATTTGAATTGTGTAGCTTGGAGACGTTATGAGGCAACACAATGGCTTGAAAGTCAAGTGGGTCCTCTTGGAATATCAAACCAACCAACAGAGAGAGAACTTGTTTCTTGCTTGAGAAATGGTCTCATTCTTTGTAAGGCTATCAACAAGATTCATCCAGGAGCAGTGCAAAAGGTATTGCATTTTGATTCTATATGGAAAGATTAATGATTATTGATTAATTACATTACATATTTTGATTGTTTGAATTTGATGTTTTATTTTGATTTTGCCATAAATGCTTATATGTGATGTTATTTTTGTATTTTTGTAAGGTTGTGGATACTCAAGTGCCATTGCAATCACTTATATGGGATTCTCAGCCTTTACCTGCTTATCAGTATTTTGAAAATGTCAGAAACTTTCTGGTTGCTGTTACACAATTAAAGCTTCAACCTTTTGAAGCTTCTGATCTCGAAAGGGTATGTAATTTATGTACCATATATATATGTCCGAATGCCATGCTGCTTGTTTTCATGTGTGATCAAATAGTGTAATGGAAATGAAAAAACTAGTGCTTTATAGCAACTGAGGTCGCATTGTGGTCATGGAGAAATTATTGATGTTGCGGCCTAGGTTGTGGTTATGACTTGAGTTTATGAAACCTGGATGTGTCTAGTTGTTAAGTTTTTGGTTATAGATTAGTGTGTTTGAATAAGTATGCTGGTCGTTTGTTTTCAGGAAAGTGTAGAGAATGGATCAGCAGGAAAAATTGTTGATTGCATTCTATCGCTTAAATGGTTTCATGAGTCGAAGCAGATGAACAATCAGAGTGGAACTAAACACGTGAAATCTCCTTTAGTTATGCAATCAATCAGTAGATTGCAACAAAGAGCCGCCACAACTGCATTACCCTCTGATGCATGCAGGCGCTTGGATTTGTCTGCAACATCGGAAAAAAAGCCTCCTGCTGAGAATAATTTTCAAAAACCAGAAGGTTTGATTTCTCAATCTTACTTATTTTTGTATCTGATTTGAATTTCATTTTTTTGGCCAAGTAGTATAGTGGCTAGAAATTTTACCCCTAAGGTGAATAATTGGGGTATCCGGTTCGAACCCTGACCCCCAGCAATGTCCCTATCAACTGAGTTAAGCTCACATGACTAAATTTGAATTGAAATTGAATCCGTATTAATTACTGGACTTTACTAGTTGGCATTTTGCACTTTTTAAGGATAATTATTCAGATTAATGGAGACCTTAATTGCTGTATAATTAATATGTAGAAGGTTATTACTAAAAATGTCAACTGCATCTTGCTGTATGCACTGCTAATGAAATGGAAAGTTTTTATTGAAATTACAGCATTCAATACATTAGGCTTTTGACTTTTTTTGCAATTGCCTTGTAATAAATTTTTAAGCCAACTCAATGAACATGAGGCTGTAAATACATTTGACTTGTTGAGTACATCATGGGCTAATTTTTTTCATTTAAATAATAATTTAACCTGTATTTTGTTTTGATGCATATCTATTCAGGCCTTTATAAACTGTATATAAACTAATTTCATTGGATGCAGCAGAAATTATGGAATCACTTGTCAAGAAACTAGTTGACCGTATGCTCGATGCCAAAGAAAATGTCGATGGAAAACTTGTTGCTTCTCTTTGTAACGGAGACACGGTAATCATAAGTTGAACTAGTAACCGTAACCATGTAAACAAATGGGTTTAATTAACATATTGAAATACATCAGTTGCCTAATCATTATTAATGTTTACTGTAGGATCCAATGATCCTATTTAATCAGATTTTGACTAGTTATTGTGGGGAACAGCCATCTTTGAATTTACCTGAGGTTAGTAGGTTCCAATATGAGGTTAATATAAATAATTGAAAACAATCATCCTACATGTATATTGTGGTCTTCTTAAGCTCAAGAGCCATCTTTGAATTATGTTGTGGTCAGAAATTATTTACTGTTTACAATGCTCCCTTCAATAATAATAATAATGCTTAGGGAAACAGTTCCTTAATCTACAAGTTATGTTTTATCACACCAATCTATTTTGAAAATTTTAAGATAAAACACGTGAAAGGATATACCTAAACGTTATTGTCTTATTCAGTTATGCTTAATTCCCTACATTGCTTGTTCATTTTATTATGAGAAACTATTAAATATTTTGAAAATGATTATTTCATGAAATACTGTGAATGTAAATATTTTCTTTCTATGCCAAAGCTTTTCTTATGATACCTATCAAATGAATTCTTGGTCTAAAACAGTTGCCATTGCTACTGAATAAATTTATAAAAGAAGGGAGTAGCTTACCACCTGATGTCACTTCCAAACCGACAGAATCAAATGCTTTCTCTGCTCGTCAAAGTTCCAAGGTACCATCTGATTTTTATTTTTGTTTAAAGGCTTTCTCTATGCACTTTCAATTACATTATTTTCATAATATTTTTTTACTACATTTATGTCAATTTTGAGTTCTAATATGGCCAATGTGCATTTGATAGTGTTACAGAGCTTGCCCTGGAAAGTGCACATGCAATCACAAGCATCTCATAGACATACTAAAAAAAGAACTACGGGTAGGCATTTGCGCAGCTTGCAATAGGTTCCTACTGCATTTTTTATATAGTATACCGTATATTTAGTTTAAGTATGGCACGGCCTGCATTTTTGAGACAATGTATATAAATCATGCCTTTGTTCAGGATCTCAAGGCTTTGAAGTTGAAAATTAAGAATGAGTTTGAAGAGATGCAATCACAGATTCAGAAATTTTTCAATGATATAGGTATGAACAGCCATTAACTTTGCAAGCTTCTTATTTTTACATCATTCACAAAATAAGAGATAGATTTTAATGGTTTTGTGTTACTTGAATTTAGGAAGCCAAGTAAATGAGATGTCAACCAAAGCTCTTGGTTATCACAAAGTAGTAGAAGAAAACAGAAAACTATACAACATGGTCCAAGATTTGAAAGGTTGATTTACGCTTAAAACTTAAAGGGTCTCTATCTTTTTCACCACCCTTGGAGCTAACTTTGTCTACCTTTTCAAATGCAAAATGCAGGTAATATTCGAGTTTACTGCCGGATCAGACCTGCATTCAAGGATGAATCCAAGAATGTGGTTGATTTCATCGGGGAAGATGGTTCTTTATTCATTTTAGATCCATCTAAAACACTAAAAGATGGAAGAAAACTCTTTCAATTTAATCGGATTTTCGGTCCAACAGCTGGCCAAGGTAGAGTTCTAAAAGCTAAACAGTATAGGATTTGTGCACGCTTATTTAACCAACTTTACTTCCCCCTCTCTTTCTTTCCCTCTCTATGTTGATGAAATTTACTATTTTGTACTCAGACGAGGTCTATAGAGACACTCAACCTTTAATTAGATCTGTGATGGATGGATACAATGTTTGCATTTTTGCTTATGGTCAAACCGGATCTGGGAAGACTCACACCATGGTAAGATACTTTATATAATTTTGCTTTGAATTGAACTAAAAATAAGAAAAAATTATTATACGTTCATTTGTATTATTTATCTTTTAGCCGTCAACTCATGCAAGAACCTGCAATGACCGTTAAATGTTTGCACATGAAAAGTGAGAATGTTTTCCATCTAATATTTTTCTCGTGTGGCAGAGTGGTCCTTCCGGTGGAACATCCAAGGATATGGGGATCAATTATCTGGCTCTCAATGATTTGTTTCAAATGTCTAATGAAAGGAAGGACAATATAAAGTATGACATTTATGTCCAAATGGTTGAGATTTACAATGAACAAGTAAGAGATCTACTTGCAGAGGACAAGACAGAAAACAAATATCCTTTTTCATATTCATTGTTATTCAATAGGGTCAGAAATATTCTCATGCTATTGTTCTAAATTCTAAATATTTGCAAGTAGTTTATCTCCTTAACTAACCTCACATTAGAGATCCGGAGCTGCAACGATGATGGGTTGAGCCTTCCTGATGCTAGATTGCGGTCAGTAAACTCTACCACTGATGTTCTGACCCTCATGAAACTTGGAGAGGTTAACCGCGCTGTCAGTTCTACAGCAATAAACAATAGGAGTAGTCGTTCACACAGGTGAGTTTTCATTTTTCAGGAGTGCTAGTACCTTCTTTCCCTTTCGATAATGCTTTTGTTTGGTTTTGGCACTTATTTATAAATTTTCTATCGTGTTTCAGTGTACTTACTGTGCATATCAATGGAAAAGATACATCTGGCAACTCCATTCGAAGTTGCCTTCATTTAGTAGACCTTGCCGGAAGCGAAAGAGTTGACAAATCTGAAGTCACGGGAGATAGACTAAAGGAAGCGCTATATATTAACAAGTCTCTTTCTTGTTTGGGAGATGTGATCACAGCACTGGCACAGAAGAATTCTCACATTCCATACAGGAACAGCAAACTCACACTTCTTTTGCAGGACTCATTAGGTATATACTAGTCTCTATTATGTCGAAGAAAAGCTTTGGAGACTCTCTACCTTGGTTTTTTCCCGATAAAACAATATTTAATGGTTCCTATGGAAATTTCTGCATTATAGGTGGACATGCTAAAACATTGATGTTTGCGCATGTGAGTCCCGAAGCAGATTCCTTTGGTGAAACAGTGAGTACTCTAAAATTTGCTCAGAGGGTTTCCACTGTGGAACTTGGCGCAGCCCGGATGAACAAAGAAAGCAGTGAAGTTATGCAACTTAAAGCACAGGTAAGACTGTCGACTTGAAATCACAACATTTGGTTGCTTCATTGTGCTGTAAAAGTTTAAGTAAACATGTTTTCCTCATTTTTTTTGTATGAATGCTGCTAGGTTGAGAACCTTAAGATTGCATTGGCAAACAAAGAAAATTCAAGACCAATGTTTAATAGAACTAAAGAGCCTCTCACTCCGTTAGAAAAAACTCCACTGCGCCTGCGAAGACTTAGTATTGAGAATTGCAGCACGGTAAAGACTGACAAACCTGTGAAAGCTGAGGATAAAAGTGGAGCCAAATCACCTTCTTACATTCCCCGTTCAAGAAGGCTAAGCTTGGAAGGTCCAAGAACTATAAAAAAAGCATCAGCTGATGTAAATAAAACCTTACAGTTTGAGCCAATGTCTCAACAGAAATACCGTCCACAGCAAGATCCAGAAGCAGTGTCAAAGCTAAATGGTCAATTGAGCAATGGCAACTCCAAGTCAGATTTGCAAGTTAAACCTCCTTCAAGTCCTACAAACATGTATCAGAAGAGGTTGATAAAAGTTGATAGTGGAGTCCAAATACACCCTCTTAAACTACCTCAAACACCTGAACCACAATTGCTGGATAAAAATGATTCAAACAGAATTGTCCCAAGTGACCTTGCTGATTCCACAACAACAACAAAGGTGATTGGTAGCACAAACGGAAAAGGTTCCCAGCTAAGAAGATCCCTTAGAACAATTGGGAAACTGATTAATGGCCCTGATAAGAAGTATGCTTTTTTAGGCTTCTAAGTTTTGTGTTTTTTAACATTTTTCAGTGTTTCAAGTGTTTTACTGAATCTTCTACTTTGAACAATATGCAGGAGCCAACAAATTAATGTTGAAGTGAAGTCACCTATAAAGAGCACCAGTCATGCAACTCAGATAAAGTCGCCAATAGCAGCTAGTGAAAGGACAACAAGGAGACGATCTTTAACAGGAAGTCAACCATTTGGACCTAACAATTCACGAAGATCTTCTCTTGGAGGAGTGAAACCAGTCCCGGTAGCATGTAAGTTAAACCTGCGGGATTGCCATTTTTCATTTCTCAGTGATATCAAATAGTTGACATAATCATTGAGACTTATTTGGTCTTGAGAAATGAAAAGTACTAATTTTGATCCTCAAAAGTCTCTAATATTGGTTCTTTGTAGAATGATTTTTAAGGATACTTTAGTCCTCATCAAAGACTACATTGACAGTATTTGAGAGTTTTAGAGACTAATTTAATGCTTTTGATTATCAGAGGCCAAATAAGTTTTTTTCTAAAGCATCATTTTGAGCCTATACTCTTCTTAATGTTAATATACTAAGTCCATTTCATGCATGTAGATGAGAAGGAGAGAAATGCTAGAACACCTCCTCCTGTTCATTCAGAAAGCAAGACTTCAAAAAGGTGGCTATAGGATGATAGGTACTTTGCTTTGACTTGAAGCACACCAAGGCTGGACCTGACTCTAGTTTAGGACAAGCTCCAATTTTGTTGGAGTTTTTGTTTTCACATCAACAAAGATGCCTTTGTTTTTTTTAACAAATTGGGGGAAGGAAATTTGAAGTGAAAAATTGCAAAAATGGCAAGAGTGTCAGTGTAGATACTTAGATAAAAAAAAAAAATCAAGGTGGCTGTCTACCTTATTTTTCACAAGGCATTCTTGTAATAATTTTTCATAAAACAAAAATTGAAATATTCAATTTTGTCATTTTAAGTTTAACATTTTGCAGGGTTTCTTTAGTAATAGTAGTAATTCTTAATGCAACTGATGAAACTCTTAATTTTTTAGAGTTTAGTCTTACAAAGATGTTATCAAATATATGGACCTTATTACTAAAAATAATCACAAACATTAAATTATTAAAACGTTAGTAGACTGACTGATGGTGCATAAAAATTAAACTCCTTATATGGACCGTATTACTAAAAATAATCATAAACATCAAATTATTAAAACGTTAGTACAGTGACTGACAGTGCATAAAAATTAAACTCCTTATATTATTCCTAAGTCTTTAAATAGTTATAGTATTTAGATGATTGGCTTTGTCATTCAAAAATAGTTAGCATCACTGCTTGTTGTCCGTTTGTCTTCCATTCAAATGTAATTATCATACATATATAATATAATACATAAGTAAATACTAGTATATATACATAAAAAAGAGGGAATTGTATGGAACTATCAATATATTGAGTAAATTAGTTTGGTCTTTACAGTTTGTACTTATTAATCACACTCACACAAACATGAAACATGTAATACTAGTCTAAAACATTCCATTTTGTACTAACAAACCTATAAATTCTGAAAACTGTTTGGTTTGGATATTAATTGTAGTGATGAAGGATGCTTTGCTTTCATAATATATATGACAAAGAAAGAATAGAACAAGGATATATGAGTATATAATGTGGCGACAATATATGTTGCGTACCATTTGTTCATAGTTCATAATAACAGTTAGTGGTCCCTATTGAATCTGCCTAACAAAATCACATGTATTGTGGATAATGGACTTGCCTTGCCATACTGAGATTCAATCATGTCTTTACTAAGGTATCATCACATGCACAAACTAAGTAGTACATAATCCTCGAAGATAACGTTAGCACATGTCAGAAATCTCACATACATACTTTTCAGTTCCATCAACCAACTTTGTTGAGTACAAATTAAAATAATCTTTGTGATCTTGCACTTTCATAAACTTTGTAGTAAATTTCTAACTATTTGTTCTTGTTACGATAATAATTAGCAGGAGAAGAAGCTTATAATTTCACTTACAACTGCTGGTGTGTGTTTTTTAATTATTTTTTGCTTTCACCACCGGTGTAATCTGATTCGGGAATCAGTTTTGATATTAAGCAGTTTCAGCCTCATCCCGATCACAGTTGCTGGTGTGTGTTTGGTTTCAAAATAGGGAGAACAAAAAGTGATTCTAGACAAATAAAACCAATTCAAAGTTAACTCAATTTTAACTAAGAGTAAATTTTGATCACTTTAGATACATTTCTGCCTTCAATGTTGACATATCCTAATGCCTTCTGGCTTATCTTAAACAGGAATCCAAGTTTGGAATCCAAGACATCGTTTTCATATTATGGCAGCTTTGCACTGTTGTGAGTTGTGACGTACCACCTTTTCCATAGATTCCCATGTCCTTTATTTTCAATTTAGAAAATGGAAATAAATATTTTAACCAAAAAACTAATATTGGATTTTAAATAGATAGAGTATAAGTATAACTCTCCTCCTCTTAATAAATCAACGTGCAAGTTGAAAGATAGGCACAATTTTTAGAATGGTATTATTTGTTATGTTAAACATCATAAAAATTGACTAACACTGAATTTTGATTATTTGTTATGTTCAACATCATAAAAATTGACTAACACTGAATTTTGATACCATAGAAAATAACTATATACTATTTCACTTATAAATACTGATGTGACTCAGAGAAAGAAAAAAGTAATATAAAAACAAAATTGTATACAAAAAGGATACAAATTGTGTGTTGGACATCAAAGAAGCTATTTAAAATTGCAATTTTGCTAAACCAACCCTCCACTGTGGATCATTATTCAAATATAGATAGATAGATAGATAGATATTTTTTCCTGAAATGCAAGAGGGTTGAAGAAAGAAAAAAAAAACTACCACTTAATTAAACATGGATTTGCTCTTATCAACTTAAAAAAAAAAAATAATAAGAGAAGCTTTTGGCTCTATTTGGTATAAAATAGCGGATAGCTGATAAACCAGCTTATGGCAAATAATTTATAAGCTAACTTTTAATTTATAGTGAATAAGCTATCTGATTAAATTTGTAGGGTTTGGTAAAATTAGCGATTGAACTAGCTTATAAATATGAAATGACAAAAAAATATGTTTAATTAATTTTTTTCAAGTAAAATGGTAGAGATAAAATTGGAAGAAAAAATAATAAGCTATAAGTTGATAAAGTTGTTTTTTTTTTAACAAACAACCTATAAGTTACTTAAAATAGCGTTTGAAAAATAATAAAAAGAGAAGCTTTTATTCTGAAAAATGTATAGTTATTGCAATATTTTTTAACAAGTACTTATGAAAAAGTTTATCCAACCTAACAATGCCCACAATAATTGACTTAAGTTAGAACAAAATGAAAGAAAAAACAAAGTTTTTTCTAATCAATATTATACACTACTAGTTTGGCAAACATCATCATAATCAACTTTAACCTCTCGAGAAATTGAAACCACCAACATTGGACAATTGAATTTGAATTGTAGTGAACAATAAACAATGTTACATAAGTATTATATTAACACACCAAAAATGACATAATAACAAGTTGCTGTTTTTTCCTTAATTACACATCCTAGTATGTATACTTAGTCCTAAGTATTTGCTGTACACAACATGCTAAGAACTTTACAGGTTGTCATAATATGCATAAGAATGTTCGAAAGAATTTTTTTACAACAAAGAATGCTCATCAAGAGAAAAAGGTGAAACCGTGGAATCGAAAATTTCACTGTGGTTTGTGTTGAAGGTTCAAATTTGATCTGAGAACTGTATACTCATAAGCTCTATGTAACCTTTTTCTGAATCTTCTAAGGTCCAATTTAACATTTTGGCTATCAAGATAAATCTTCTTTGTATATTCCCACCCTTTTTTTGTAATGCTATCAGGGTCGCTCAAAATAGGATCATTTCTATCATATTTACCGTATAAAGAGCTTTCTTTTGGATGAATTTCGTATCCAATGTATTTCAAACCAAGTTTCCTTGCAGGTTCGCCATAATATGTATCTGCAGCCCAATTTGTACCAAGAGGAACAACTTGAATGAACACCGAACGAGGTTTCATGAACATGAAATGTGTCATTGCAGCTCCATGAACACCAATCATCACATCACTTTCATTTAGTATTCTATAAATCTTTGCCAATTCTGTTGTTTTTTGCGGTTTTAAGACTTTTACCTTGAAACCAATTTCCTCTGCCATTTTCACTAGCAAATTCTCGTTGGTTATAGCTCTTGAACCGCTTCTAGAGATAATAACCAATTTTGGTTTCGTCCGTGCAATTACTTGTAATCCTAGTGAGGTTTTTGGTTCTGGTTCTGATGATGGAGACAAGGAGATTTCTTGTAATCGTTGTTGTCGCAGTTTCTCTTGAGCTTCCCTTTCCTCCTCTTTAATTATTCCTTTAATCCGAGGCGAATAAGCTTTGTCCAAAAGGTTTCTAAAATCAACAATGCTTTTGTTACCTTCCATCGACAAAGAATCCACGGCTAGTTCATCGTGGATTTTGAGACCAACAATGGCTTCGGAGAAACAATGAGTCCTATTGTCTTCACTAAAATTAATCGGTGGAAAGTCCGATAGATGAGAAAGGATGTCACCGTATTTCATGATCCACCAACTATGATATTCAAGTATCACAAACACAACCTTCTTGTTGAAATGCTGTGAAGTGATGTACAAAGGTATGATTCCATCATTGAACTCGTGATAAACGTTGCCGGTATAGCCTCCATTAGAAAAAAACACTGCTGGAACATCATGTTTCACATCACAACCTTGCACATTACCCGAATTCACTTTCTTCGCGACAAGGTTCAATTCATCGATGGTGTCCATCACACTTGTCTCCCATTTTCTAGTATAAGGCTTTATCTTTTCATGCTGGAGCACTTGATCCCCTTCAATAGTCCTTGAAACATTTTTGTTATGGCTTATTGAGTTGTAGAGGAAGATTGAAGACGAAGAAGAATGTGTTCTTATATCACCTTTCATTACACATATATCAGAACGGTAACCGCTCCTATCACAATATATAGTTCCTGTAATGAAGTAAGAAAAATGATTATTTGGAGAAAACAATATATAAAGGAAACAACAAAATAGAAAGAAAAAAATGTTACAATGAGAATATGAAAATGGAAAATAACCATTTCGATAAATTTATTAACTAAAGTCCGAATCATTTGGGAGAACTACGAATTACCTCTCAACCGAACTACGAATTACCAGGGTTCCTTGCTATAGGAACCGGATAATAATTGTCTTAACCCTACAATTCCTAAGGAAAAAAGCTGTAATAATCGGGAGTTCGTTCAAAACAAAAGTAACATATGAGCAAAGATTGTTCCTGACAAGTATTGAACTCGGGTTCTCCTGATTGATTCGACTTTAAGATAAGCTTGTTAACCAGATAAACCAAACCACTTGGTTTATGTGGATGCTATATGACTCAACAAGCTGCGCTACTAAACCTTTTTTTAGAGCAAAACTCAATTTTTGGAAAACTACATACACTAAATAGGCACAGAAAAACAAGAAACACAAAATGCTTACCAGTTGAAACAGAAGAACATGCAGAAGCTTTTACATCAACACCATCTTGGTTACTATCATTTTCAGGTCCATAAGAGTCTGAAAAAGTAAGAAAACGATCAACACAAAGCAAAACAGAACACAAAAAAAAAAAAAAAAACAGAGGAAAAATAAACAAACAAAATCAGTTAGAGTTTAGATTAAGATAAAGAGAAAGTACTTACATAATAGAGATAAAGAGAAAGAGGGTCGAAGGAAAAAAGGTGCAAAAACATAGCAAAAAGAGAGAAAAATGATGAGGAAGAGAAAAGACAACAATTTTGGCTTTGTTCTTTTACAATCCATGAGATGATTTTGTGACTCTTCATCTTTGATGTATTCTGTGGGTTTTCTGAGTTGATGGTAACGGTGGTGATGAACCATTTTGTTGTCTGTCACCTTTTGAGAGAGAGAAAAATAGAAGGATGGAAAAGAGGGTTTTGGAAGTACTGTAATTTGTTTTGAGATGGTTTTATTGTAAAGGAGGAGAAAGAGAATGAAAAGAAAGAATGAAGGAAAGAAAGGTTTGAAAAAGGTTCAAAGTTGGGGGAAAGTGAAATGAACTCGGTTTTCTATGTAGTTGTATACTAGCTTGCTGAATACACATAGACACACGCATACAGCAGAGAAGTGATTTAGTTTACGTTATTCGATTCATTCATATTTGGTTGGCTGGTTGATGGCTTTTGTCTGGTCTATTCACGCGGACAAATGTTAAGACTTTACAGTGGATTCATTTTTAAATCTGTCACTAATTAATGAATATCAGACATTACTTAATAAATAAATAAAATAGTAGTAGTAAATAATTTAATCGTATCACTTAAGTTTGAGAGTGAATTCTCTCACCTGGAATAAATAAATGAATATCAGACATTATTTAGTGTTTAGATTAAGAGATAGTACTTACATAAAAGAGATAAAGAGAAAGAGGGTCCAAGGAAAAAAGGTGCAAAAACATAGCAAAAAGAGAGAAAAATGATGAGGAAGAGAAAAAACAACAATTTTGGCTTTGTTCTTTTACAATCCATGAGATGATTTTGTGACTCTTCATCTTTGATGTACTCTGTGGGTTTTCTGAGTTGATGGGAACGGTGATGATGAACCATTTTGTTGTCTGTCACCTTTTGAGAGAGAGAAAAATAGAAGGATGGAAAAGAGGTTTTTGGAAGTAATTTGTTTTGAGATGGTTTTATTGTAAAGGAGGAGAAAGAGAATGAAAAGAAAGAATAAGGAAAGAAAGGTTTGAAAAAGGTTCAAAGTTGGGGGAAAGTGAAATGAACTCGGTTTTCTATGTAGCTTGCTGAATACACATAGACACACGCATACAGCAGAGAAGTGATTTAGTTTACGTTATTCGATTCATTCATATTTGGTTGGCTGGTTGATGGCTTTTGTCTGGTCTATTCACGCGGACAAATGTTAAGACTTTACAGTGGATTCATTTTTAAATCTGTCACTAATTAATGAATATCAGACATTACTTAATAAATAAATAAAATAGTAGTAGTAAATAATAATTTAATCGTATCACTTAACTATTAATTATTTATTTTACGTTTTTTTTTTGAATTCATGTGTATATCTAACATCTGTTATTTATGGTTGTGCTTACTTAAATATCAGTAAAATTGAATCATTTCCTTCTTAATTTCACTCTATTTTAACTTGTTTATTATTTTTAATTGATAGAAGAGATTGAAATTAAGAGAGAGATAAACACAAATGAGAAAGATATAGATAATTGAGAAATAGATGATCCAAATATGAGATACATTGGTTGAAGAACTAAATATAACATTTTTTATAACATGTGTAGTATTTAAAATTAGAAATTTATATTGTATTTTTATATTGAAATAGTCACATGTTAGTATGTTTTATATTGAAATAATATTTCTTATGTTTTAAAAGATTGGCTATATGTTTCGATATAACTTTATCATATTTGTTTTTTTAAGTAGTTTAGTAGTTAGAGTTTTACTTTTTAAAATGAAACAGTGAGAGTGTCATAATTGAAACATCGATTTCTACATTTTACATGCAATGTTTCTACTAATTGAGTTATGTTAATAGGGATATCATATTTGTTTCTTTAATTAATTAAGATTTTGCTAGCTATCATTTTTTTTTAAAATTATTTAATTATTATTTTTGTTCAAATATGTCTGATGGATAAAATTTCATCTTTTTAAAATAAATAGGTAAGAGTATCAGAATTCAAATTACATTCTCTTAATATTACATTGCAATGTCTCTATTAATTGTGTTATACTCCCTCCGGTTCTATTTATAAGCAAATTTTGACTTTCTAGATTCATTGTAAAAGTAATGTATCTAGACAATAATATAGTCTAGATTCATTCATTTTACAATAAATCTAAAAAATAAATTTTTTCTTATATATGAGATGAAACCGAAGGGAGTAATTATTTATTTTACATTTTATTTTTTTGAATTCATGTGTGTGTCTAACTGTGTTATTTATGGTTGTGTTTAATTAAGTATCAGTAAATTGAATCATTTTCTTTTTAGTTCTGTCCATTTCTCTTATTCATCTCTATCTCTCTTTTAATTTCACTCCGTTTTAACTTGTTTATTATTTTTAATTGATAGAAGAGATTGAAATTAAGAGGAAGATAAAGAGAAATGAGAAAGATATGGATAATTGAGAAATAGATAATCCAAATATGAGATACATTGGTTGAAGAACTAAATATAACATTTTTTATAACAATCTAAAATTAGAAATTTATATTGTATTTTTTTTTTGTCAACCAACTGAGCTAAGCTTATTGGACTATATTGTATTTTTATAGTATTGAAATAGTCACATGATAGTATTTTTTATATTCAAATAATATTTCTTATGTTTTAAAAGATTGGCTATAAGTTTCAATATAACTTTATCATATTTGTTTTTTTTAAGTAGTTTAGTGGTTAGAGTTTTACTTTTTAAAGTGAAATAGTGAGAGTATTATAATTGAAACTTCGATTTTTACATTTTACATGCAATGTTCCTACTAATTTTTTTTTATTTTTGAAATGGAAAAATTTATTAATAACCAAGTCTCTGCACAAGACGAACAGAGACCGGTAAAAAGGAACAACATAACATAGGTGCCGTATATATGCGGAACACCTAAAGGAAAAAAACTCCTAAACAGACACATAATCAATAATCAACTCCTAATCCCAAAAACAGTGGGGCATCCCACAAATTCAAGACCACTAAAGCAGTCATCAACCCCGCTTAAAAGGTTACCACTACTGTACTCCAACTCCTGAACTCGAATCAAAAGCGCTCGGCCCATCAGAATCCAGAACCAGCTCCATCAAGCGAACCGCTGACCAGACAAAAGTAGAACAAAAACCCAGGCAAACAAGTCTCGGCAACGACAGATGAACCACCATGAGAAAAGCACCCTTCAGATTCCCGAATATCAGAGCAGTCACCAACTCAGCCCAGACAGTTGCCACAACTAGACACTAACTTCCGATCTCGAATCAAAAGCGATCGGCCCATCAGAATCCAGAACCAGCTCCTAAAGGCGAAAAGCTAATCGACAAAAGTAGAACGCGAACCTAGGCGAACAAGTCTCAGCAAACCCGAGGAACAGTCGACATCAACGTGGAAGAGGTTATCCAGATACAAAGAATCTTGCAAATCTCAATAGATTCGGAAACCATCAGCAACTCAAAAGAGATATCTGCGAATCTCAACAGATTCGAAAGCGGTCAGAGATGCCTGTATCGAAGAAAGCCAAACAGTCAACATCTATACGATAAATGACAACCAAATACAAAGAACCGGATATGAAAATCCCAAACAACCCTGCAAATCACAAAGATTTGGAAACCCCCAGAGACCCAAAAGAGTCCTGCAAATCTCAACAGATTTGATAGCAGGTCAGAGAAACTAATATCAAGGAAGTCAAACGCACACGACATCAACAAATCCAACGCCAATGAGACAACCTCACCGCCCAACACCTCATCTGTCGCAACAACCACCACCACTAAAACAAACACAAAATTTGTCACCACCACCACATCCGACGCCAACACCACCTAACCGAAAACGGATTTGTTACCACCACCACCATAACCGGCACCGCCAGCACCAAAACAAACCAGAGTCACACCAAATTGAAATTAAGGGTCCAAAACCGAAAACTCTTGAAAGGAACAAGACAGTCTCAACGCACCACCACAACAAGAACAACACAAAACTCTCTCACATCAGATCGAAACAAAGACACGACGGAAAAACGAGACGGAGGCAAAACAAAACAGATCGAAACAACACAAAACCGTCGCAACAACAAACCCAAGACAGATCGAAAACGAACACGACGGAAACAAGATGAAAACAAGACGGATACTAAACACACAGAAAGAAACGAAAAAACAAACGAAAACAAAGAAACAAACGAACCTTCATAGCAAAAACAAACCAGAAAGAAACGCGGAGGGACAGTACCGGAAACACCGCCGGCAACGGGCTAAACCACGGTGGTGCGGAGGGCAGCGCCGCTCAACGCACCACCACTTGTTTATCTACATCGGATTGATAAGGGTTTGGATAAGGAGGGAGTGGGTCAGCAAGAAATCCTAGAGACAGGTCAGAGAGAATATGCTAGAGAGAGAAACCCAAAACTACAAGATGCATTTTTAATGTTCCTACTAATTGAGTTATGCTAATAGAGATATCATATTTGTTTCTTTAATTAATAGTACCTTAGATGCGGTTTTGCTAGCTATCATTTTATTTTTTAAAATTATTTAATTATTATTTATGGACAAGTATGTCAGATGAATGTGCAAAAAAAAAATGTCTAATGGATAAAATTTCATCTTTTTAAAATAAATAGGTAAGAGTGTCAGGATTCAAACTACATTCTCTGAATATTACATTGCAATGTCTCTATTAATTGTGTTATACTCGCAAATATTTTTAATTTCTTAATCTTATCTATAAATTTAAATAAAGTAAGAGTTTATTTGGATTGACTTATATATTTTTCAGCATATACAAAATAACTGATACAAATAAATAAACTTTTATGTATTATTTATAGGTTTGTTAAGGTATTTTATAAAAATAATAGCTTATGAAGACACAATTTTTGCTAATAAAAATTTATTTATTTACATAAATTATTTTTCATAAACTAAAAAATAATCTAATTCAAACACAGATTCTAAACTGTTAAACTAAAGATTAAATGTTACTCAAAATATGGTTCTATACTAATTTCAATAAAACGTCAAATTAAATATTAAATTGATAACTCAATATGATATTTCAATTCTTTAATCTTATTTATAACTTAAGGGAAAATGCTTACGAGGGCCTTCAGGGTATACTTTTTAAGTACTTAAAAGAGTAAGTTTTTGTGAAATTTTTATGAAAATGTGTAAGCTACGAAGTCAATACATTGAGAATTGAAATATTTTATTTTTCGAATAAATCATTTCTTTAAATGAAATGTTTAAAGAGTGTTTGAAGGTACTCTTTAGCAAAACCCTTACCACTTGAACCAATTGTTGATTATAAGAAAATAGTTCTACTATAAACTTTAAACTTAAAGGATGCCAAAATTTATTTGGTCTATTTTTTAAAAGAAAATTACTAACACGTGTCCTTATATTAATGATTCAAATAATGAAATTCTATCTTATAAACTGCACATTTAATTTCTTAAAAATTTAAATATTAATTTTTGAAAAAAAACGAATATACACTTGACAGTATAAAGTAAGTTTACATTGTCAACCAATGACAACCATATTTTTCGTTACGTCATTTCACTTAATTTTATTTTTTTAATATGACATGAAAATGTTAAATCATTCTTATTAATTATTAGCATAAAATTAATTTATACCGACAATATTTATTTTAAACACTTAATTTTTACCTTAAAAGCTACGTGCATTTAAAATACATTGAGGCATGCTAGCATGAACATAAAATCTTTTTTTGCATAAACCACTTCCAAATCAGTGTGGTCACCTCACCAAAAGAAAATCATTTACAAGGATCATTTGGATCCATATACAATAATGGTGAATTTACCATATAAAAATCATTTGATCCTTCCTTCTTCCGCGGGATCACGTTATTCCTTTCTTGGACAACATAAAGAAATCAAAATTCCTCCGCCGCGTAATTTACGTACATTAGGGAGGCGTGACTCGTGCCCCGCACATAAATTAATATCACACCGTTTCCTTTTTTTCTTTCTTTTTTCAAATCAGAAGCTAAGTAATTAGCCGCATTAACTTTTCCTTAAAGAGATATCATCAAATTTTATTTTATTTTTTATTTTTCAACATCAATATCCGATTTACTTGACACTTGTTAAGGAGGTTAAATAGTGCTTTCGGAACACTCGTTAAGGAGACTAAGAATAGTAAAAATATTTTGAAATTTATGTAGTCAACTTTTTAAAAGAGTAAAAGGTGATGTTTTCAATATAATTTTTTTTAATTCTAAACTAATGTCCCGAGGACAATAGTTAACATGACCCATAATAAATTAAGAGTCATGTTAACTTGTGCCCTATGGGCACATGATAAACTATCTAAAAATACAAATATAGCATTTAATGATACAAAAAATTTAATGCTTAGATAATTAAATAGTATACATGTTTTAATAAATGTTTTCCACATTTATCTTCTTAACATGTATCTTAAGGGCACATGTTAAGCCTTAAGGACACATGTTAACATTCTCCATAAATTAAATAACCCTTATTTTGTTCTCTGTATCTTGTTACTTACTTTACTTGTGTTTGGTAGTTAGAAAATGAGAAGAGAGAAATAAAAACACGGAAAACGATGAATGAAGTCATTAGAACTTCCTTACTTTCTTTGAAAATTAAGTCATTAAGGTACTCCACAAATTGATTTCTGTGCAAATTCTAAATCAATTATAAATGGAAGCCCAAAATATTTTCCAGTACCAAGATCTTCCTTGACTCTCAAAATATTGGTTAGAGAAATTTGCACAACTAGCAAAACATTGCTACTATAAGAGCATCTCCAATGGTGATACCGCTTTGGGTATTATACATCATTAAAAAATAGTTCCTACAATGCCATATAATATTTATGCAACTCATACGTATTTTGCTCCAATGGTGATACAACTCTAGGTATCATACATTAGTAACAAGTTATTAATTCTATTTAATTCGATATACAAAAAAAAGGTAACATTAAATTGATGATACGGTACATTATTTAAGGTACCGGTATCATCAACTTTGATACCCTCTATGCCACGTCATGGAACTCCAATGATAGAAAAAAAATAAGATACGGATCATTAGTCTATGATACTCTCTATGATACTCTTATTGGAGATGCTTTAAGAAAGTCTCCAATTTTGGTATGTTTATGGATGGACCACAAACACTAGTAGATTTAATGGTTTGTTTCACAATCAAAATTTCAACCGACTCTCGAACCAGATTAAACTGGAGGTGAAAACAAAAAAAGAAATTCACTTTTATTGGCATTGAAGAACAAAACATTCATATGTAAATGTACCGTTTGACCAAACTTATTTCAAATTTTTTTACTTAATAAAAGGAGAAGCTAACCAAATAGATTTTCACTAAGTTCTTAATAGAAAAAAGTTACTTAATTTTTAAAAGTAAAATACATAGATAAAAAACTTTTGAAGATAAAAAAAAATTACCAAATAGGTTTAGCTTTTTTTTAAAAACTCTTATTTTTATATTTAGCTTTCAGATAGCTTCTAAAACTTTAAAAAGTCAAGCCAAACAATACCAAAGAGTATGTTAGAAATTATAAAACTTCTTTTATGAGAGTTAAAAGAAGGGATATTTTATGAAAGATAAAATAAAGGAGGGAGGAAAGGTGCGAGTATAAAAAAAAAAAAGAAGATGCAGATAGAAACTATTTTTCATTTTGCCTAATGATATCTAGAACGTGGGCATTGAGCCCAATAGCTTTTGTTTTTCACTGACTATTATCTTTGGTTCTTAATATAAAAAATAAATTAACTTTTTATATTTATTAAAAGATTGATGTATCTAATTTATATTATAGACTAAGGCTCCGTTTGGATTAGCTTATTTTTGAGCTTATGCAAACAATTTATGCAATTTTTATGTATTATTATAAGTTTGTAAAGGTAGTTTATGATAAAATAGCTTACAAAAATACAATTCTAACTTGTTTGAACTCATAAAATAGCATAAAACCTAATTTATATTGCATAAGCTGTTTGCATAAGCTCAAAAATAATCTAATCCAAACAGGGCCTAAATGTATTAGTATTTTAATAAATTTAAAAAGTAAATTTTTTCTTATACTATTTAGGACTAGAAGGAGTGAAGTATTTATATTTAGGTTGACTAAATTACACTTTGGTTCCTTAAGTTAAATTTTAAATTTTAATTTGATCTTTAAGTTTGTTAGATTTTTTTCATCCCTTAAGTTTTTGGGTTTAATTTTGGTCTTTAAGTTTTTCCATTTCATTTTTGTCCCTTATTATGTTATGAATGTTGGACAATTGGAATTTTTCAATTACAAAATTTAAAAACAATTTATTGATCCTATTAGAGACTAAAACATCTTAATATTTATAATTTAAGGATCAAAATGTTCAAAATTCATAATTTAAGTCTTAAGAAACCAAAACAAAACAAAACAAAAAACTTATGCGACTAAAGCAAAAGTTAAAATTAATTTAAGGGAGAAAAAATGTAATTTAGTTAGGGTATTTTTATATTTTGAAAAATTGTCTTTGTATAGTTGTTCTTATTAGAGAACTAAATAACCCATTATTTTGGTGAGGAAAACCATTTATATTCACAACAGAATTATTTGTGCACTAGTAAAACAATAAAATCATTCATAACAACTTCATTTCGTACTGCCAGAACGAGAAGGAGCTTTGAATTCCTATTGATTTATAAAAAATGAATCTTTGAAAGCTTAAGAGCAGCCACATAAACGTTTTATGTTTTTTTATTTCAATTGCAAAACTATCATGTCACTTAATTTCCAAATATAGACACAAATTTAGATCATCTAAAATGAGTAAAGTGGAAAGTAAAAAAAAAAGCCGTGATTATAACAACACATAATTTGTTATGATGTACTTTTGATGTATTAATTAACGGTCGATATTACTTACTTTACACTCTAAAGTCAACTATTCACTTTAGAGGAGCCGGATCCTAGCATGTTTTCACTATTTCATGTTATATTCAGGAATAGGGAAAAATATAACAATTGTAAAAACACAAATCAATAAAATAAAACAAGAAAATAAAATGTTTCTCATAACAACAGACTTTTGCCTTTGAATTAACATGATGGCACATAACTAACACATTTCAGAATCCAAAAAACAAATATAAAGATGGTTTTTAGGAATCCTTAAAGCATGGCACAAAAGTAGTATACAATAAAAGCATGATCACTTCATTTGCTGTACATATTGATTGGTGGGAGAGTTGTCAAATTCACATACTCCAAGTCTGTAGCTGACTAATTTACACCTTCAAACAAGCACCAAACTCTTTATAAAACAATTGCATACAATAGTTAGTCAATAAACACTGTCAAGTGGAAACCCTAGGTTGCTTGCATCCATGCTCCGGTAAAAGGTTACCGGCTGCAGCTCTCTTTGGTTTCAACTGCAATGGAAAATGCGATATGCAGCTGTTAGCCTCCTATATGGAGATGGGTTGGTATTGCACATTCATGTGCATACCTACATTACCTGTACCAAAAACAACTTTCAAAACTAACCTTTTCTCGAGCATGCTGATAAATGTGCCTTAGGAGGATATTTTTAGCTTCAGTGTTTATCACTGTCAAAAGAATTTTACACAGGTTAGCCAACCCTCAATTACAAAACACTGAATAATTCAAAAGAATGAGGCTGACAGAAAATTTGCAGCATACAGCTTTGTAAAAAAAAGGGAAGAAAACTGCAACCATAGTTAGTAGAGTATGTTTGGTTTGAGGAAACATTTTATGTTTTCAATTGTTCTCGAAGAAGTGTTTTAAGGGAAAACGAATATCCAAAGGAAAGATACAATTTGTCAAATAGATTATCAAATAAGTACAGCAGAACATTACAAAAGAAGTAGAAGAAAGTTATTGTCACTACCTTGATCAGGTGGTGGAAGGGTTCTGCTGTGAGTAGGATGGTAAGTAGGTGGTGTCGGTTTCTGCATGAAAATAGAAATTTCATTTCAACAAAGCAAATGAAAATATATGATTAGTGATCCATTATATGCTTCTGAACAGAAAGAGTAGCAAATTGAATGAGAAACAACGGTTGCCATGAAAACACTTATTTGAAAATATTTAATTTCACTTTACAAACAAATCAGAAACAACACTCACTTTGTTCCTCATTTGGCAAGAAAAAAGGTAAGAAAAAACAGCGATCCATTTAGAATGTTTGACTTCATGATCAAATCTTTCATATTTAAGATTCCAAGTCAAATATGATTAGAGGAGCATCTTCCCCAATTTGCAACAGGCCAGCAACTAATGGCTCAATTTGAATCCATTGAAAAGACAAACTAAGTATAATTGTAGTTTTTTCAACTAATTAGAAATAAAAGTAAAACTCTTCTGTTACCGACTAAGGAAAATTATGCTATGCCATGCCATGCTTTAAAAGTCTTAAACTTTCAATTCTTTTACGGTTATTTTGATATGCAGCTAAGTTATTGCGACGAAAAGGATATCTTCTTAGAGCAATGCTGACGAGTTCACCTCATTCCAACAAACAAAAGGAAACACATTGTTATTCTATTATGAATTATTACTCCCACGGTCTCATATATAAGCAAAAATTTATTTTTCAGATTCATTGAATAACTGATTTATCTGGTCCATATAGATAAGTTATTCAATGATCCTAAGAAAAGAATCTTTGCTTATATATGAGACTGGATGGAGTATAATCCTCCAAGTAACTTCCCAAAACAATCAAAATGTTACAATGACCTCCTCCATGTGGTAAGACGAAACAAACTTAAATACCAAAACTTTTCAAATAGGAGTTTTTAATCTCAATCTCTACGAGATATATAAACTAAAAAATTAACGAACTATTTTCAAAATTGAATGATGCAAATCAATTATGCAATCTGATCAACAAAGAAATTAACGAAATCAAACGCAGTGTTATCAATTGCAGATCGTAGAAAATAACAACCAGTCGGTCTTAGAATTTCAGGGTTGGACCTAATTCAACCTTACAAAATTGCCGCCGCCGACGCTTATAAACATATATTTAAGCAATTTCTCATCCAATGCGAGTCTCTTAACAATTTGTTCAAATTTACTTACACAACAGTGTTATAGCGCGGCATTTTATACTAAATAGCGTATTACAAAACAATAGCAATTAAGTAAACAAAACAGCAATTCACTTTCAACCATGATAAATATGTGTAAACATAAGGTAACAAAACAAAAAGACACAGGATCATACACAATCAGAATGATACAACATAAATTTGCATAATTAAATAAGTTCTACCAAGATTATCAAATACCTAAAGTTTCATATGTTATGATAAAATGAAAAACTTACAGAAGAGGTAGAAGGATCGGAAGGACGAATCTGAGTGAAGTTGTTGGGGTTATAAGATGGTAAATTACCGAGTACAGAATCCATAAATTTGTGAGTTGTGATATCTGTTTTTGAGATCTCTCTGTCTCTGGAACGTTCACCTCAACTCAACAAGAGAAAAAAGACGAATAGTACTCTCATTCTCTTGTCGCTATTGATAAACAGATTACAATTATAGAGTACAAGAAGAGAAAAACACTTGACCACGTAAAGACTAAAATATCCCCCCACGGTAGTGTTATAGTGCCTAACATTGAACTAAGGATTAAAGGATGATGTTAATGGGATTTCTAAGTATCGTATTCGAACTAAAATAGTAGATCGATCCAAATTGAAAACCGTATTTAGTTTAAATTATAAGTATTATTATTTTTTTAAACTGCACGGTTTGATTTGGTTTACGATTTTCATGTTTAAAAAACTGAATCAAATCAAACCGCAAAAGTTAACTTAACTATATCACCTAGTAGCAATCAATTTATTACCTAGTCAAATTTAGCAAGTCAAACTCAAATTGAGTCTATAAAACAATAGATTGTCAAAACATATAATTTCACGCGATTCAGAATTATATTATTAGTATTAAAAATAAGTTCTTATGTGTATGCAATTTATGTATATGCATATTAAATCATGTAAACAATAAAATAAATTAAAATTTCTAATTGATCGTACCTGGATCAGAGCAATCAATCGTTGGCCAGCAAACGTCGTGAGCAAAGGTTGACAACGAAGGGGGGTTTGTACTTGCAGGTGCTCCGATGCTCAAGTCAGTTACAGATACAAAGGGAGGAGGTAAAAGAAGAGAATAAGGTACTTGACTTCTCAGTGATGAGAAGTATTTATAAGCCCTCAGCACGGGACCAACGATTATCCCTATTGGGTCGTGAAGTACGATCCAAGTCAGGATAACTGCCTGGTTTCTACGTAGATGTAGGAGAAACTGTTACGGTCTTCAACCTAGGTAAGGCGTTACGCATAAAGTGCATAAGGGATAAGGTTGAGTGAACGTGGGTCGTGTGCTCGCTTACGGAACAGGATGTGCTCAACATGAGGCCAAAGGCACGTGGCCTTTATGGAACAAAGCTATGCTCGACATGGCGAACATAGGTGTAGTGCAAGCGTTTGGAGCTATGGGAGGTGGACGACGTCCGTCGTGGACCGTCTTCGACAGACATAGGTCTTGGGCCTGTTTGGATATCTAGGCCCAATCTAGAACACCGATGTTTATTTTATAACATGTTGGTAATATTGTCATGTTTTTTATATCGTCATAAACCGCGGAAACCGAATTAATACTAATCGCATTGGTTTGGTTTGGATGACTTTTTAAAAACTAACCGAACCGCATGCAATTTTATCTCGCGGTTAGGATGATTTTTATGCCCAAAACTGAACCGAAGCGCGCCGCAAACACCATAGTATGGATTTCGGCCAAGGTTATGGTGCATAAGGGGGATGTTTATGCACCATGCATAAGCCCAGAATTACTCACGCCCCCCCCCCCCCCCCAAAATTACTCACGCGCGCCCCCCAGCCCCCCTACAGACTCGCTATTCCCACCCCCTTTTCTGCTGATACACACACATTCTGTTTTTTTTTTAGCCTATTGGGCCTGAAAGCCCAGTTCCTTTTTTGTTTGTTTGTTGGTTTTTTTTTTTTACCCAGTTTACACCCCAGATTTTATTCTTTTTCTCTCCTAGATTTGTTACAAAATCATTGGTTATTTATGCAATGTTATTTTGAAAATCATTATGAATAAAATATGAATAAAATATGGTTTTAGTTATAATATTTATTTTAAATTAAATATAAATATTTTATTTGAAACCATAAGAGAGCTACTTTGGTTTTCAGATACAACACTAGTGACACCATTAAGTTATACTTATGGTTTCGATTAAAATATTTATTTTAAATTAAATATGAATATTTTATTAGCAACCATAAGAGGGCTATTTTGGTTTTAGATACAAAACTAATGAAACCATTATGTCACACTTATAGTTTCAGTTATAATATTTATTTTAAATTAAATATAAATGTTTTATTTGAAACCATAAAGGAGCTACTTTGGTTTTCAGATACAACACTAGTGACACCATTAAGTTATACTTATGGTTTCGGTTAAAATCATATTAAATTAAAATGATTTTAATTAAATAGTTTTGTAGTACAGATCTCTGAAACCATTCCACAGCACAAATGGTTTAGGAGTACACATCTTTGAAACCATTCTACAGCAGAAATGGTTTTGACATGATTTTAGTTTAAAACTAACTACTAAAATAATTAACCATACATAATACTCTGAATTTTATCCCTAATCAATAAAATAAAATAAAATTCAATCAATCAAAATTAAAAGCATGATAAAAAAACTGAGGGGTGCGCTAGAAATCTAAAAAAAAAAAAAAAACTGGGGGGTGCGCTAGAAATTGGAGAGGGGGCTAGAAAATGGGGGGCGCGCGTAGCAATTTTTTGGGGGGGGGGGGGGGGGGGACGTAGCAGGTGGGGGGCGCGCGTAGCAATATGGGGTGGTGCATAGCAATTATGCACGGTGCATAAGCTTTGGGCTTATGCACCATAACCCAACCCATGGATTTCGATAGTCTATTTGTTTTACAATCATACAAGATAGAATAATACATTTAAATATCGAGTGACTTTAACTCAATTAATAAAACATTGTATTATATATATAGAGATCAACATTCAAACACCGATCACATAGTTATCTTATGTTGTCCAGTGTAATTGAAATTATCTTATAAATTTCATTTTTTTTTTTATCAAATCACACACACCCCCAAGTAAAGTATTGGAGCATGAAAAAATATTAGACACAAACACATATAATTATTCATATTACAACCTCCGTTATAAAATATAAGACATTTTTGGGTAAATTACGGGAATTAAAAAATTTGATTGTGATATTAAACATGTTGACTATTAGTATTATTTTTATAAATTTGCCCTTTATGAGAGAGAATTAGTTGATAATTTTACAAAGTATTTATTACCAATTGCAGAAAATGGTATATCATGATTAGGGGTATGGAGGAAAAGAAATAATAATTGTACTTGAAAATTGAAAAGAATTCTTATAAAATGAAACAAGTAAAAATGTGAAAATGGTCTTATATTTTGAGACGGAAGTAGTATTTGTTTTCAAAATATTCATTGTTTAAATTCTTTTGTATTTTTATTTATGTGTGCCTAAATAACTAGGGTCAACTTTCTCTAAAGTCCTCACATTTTGGTGTGGTATATGAGACTTTCTCTAAAGTGTGACTATTTGAAATTTTGTTATTCAATTGAAAATGCGAGGTTTGTACTCCAAACATCCTTTTCATTTTTGTTTCGAGTTTTAAAAATTTGTTATTAAATTTAGTAAAAAAATATATTTTTAAATAGTTTTTTCCGCGATTTTTCATTGTTGCTCTTATTAATTGTAAAAACTTGAATCAAACTCTTTTTCTCTTCTAATCCTAGCCGTCACTACTTTTTTCTTCTTCTCAGTTTAGCAAAGAAGGATAATTTAAGGTCAATTTTAGCCTGAAATCACCCTTCCAAACTTTTTTTGGTTACAAAAAAGAAAACAAAAGAAAAAGAACCAAAAGAGCAAAAGAAACTACCCCCGAAGAAAGACTACACCCCGCGCGTCTGCGAGAAGAGATATAGAAAGCTCACTAGGAGGCGTCGAAAAAGTTACTAAAGGTGCGGTATAGCAAGGGCACCCATCTTTGCCTACAAATTCACACACGGATTTCCTTCCTCCCCGAAGCATATGGTCTGTCATAAAATCCGAATTAAACTAACTGTCTGGAGAGAGTCCGAGTAACACATAATTCGCTTGAACTCATTCTCCCAACATAGTTGTAGGCCATGTAACACCGCCATGTGTTTAGCGAATAAAATACGTTTGACTGTAGCAACCCCGTAGAAACCCAGAACAAAATTTTCGTTATTATCTCGAAGTAGACCACCATGCCCAGCAGGTAGCCATCACACCCCTCCAGTTTGTTTTTTCGTTATCGTTATAATAAATAGGTGTGATTTTCACATATTTGTTTGCTATGATTTCTCATCTTTCATATGGTGTATTTTGTTTGTTCGGTCTTTGTGCGTTGTATTTTGTTTTCCCGTATTTGTGTGGTGTTCATTTGTTTCAGATTGAAGGATTAATTTAGATCTAGTGCAAATCCAATCAATGTTGACTTTGATGTCATCAACTTTACAAATCCAGAGACATGAATTTTTCAGACACTTCAATATAGTCATATTTGTAGGCTTATGCAATTTGACGTTTTATGCTATTAACATAGTACTGAGTTTCATTCTCAAATTTATCCTTTTTGTTTTTAGCGAGTTTGAATTTCTATTGCATTGATGTACTCTATCACTTTGAATGAATGAATATATTTTATTTTTAGTCAAAATAAAAATTGAATCAAACAACATTTAAAAATATTTATAGGAAATTTAAATTCTTGCCAAATTATACTCGTTGCATTCGTAAACACTTATTTTATCCGTTGTTTAACTAAAATAAATTATTAAATAACAAAAAGTAGTTGAATCGTATTGGGAGGACTGTCAATTGTTTTGGGAGGACTTCAGACATATTTTACCAATGATTAGGAAGAAAGGTAAACATGACAGACTGTTAGCCCTATCAATTTGACCAAGTTCTGAAATCAATTCAGAGTTTTAACGCTCGCAACAAATATGTGTTTATGTGCTTCAACCATTTCTATTCAATTGATTGAAATTAAAATGTTTGCAGAATGAATTTTTTTGATAGTAATGGAATTGGTTATGACAATGAGAATATATAAATTAATTTGAATATCTTCGATGATCTATTAATACAAGGATGAGTTGATCCGTTGCATTCTCGATTTTGTGTATTCATTTTTTTTTTGAACAATATGAAAATATCTTATTGTTTTTCAAAATCAAGGGATACTTGTCCCAACTTTAGATGCAATCCACCATGTTAACGATTTTCTTCTATCATTGTTCGAATGTGTTAAAATAGTATTCCCTTTAATCATTTTTAATATAATAAACAATTGGGTCAACAAAATTTTTTTTGATGTATTTGGTTCATAATATGAACATGAACCAAATATATTAATTTTTTTTTACTTAATTATCTATTTTAAAAAGGACTAGAGATAGTATCATTTATATATTTTTTATTCAACAACTTAATGACTAAACTCACATATATTTTTTCTTTTTTGAATGATTAAACTCACATATATTTATTTTGGTAAGTTAAATGTATCATTCGTACACAAGTGCAGAAATTAATTTTATCGAATAACTAAGATCCATTTAAAAAATGACCTCATCCAACAAATATTTCTCTATACACACATCAGTGTTCTTGCATACATCAACTACTCTTGATATTATTAAATTAATAATTAGTAAATTAGTACTAATAAACTAAAATAACCTAATAACCCTCTTGAAATTGGCCAATCCAACCCAGCACGAAAGCCGCACGACCTTCCCAAACCAACACAAGTCTCACAAACCGAACCCACTCTTTTCTTTTTTATCTTATTTATTATTAACTAGCGTCCCGACGGGCACTCCCGTGCCCGTCAGTCCGCCTTTTTTATTTTATTATACGTGTCCTTTTGTGTGATTTGTATTTTCTATTATACTACATTCTTTATGATTATACAAACGTATTACATTAATTTTGCTCTTTTTTGTTTTGTTATTATCGGTATCTGTTTGTGTGATTTGCATTTTCTATTATGATAACTTATGTTGAGGATTATTGTAAATGTTTCATACATCTATTTTTTTTCTTTTATGAATAGAATTGGCTTTTGAGAAGAAAAAAAATTAAGTCATATAATGTGAAAATTCGTTAAGTGAAAAAATGAGGATCAAAATTTCCAATAGAAATATGGTGGGGTGATTAACATATCAGAAAACTAAATTTTAAAATGTGGACTAAAATTTCAACCATTTTAAATAGGCAAATAATGCACTTAATTATGTTTACATTTTTTTTGTCAAGTAGCTTTATGGTAGACTCACAATTTTATTGGTTGATTGTAAAAATGATTTGTTTTGTGAGATTTCACGTCTTTATTTTTCTAAAAAGTAAAAACTACTTTAAAAAATTAAATTCAAATTTCATTTTGATTTTCTTTTTGAATAAACATGCATAGTTAGGGAATATCAAGATTTAATGAAAAATAGACAAACAAAAAAAAAACAGAGATTGATAAAATTTGTTCTCCATGCATGTTCATTGTGAAGGTGTTGAGACTGTAACGTCATGTTGAACATCTATTTAAAGCTAATCATCATATAGTGTCGACTTGGTATTCTATTACAAAAGTGAATATATAAAAAAATTTAAAAAGGAAGGAAGGTCGAACATTTGGTCAGAGAAGCTTTATGAAATTTGTATCATACATTTTGAACATCATATTGTCTCAAAAGTAAAAAATGAAGAAGAAATTATTTAATAGGAAAAATAAACAAACAATTATAAGTACTACAAAATATTATAAGTACTTAAAAAAAAAATCAAGATATTATTTGTTTTGGACCGTCCGATTTTGATTGAATAGACAAAATCAATATTTAGATTCAATGACCGGACTCAATTTGATTTCACCAAGAAAGAGTATAATCAAACCAAATAAACACTTAAATTGATTCAAATATACAAATGCAATTTTTAAAGACAAACTTGTACCGTTCACATCTTCACATGATGCTACTTCTTTATATCCCTCTCTTGCTCTTAGGTCTATATATTGGCAATTGCGTCTTCCATCTATCGTATCCATTCTCTTTACTCGTTCTCCTTGTCTCTGCATCTATCTCTCGTGCACCCTTTCTCTCACATTTTCCATTTTATAATCTTAAAAGGAAAAAATGAACATCTCATTTGCGGACTTGACGAAATAATATGTCAATCATTTTATCAAGAAAAAAATAAATATCAATCAAACAATATGCAAATTAAAAAAGGTTAAGGTAAATCATATGAAGTTTAGGAAAAATCGAATATAATGAGTGCTTCATAATTCAAAGAGAAAATTGAATAGACTATACGGCACCTATGAATTTCTTCAAGAAATGAAATTGAAATCGGAAAGAAAGGTTTAAAGATTAACTATTCATTGTAAATAGACTACATACAAAGGTTTGTTAACAAAATTAAAATATAAAAAAAAAAAAATCAATCAAGAGCTTTGTTGAAAGAATTCGATATACACATGAACAAAATGAGAAGAAAATATAATAATTAGAAAGAACTCATATATGGTTGATCCTTGTAAAAAATAAAACTGAATCGTATAAACCAAAATCCTATTTGATTTGCCGTATTAAGGAATATTATAAATGAACAGAACCAAAAACTAAAAGGTTAAGAGAAAATAGTAAACGTTTTTTCTTTGACTCATAGCATAAAATCTCTAAAATCAAATAATGTACCTGTCTATCTGTATTTGCAATTTTCTCCTTTGACTCTTCATTCCCTTTCTCTTTTCGGTTATGAATTTCCAATCTACGCCCCCTAAAGAAAATTGTACAACTCTTCCTCACCTTTTGCATCGTGACTTAAAAAAGAAACTACATAAAAAAGATGATAAGAAAAACATTATCCACAAAAAAAGATGATAAAAACTACTTTGAAAAAATTAAAATTAATTTTGAAGTTTATCCACCAAATAAGAAGGATAAGTGTTGGGTGATAGATCTGTATTAGTGTTGATTGAAATAATACTCAACAATGGTGAAACAAAACTGTAAAGAAACTGAAACAACACAAATAAAATAAGAGTGAAGAGAGACGTTACGCTTTGTGTGTAGTTTCATTTTGCAGTCATTCCATTCTTAATTATTTCTTCTTTCACGGACTTCCATTCGTTAGAAAAAAACTAACTTTTGCGGTTATATTACATAATAAGTGCCAACTGCTATAACAAATCAATAGAACAGAATGAAAATCACAATGCAGCATTTGTGTACCATTGGCTTTGTACTTGCCATGAAAGAAAAAAAAAAACATGAATAGCAATAATTTAACGAATTTCATTATTAAAAAATTCAATATATGTCTGCTCCGATGATTTAATATCCCGTCTTTCATCACTGACAATTTAAGATAAATAGAAAAGGCATGAACAATTTTTTACTCATAGGCATGATCACTTGATTGTATCTACCCATCCATTATCTCATATATGAGTTCCATTCCCACACTGGGCTTACAAACACAACATGATTATATATGTAAAATATAGTAGAAAAACACAGAATTTTTTTTTTAGGGAATCAAAAGGCTAGTGTGTATTTTGGAAGAAAATATAAGTTTGTAATGTAGGTAACCGTAAGAAGCAGGACAAAAGAAAAGAAAGTGGAAATAACCGTTAAATTTGGTTAGTTTTTTTATTTTTAAAATTAAACAAATTTTTTAAGGGTAAAATTGGCATTAGTGTTGATTGAAATAAACTCAACAATGGTGAAATAAAACTGTAAAGAAACTGAAACAACACAAATAAAATAAGAGTGAAAAGAGACTTTACGCTTTGTGTGTAGTTTCATTTTGCAGTCATTCCATTCTTAATTATTTCTTCTTTCACGGAGTTCCATTCGTTAGAAAAAAACTAACTTTTGCAGTTATATTACATAATAAGTGCCAACTGCTATAACAAATCAATAGAACAGAATGAAAATCACAATGTAGCATTTGTGTACCATTGGCTTTGTACTTGCCATGAAAGAAAAAAAAAGAACATGAATAGCAATAATTTAACGAATTTCATTATTAAAAAATCCAATACCTGTCTGCTCCGAGAATTTAATATCCCGTCTTTCACCACTGACAATTTAAGATAAATAGAAAAGGCATGAACAATTCTTTACTAATAGGCATGATCACTTGATTGTATCTACCCATCCATTATCTCATATATGAGTTCCATTCCCACATTGGGCTTACAAACACAACATGATTATATATGTAAAAAATAGTAGAAAAACACTGAATATTTTTTTAGGGAATCAAAAGGCTAGTGTGTATTTTGGAAGAAAATATAAGTTTGTAATGTAGGTAACCGTAAGAAGCAGGACAAAAGAAAAGAAAGTGGAAATAACCGTTAAATTTGGTTGGTTTTTTTATTTTTAAAATTAAACAAATTTTTTAAGGGTAAAATTGGCATTAGTGTTGATTGAAATAAACTCAACAATGGTGAAATAAAACTGTAAAGAAACTGAAACAACACAAATAAAATAAGAGTGAAGAGAGACCTTACGCTTTGTGTGTAGTTTCATTTTGCAGTCATTCCATTCTTAATTATTTCTTCTTTCACGGACTTCCATTCGTTAGAAAAAAACTAACTTTTGCGGTTATATTACATAATAAGTGCCAACTGCTATAACAAATCAATAGAACAGAATGAAAATCACAATGTAGCATTTGTGTACCATTGGCTTTGTACTTGCCATGAAAGAAAAAAAAAGAACATGAATAGCAATAATTTAGCGAATTTCATTATTAAAAAATCCAATACCTGTCTGCTTCGAGAATTTAATATCCCGTCTTTCACCACTGACAATTTAAGATAAATAGAAAAGGCATGAACAATTTTTTACTAATAGGCATGATCACTTGATTGTATCTACCCATCCATTATCTCATATATGAGTTCCATTCCCACATTGGGCTTACAAACACAACATGATTATATATCTAAAAAATAGTAGAAAAACACTGAATATTTTTTTAGGGAATCAAAAGGCTAGTGTGTATTTTGGAAAAAAATATAAGTTTGTAATGTAGGTAACCGTAAGAAGCAGGACAAAAGAAAAGAAAGTGGAAATAACCGTTAAATTTGGTTGGTTTTTTTTTTTTTAAATTAAACAAATTTTTTAAGGGTAAAATTGGCATTATGAAAAGTCCATCCCAAAAAAATCAATCATCTTTATATATAATAATAGATAATATTTTATATTATTTTATTTATTTCCATTATTGGTAATAGTACTTTATTTCAACGCCGCCTATAAATACCAACACACATCCTCAATCAAATCCTCCATTATTTTTTCTTCCGTTTCAACTCGCGAAGAAGAAACATAACGAACGCTTAAGAAAAAAAAAAAAACATAACAATGAAAAATCTCACTCTCTAATCGATTCGATCTAACAATAACTGCAAAAAAATTAAATTAAATTAATCAATTTTCTCCACAAACCCTAAATTGAGAGAAACAGAAACAGAGCAACCATGTCCGATGCATTTTGCAGCGATTGCAAGCGAGCGACGGAGGTGGTGTTCGATCATTCCGCCGGTGACGCTGTTTGTTCGGAGTGTGGTCTCGTGCTTGAATCTCACTCCATTGATGAAACCTCTGAGTGGCGAACCTTCGCGAATGAATCCGGCGACAACGATCCCGTACGTGTTGGAGGTCCGAACAATCCTCTTCTCACCGACGGCGGTTTATCTACTGTCATTGCCAAACCTAACGGTGCATCTGGAGATTTTCTGTCGTCTTCTCTCAGTCGCTGGCAGAATCGCGGTTCAAATAATGATCGTGGCTTGATCCTTGCTTTCAAAACTATTGGCACCATGTCCGAGAGGTCAGCTAGGGTTTCATACAAAACATGTGTGATTGATTGATTGAATCTCATAATTCACTTTTCAAATTATTATGGTTGAACTTGAATGAACTCTCATTATTTGGTATTTTTCTTTATTATCATATATGAGATTAGTTTTCATCATTTTTTTTGTTCATGATTGAAGAAATTGTGAATTTTTCTGACATTTTTTATGATTTTTTACAGGTTGGGACTCGTTCCGACCATTAAGGTATATTTCTACTTCGATTTTGGATTGCTGTTTTTTTTTTCTTTCTCGTTCACATTGTTTTGTTTTAATCATTGTAATGGAAGTTTCGTGAACCTGTGTGTATGTACTGCAAATGTGATTGATTGGTGAGTATGATTAACTCGATCACAAAGATTTCAAACAAACACTATCAGATTATGCATCCACTGGTGTGCCGTGATGTGACATTTGTTAATTTAGATTTGATAATATTGAACTATCGTCCTGTTTGACACGAGTTTGTAGTGTGTATTATTTATTTATTAATATTCAAATTCAAATTCAAAGAAAAAAGAGAGACTGCAATACTTTTTCCAATGTGGTTTGCTATTTGCATTGTCTGACTCCGACCTTTTTGTACTTTTTGGGAAATTCGTTCAGAATGGTGTAGAAGTTTTAGGAATTCAGACCCTGACCCTGTATTGAAAATATCTATGAGTGGTTTGAAATTTTCTTTGGAAGTTCACTTTGTTATAATTTGGTGAAACTTGTTTGGCAATTTTTAATAAAGCGAGTAGTAATGAATGATGACTGAATGCTATGCTATTTGATGGAGAGCAGGGGCTAGATAGTGTTTATTGATGTAGTATTATGTGTCAACTGTCAAGCCTTTTGGATCAATTTTTTGATTCTTCGTATCGTATCAATTGCACCTTGACACAATTGTTGTAGTTTTTGTTATATTTATCTTCAAATTTCATGTAAAGTTAGTATTTTTACTTCTCTTATGTTCTTTTTGCAATTGATTTGAAGGACCGAGCTAATGAGATATATAAGCGGGTTGAAGATCAGAAGTCTAGCAGGGGAAGAAATCAGGATGCATTATTAGCTGCTTGCCTCTACATTGCTTGTCGACAAGAAGACAAGCCTCGCACTGTAAAGGGTACATCCTCTGATTCTTTTAACATATAGATGCTTCCCTATACATTTTTCTTGTATACATGAGCCTCCCTGAACCCTGGTGAATTCCAAATAGAAATTTGCTCGATTGCCAATGGAGCTACCAAGAAGGAAATTGGCCGAGCAAAAGAATACATAGTGAAACAACTGGGTTTGGAGAATGGTGGTCAATCTGTAGAAATGGGAACAATTCATGCTGGGGACTTTATGGTGAGTTTTCTTTATTGTTGTGTAACTGTGCAGAACAGCTTTCTACTTCAATCAATGTGCAGTGCTGTAGTCTACTCACATAAATCTTTGTATTATTTATTACTAACAATTTTTACCACAAACTTTAGAGGCGATTTTGTTCCAATCTTGGTATGAATCATCAAGCTATTAAAGCTGCTCAGGAATCTGTTCAGAAATCAGAAGAATTTGATATAAGGTAAATTTTAGTTTTGACTTATTTCTTCAGACTTTTAAATAATGAAATAGATGCTCACTGGCTTGTCATATAGTGCAAGCTTCTACGAGAGAATTTATGTGACAAAAGTGAGAACTCTGGGCAGGGTAGGGGTTCTGTGATAAAATGAAATCATCATCCAAATGTATTATCTTTAGTTTAGGGGTAATTCAGTATTCCAGGGTCTACACTGTGCAGATCAGGGTTAGATTTAACCCTAACACAATGCTGTCAATATCAAGATCCTACCTAGGATGGGGTTTGGGCTTGTATGCTTGTAAAACTCAATATTATTTTTTTTGGAAACAAAAACTTAAGATTGTTACAAGCATTGTAAGATGCTACCTAAATAAAAAATTATACAACACACACACAACTCTAGAATATAGGCCGGGTAGCATCCTTCAGAAGTGAGAGTGGCGTGTTTAGTTTAGTTGTTGGTTGGATTGCACTGATGCCATCAATGACTTCAGTACATCTATGCTGGAGGTTGAGTTTTGAGAGAATGGACATGATGTAATTTTGAAATATTTCAACTGTGCTATTCAATCAGTTTGCCTATGAGGAGAAGCAACTGATTTTAAAATTATTATATCTACTGTTAAGTTTGGTGGTGTCTGGTGAAACCATATATTATGATGATGGTTCACCTATTTAGGTTCAATTATCATAAACTTTCAGTCTATTTCACAGCACCTAAATTTTTATGGATTCTTTACATTTTCACAATCTTGAGATGGATGTTTATAATACCAAAGTTGATACTAATAACTTTTAATATGACAGGAGAAGTCCCATATCAATTGCTGCAGCAGTTATATACATCATTACACAGCTTTCAGATGATAAAAAACCTCTCAAAGGTCTGTGACAGTTCTTCAAAAACATGAAATACAAACGGATTCGATTGCTTTATTTGTTTGTGTAAATTGCTTCTCCAATTTCACAGCATTGATGCAATGATTTTTTTTTAAAACTGAAAAAATATCTATAAATTTGTACACATATGTATAAATTTCAAATTTTTTTGTGGGAGCCAGATGTCATTGAAAAACTCATCTTCTATGTGTATATCTAAGTTATGTACTCAACTCTATTTTATGGCAGCTAATTGCTAAAGCTATTGCATACTTGTACATAACCTCGTGCTTTGTTGCAGATATATCAGTTGCTACAGGAGTTGCAGAAGGAACCATTAGGAACTCATACAAGGATCTTTATCCCCATGTTTCAAAGATAATACCAAGCTGGTATGCAAAGGAAGAGGATTTAAAGAACCTTTGCAGCCCTTAAAACAAAAACATCATCGGCCATATTTAAACAACCTAGATATCATTGAAACAGTTTTATTGGATGTATTGAACTTTTGTTTACTTTATGTTTGGAATGAAAGCGTCTTTTAATATATTATTATAATTATAAACTATAATTATTATTTTAATAATTATTTTTTAAATTTTGTTGTAATTAATTGCTTCGATCGATATCCTTTGCCCTCCCCATTCAATTTAATATCTTTAGATAAAACTTGCAAGACCTTGTTGACAACTTGACAAGTACAGATTATCCCCTAAAGATGCTGAAAATTGGGCAAACTGAGGTACCTATTTAAGGTGGCTCTTGATGTTGATTGGCAATTTTTTTATTTTATATTTGGTACAACTTGGCAATTTTATTAGAACTTTTTTGGTTGTTTGCTTTTTGTTGTAATACAAGGTTGCAAGACCCTTTGAAGAAGATTTTGAAAAGTAAAATGAAAGTAGATAAGGTATGAACTTCACTTTCTTAATCAGAGACCCTTTTTTTAATTATTTTTTATTTATGCAAATTGTATAACAATTTAAAAAGTACACAAAGTAGAACACCATATAAGAGTGGAAATAGTTTGGGCAACAAGACATTGCTTAAAATTGTTTGGTATGTGTTACGTAAAAATTCATTCAAGTATAACTTGACGCCATATGTTGCTTAAATTTATGCATGATAACACCCTTAAAACTTATTTATCACTAAATCATCTATGAAATTGGGCACATTATAAAAGTGAGGAAATATCCGAAACCATCTATGAAATTGGACTGTAATCAGTATAGTTGATTGTTTACATAATAGTCGTTGACTTTACATAATAGTTTGTTGCTTTAAGTGTTTTTTAAAAATAGAATTGATTCTGTTTTTAGAATTGATTCAGCTTTTATAATTGATTTTACATGAAACTAAAAATCGTAATTTATGATTTTAGAATTAATTTTTACACTTAATTTTTTTGTTCAATTAACTTTTGCACGAATATATCAAAACATAAACCATTTTATCTTCAAATCAATTTTGAACTAAATCAATTTTATAGAATTAATTTTATCAAAGTCATTTATTTTTTAATCGGAGAACTAAACATACACTTAATTACCAGCTTATGGATAAAACAAAGTATAGTAAGTTACTCATAAGAGTAAAATAACACTCTTTTACTGCGAGTCTCATAACTTTTTAATAGTAAAATATAAAAATGTAATGATATAAATTTACTAGTTAGACTCATTCTTGAGTGGTCACAATAAGGATTTGGTCCCTCTATTTGGACACACATTTAATAAAAAATAGAAAGAGAAAATAATTAAATAATATGTATTTTTGAAATAATCAAAGTTTTATGTGAGTGTGAATAAATGAAGTGATGAAATATTTGTGACCATTTAAGTATTTTTAATACATGAATCTGACTTAAGTACCAAAAGATGGAGTTCTCTATTGTAGATGTTACTGTTATAAAGCATTCATGAATCCTTCATGTTATAAAAGTAAATCTAATGTCAAAACAAAGCCTTAAGAAGGGGGCATAAATTTGATAATGCATCATTGCATTTGTAAACGTTCTACCTGTGTAATGCAATAATAATCAATTGATCCAGATATGATATAGCAGCATAAGGAGACGATGCAAGAATATTCTTGTGATAACATCTAATTCACAGAAATATCTTTTATTACAAGCAAATTGATGCAGTAAAACACATTCAATGTCAAAACTAATATTAAAAATAAAATAAATAAAATGATCTTTGTGAAGAGTATTAACCACATCCAAATCAAACTAAGTTGAGGCAGGAAACTAGTGGAAGTTTCTTCTGTAATTCTGTGATCTTTCCTGCTGGGTTCTTGACCAAAAGTGTGAATGTAAGAATACAAATCAGTTCAATATTATCTTGATTTCATTATCAACTCAATGACGTGATCGAGGAATGACGGTAATCGAGGGTTTTCTCCCGGGGTTGGTAATCTGAACCATTATATTTTCATTATTTTTTTGATCTGTTCTCTTTGCTTCGCCTTATATGATTTTTTTTTCAGATCCACTCATCTACAAATGTATGTATGATACTACTTCCCCTATTCTCGGTGTATATATAAACTATTTCTATAACAAAAGATTAAATAAAGCCGAAATGTTTTCATCTATAAGTTGTTTTTAAAAGCTATCATGGAGAGTTTAGGAAAATAGCCTGAAACAATTTTTACAAGTACTTATGTCCGGTATATAAACTCAAATAAACCTATCCAAACAAAGCCTTGGTTTTGGAAGAGCAGTTTAGCTTACATCATCCAATCACATTCATCTTTGTCGTGGGTTTACTCTTCCAAATCCAAACGAAGGTTTCATAACCAATACAAAAGTCACATGCTTACCAACCTTTGAGTACTTCAAAGTTGTGTTGATTCAAGCCTGTATATTATTTTAATGGATACTATATTACTACTCATTGGTATCTTTTTTTTTGAATGGCAAAGATAAATATATTATATTACTACTCATTGGTATCTTAATTTCTTCAAACAATGACAACTTGGTAAGTTGAATATAAACAACAAACAACTAGTATTATTGCATTGGTCTCCGTGACTAAAATATTTGGTTGACTTAGACCAGACCAGATTGGCAACCTTTTGCAGTTGACTTCAGTATATATAGTATGGAGCTGAGGTACAATTACTACCACAACCACAAACCTACATCTCAACTTCATTTATGCTATTTTCCGGTTAACCTTGACATGGCTGAAACATTTTTGTTTGATATTACTCATTCACTGTTAGGGAAGCTTGCTTCTTATGCTTTTGAAGAAGTTTCTCATGCCAATGGTGTATACGAGGATCTCCAAGAGATCAAAGACACTCTGTCAATTATCAGAAGTCTTTTGTTGGATGCGGAGGAGAAGAAGAATCAGCAACATGCTTTGCGTGAATGGCTAAGGCAGGTTCAAAGAATATGCTTTGATGCTGAAGATGTTTTGGATGAATTTAGTAGGCAGGTCAAACTAAAACAAGCCGAGGAAGTTTCTGGAAGTACTAGGATGAAGGTACGCCGCTATGCTTCTTCCTCTAATCCACTTGCTTTCCGTTTTAAAATGGCACATCAAATTAAAGATATTAGAGGTAGATTGAATAAGGCGGCGGCTAATGGAACCGGGTTTGGACTTGTGAGAATCGGTGTTGAGCCTGGACTTGCTGTGCAAAGGAGAGAGATGACTCATTCCCATATTGACGCTTCAAGTGTAATAGGGAGGGAGAAGGACAAGGAAGCAATTATCCATCTTTTGATGCAACCATATCCTCTCAGTGATGGTGATAACAGCTTGTGTGTTATTCCCATTGTGGGTATTGGAGGCCTGGGAAAGACAACACTTGCAAAATTGGTGTTCAATGATACGAGGATGGATGAACTTTTCCAAATAAAGATGTGGGTGTGTGTTTCTGATGATTTTGACCTCAAGAAGATCGTTCTTAAAGTCATCAACTCAGCTTCTGCTGCTTCTACTCTCGATTCGGCTTCAACTGCTCCTCACCAAGAGAACATAAACCACTTTGATATTGAGCAGCTACAAAATCGTCTGAGACGTAAACTTTTTGGCAAAAAGTTTTTACTTGTGTTAGACGATATATGGAATGATGATCGTGTAAAATGGACTGACTTGAAAGATTTGTTAAAAGTTGGCACAGCAGGAAGCAAAATCATGGCAACAACACGGAGCAACTCAATTGCTTCGATGATGGGTACCGTTCCCTCCTATGTTTTAAAAGGTCTTTCTACCAACAAATGTTTATCTCTGTTTGTCAAATGGGCTTTCAAGGAAGGAGAGGAAGAAAAGTATCCAACTCTAGTCGAGATCGGGAAAGAAATTGTGAAAAAATGTGCAGGGGTTCCACTAGCCGTGAGAACATTAGGAAGTTCCTTGTTTTCAAACTTTGATTTGCACAAGTGGGAATTTGTAAGAGACGATGGATTATGGAATTTAGAAATGAAGAAAGGCGATGTCCTACCAGCACTACAATTAAGCTATGATCAAATGCCATCTTATTTGAGGCAATGCTTTTCTTTTTTCTCTCTTTATCCCAAAGATTTTACATTTCATAGTGATGAAATTATAAATCTTTTGGCATCCCTTGGATTTGTTCAACCCAAAAATGGAAGTGAAAAGATGGAGAGGATTGTAAGAGAGTATATGGATGAGTTAAATTCACGATCATTTCTCGAGGATTTCAGAGACTATGGCTACGGTTACAAATTCAAAGTACATGATTTGGTACATGATCTTGCAATATATGTTGCGAGAGAGGACTTATTTGTAAAGGTAAACTCCGATGCTCAAAGTATACCAGAGCAAGCAAGGCATTTATCAATTTTGAAAAATGTTTCACTTGACCATGCTTTGTTCCCCAAGTCCAAAAGAGTGAGAACTATATTACATCCTGTTCAAGGAGTGGGTCTTCAAAGTGAAGATCTCTTGAATACATTGGTATTAAGATACAAAAACTTACTGTATTTAGATTTAAGTAATTCCTCGATTCAGACTCTGCCAAATTCAGTTGCCAAATTGAAGCACCTGTGTGTTCTCTATATTCGACATAACCACCAAATTAAAAGACTTCCCCGTTCTATTTGTAAACTCCAATGTTTGCAAGTTTTGTCCCTCATTGGATGCACAGAACTTGAAACATTGCCTGAAGGAATCGAGAAGCTTACAAGCCTTCGACAACTGTATATAACCACAAAACAATTAGTTCTGTCACTGTATGAATTGGCAAGCTTGAATCATCTCCAAGCATTGAGTTTATATCATTGTGACAATATGAAGTTAATGTTCAGAGGGCCACAAGCACAACTCACTTCCCTTGAAGCATTGTATATTCGATCCTGTAAGAGTTTGGAGTCGTTACCGCTTTCTGCTTTCCCAAAATTGCAAACTCTTTTGATTGAAGATTGTCAGATGTTCAACCTGTCGTTGAACAATGAAGAACCATTACAAAGATTGAGGATCAAACATCTGCATCTTAAGCGTTTTCCACAGCTTCTGAAACTACCTAGATGGATTGAAGAAGCAGCAGACACATTAGAGACCTTGAGAATTCGAAAATTTTCAAATCTCAAGATGCTTCCTGAGTGTCTAACATCAATGACTAATCTCAAGAGCCTCTATATTGATAGCTGCCCTCAACTTTTGAGTCTTCCAAGTGACATGCATCGTCTCACTGCACTTGAAGAATTTCGCATATATCGTTCTCCTGAATTGTGTCGAAAATGTCGGTCCCCATCTGGGGAGTACTGGCCTATGATTGGTCACATCAAGCGAGTTTGTGTCGGAAAACAATGATGAAGTCATCGAGCTTGAAGGTAAACATATTAGTGTCTGTTTGTTAATAAATTGTTTCTTTTGTTTGTATATCCTAAACCATATTCTAGTTGAAAAATGAAATAAGATATTTTATATATGATGTAAGCGTGTTGTATGGTCATTATTAACCATGACGATACCTTATCACACCTAATATAATGAGGCTGTGCCTAGTAGGATGATTATTGATTAGTTTTGGATTGGTTATTTTCATTAGTTATTGCTAGTAATGCTGTTGGTTCAAAGTTTAAATTAATACAACAGATTTGCTTAAACTTTACTTAACTCTTTCTGTAGGTGTCCATTTTACCAATAGAATGAGATCACATAATTCCAATTTCGAATGTTAACAATGTCAGAATTTTCGTAGTGATACGGTTTCATGAAAAAATAAGCGTATGTTTGGTACATATCAGCAAAAGAAGATTTTTCAGTAACGTCTGCTTTATTTACAGGGCAAGGTAGACGATTTACGGGTTCAGACGGTCTAGCATTCAGCAAAGGGATAGCACACTGATGGTTGATGATGTTGGAGAAAATGAATGGTAGAAACTTAGCAAAGAGGCTTTACATTTTCAGGATGTTTCCATCTGCATGTTTGATTATTCTCTTCTTTTGTACATTCGTATAGTACTCACAAACATATCTTTGAAAACTCAGTTTTTGTCATTTGTTCAATTTGAAGTTGATTGAATTGACTTGTACAATGATATATTATGTAAAAATGCTCTAAATATATTCTTTTCCAATTAAACTTTACAGGATACATCAAGATTGAAAGATTAATAAAACATATATTAGTTCCGGTTAGCCTCCGATAACATGGTAACAATGACAAAACACATTTGACATCTCTTGAAATTATGAAAACCAATCTAACATATATTAAGATACAATTTAATATTTTCAGATATAGAAAATTTCATAAACTGGAGTTCAGAGTTGTCCAAGGCTTTGACCACTATATCCCTCATTGATGCTGAATTTTCTTCATTCTGAAGGATGGTTTCAATTTCAACAGTTTACTAACTGCTTAATAAGCATGCAATTTCTCACTGTTCTAAGTTGTCATCTTTAAAAGATAAATTACTTCCCCTAATGGGGTTCAGATATACCTGCATTATTATCTGTCCTAAACTATATGGAATATACCAAATTATAGATGATGGATACTATTACTGATCAGTGATAAAAAATATCTACGGTAATCAATAACTAATTAATTGATGATGCTTAAAGGTAGAGGAGGTGGGAAATCCCACTTATTAGGCTTTTGATTAATAGTTATATAAATTACAATACTTATTTCATAATGTATCTATAGAAGTTGAAGTTTCTGTATAATGATTGTGTGGCTTATGAGACTACACTAAGTCTTTATTTATAATCATATGGTGTATACACAATAAGGTAATATAATCAATACAAATAAATACTAATTGATTCTTAAGACTCCCTTTCAAGCCGGATTACATATGTCATATGACACGAGGTTGTTACAAATATAATTCACTCGAGATCCCCTGAGAGACTTGGTGAACATATCAGCCAGTTGGTCTTCAGACTTGACGAAATCTATGGTATTTCTCCTGAGACTTGAGAGCACCTTGTCTCTTACATAATGACAGACTATTTCTATGTGCTTGGTCCGTTCATGAAAAACCAGATTGGATGCAATGTGGAGTGTCGCTTGATTGTCGCATATGAATTTTGTGGCATGAAGATCTCCCAATCTAAGTTTTAAGAGTAAATTTTTAAGCCATGCAAACTCCTTTGAGGCTAATGCCATAACGCGGTATTCAAATTCAGCACTAGATAGGGCAACTGTGTTTTGTTACTTGCTTCATGAGATCATATTTCATCCAATAAGAACACAATATCCAGAAGTGGATCTCCTATCCGACGGTGATCCAACCCAGTCAGCATCTGAATAACAACTGATTTTAGCATCACGCTTATCCTCTTATAATAGTCCTCTTCCTGGTGCATTCTTTATATGTCTAAGTATACGAATAACTGCGTTCCAATGACTATTACAAGGAGCGTTCAGAAATTGGCTCACAATACTCACTGCAAATGTAATATCAGGTCTAGTAACCGTAAGATAATTGAGTCTACCCACAAGACGTCGATATCTTCCCGGGTCTTTCAATGGCTCCCCTGACCTGAAAGAAGTTTGACGTTGGGATCCATTGGAGTATCAATTGGACGACAATCAACCATACCAGTTTCACTTAGAATATCCAATGCATACTTTCGTTGGTTAATTGCAATGCCTGATGAGGACTGAGCAACTTCAATGCCTAAGAAGTATCTAAGTGGACCCAAGTCTTTTGTCTGATATTTATTTATTTATTTAAAAGATGTACTTTAAGCCGTTGAATACCATCTGGGTCATCTCCCGTGATAACAATGTCATCAACATAGACAAGAAGAAAGATATGTTGACCGACAGAGGAATGAAGGAAGAAAACTGAGTGATCTGCTTCACATCTAGTCATACAAAACTGTATCAAGGCAGAACTGAAGCACCCAAACCAAGCACGTGGGGGCTGTTTTAGGCCATAAAAGGAACGACAGAGCCGACAAACAAGTCTAGAATTTCCAGGAAGAGTAAAACCTGGAGTCTGATCCATATAAAATTCCTCCTCAAACTCGCGATGTAAAAAGCATTTTTAATGTCCAACTGATGAAGTGGCCAATGATGAATGGCAGCCATCGCAAGAAAGAGACAAACATAACTGATTTTGACCACTGGAGAAAATGTGTCACCATAATCGAGACCAAAGATTTGTGTGTAGGTAGCTGCCAAACGAGCTTTGAAACGATCAATCTGACCATCTGGTCCAACTTTCACTGTATAAACCCATCGACATCCCACTGCAGTTTTATTCGGAGGTAATGAAACAATGTCCCAAGTGTTATTTGCATGTTAAGCTGCCATCTCTTCCACCATCGCCTGACGCCAATTGGGATCAGCCATAACTTCACATGTAGACTTAGGGATAGACACAAAATCCAAAGCAGAAACAAAAGAAACATAGGAAGTAGATAAACAATCATGGTTTAAAACATAAGCATATTTAGGATTAAGATGACGAGACAAAATACCTTTTCATAATGCTATGGGATGTTCAGGTGCAGGCGACATAACTGGAGGATCAGTTGGAGAAGGAGATGATGCTGGTGGAAAAATATCATCTGCTACTTTAGGTGGATGGTGTTTTCGTCTTTGGTAGACACATAAGGCAAGTGAGGTGTGGTAGGAACAACAATGGGTGCAGGGACGATGGGAGGAATATCTTGAACATCTGAAGTACAATTCTCATCAAGTGACACTGGAGCAAAATAAAATGGACAATTCAAAGAATTTGACATCAGCAGAAACAAGGTACCGTTGAAGTTCGAGAAAAAACAACGATATCCTTTTTGTAGACGCGAGTAATCTAGGAAAATACATTTTAGAGATTTGGCAGCAAGTTTGTCTTTACCAGGACTAATGTCATGAACAAATCATGTGCAACCACAGACACAGAGAGGAATGTGGTAAATATCATGTTGCGGGTTCAAGATAGAGTATGGAATTTGATCTTGAATAACCGATGAAGGCATTCAATTGATAAGGTGACAAGCCATGAGGATGGCATCACCCTAAAAATGAGAAAGAACGCTGTGATAAAGTAAAAGGGTCCATGAAACTAAAAGACGATTCTTCCGTTGAGCGACATCATTTTGTTGTGGTGTATGCGCACATGATGTTTGATGAATAATTCCTTGTGAAGTTAAAAATGATTGAAACTGGGATGACATATATTCACGAGCATTATCAGTGAGTAAAATTTTAATAGAAGTGTCAAAATGATTTTTAATTTCTGCATAAAATTCTTGGATATATGAAAAACATCTGAACGATTTTTCATTAAAAATAACTAAGTACATCGTGAAAAATCATTGATGAAATTTACAAAGTAATAGTAACCTAAAGTTGATTTGACACGACTAGGAGCCCAAATATTACAATGAACTAAAGCAAAAGGTGACACAACAAGTACTTGTTGACTATAGGTGTGACGAGTATGTTTGCCTAACTGACATGAGTGACACTCAAATGACGAATGTTTAGAAAAACTAAGAACTAAAAGACTCATTTTATTGAGGCTAGGATGACCCAAACACTAATGTGTAAGGCTTTGATGAGAAGCAACAGAAACACATGCCACCGACGGTGATAGATGATATAATCCTTTAGACTCACTCCCTGCTCCAATCGCCCGTCCTGTACATCGATCCTTCACATAAAAATAGTTATTAGTAAAAAGGACAGAACAATCAAGGGTACAAGTAAGCTTGTTAACAAATATTTGGTTAAAAGGACACCTAGGATTACAGAGCACAACATCTAAAGACAAGTTTGGCAACGGGTGTACCTGACCGAGACCTTGAACTTTGATTTTAGAGCCATCAGCCACAGTGACAGAAGGCAAAGAATCAGAATAAGACAAGTGAGATAAAAGAGATTGATTACCAGTCATATGATCAGAAGCACCATAATCAAGTACCCAAGGAGGATGTAGAGATAAAAGCACATCATTGCCAGACTGAGCAATGGCTACAGAAGATGATGGTTGATTGACTCATTTGAATTGAAGGAACGCATTGTACTCAGCGGCCGAAATAGTAATATCTTTTGTGATAGTCGGTTGAGCAACAACAACAACCCTAGGTGGATGGTTTTGTTCTTCTTCTTTTGTACGACAATCACCTTCAATATGGCCGTAGAGAAAGCAATAGTTGCAGAGAATACGTTGCCCACCGCGTCCTTCGTTTCATCCACCACTGATCCGCTGCCGCACACGGGTCAAAAACGAGTTTTAAACGTAGTTAGGAAAGCGACACTCGAGTATCATCTCACAAGGACTCACGATCAATTTAGTAATATTAGAACCAATAAGAAAACTGTAAATTATGGGGGATTTAAGGTTCTGAACTTAAATTGAAACAAAGATAAAAATGATTTAAACAATTACGGTAAACAAGTTGTTTTGTTGGTTCGGTTCCTACTTATCATCGGTTTAATTAATTCCAATTCCGCTAATTTGATCCTATTCGATTACAATATCGATTAAACAAGCGCAAACGATATTATATGGTTTATGATCCTATTTTCTGAATTAAGCAAACAGAATTAAGCACTCATGAATTAAGCAAACATGACTTTACCAACCGCAATAACGAAAAAGCTACGCTACGCGATTATAATTTAGGAACATAAACACAATCGAATTTAATCAATTCTACCCTATGAGCAGCAATCGAATTAAGCAAACGAAAGCAATCAAATCAAGCATTTGAATTCATGGGGCATAATTAAAAGGAAATCAAAAATGGAATTGAAATTATAGTAAAACCTCAAAGTTACGGAATCCGAGCACAACAAATCAACCTTGTGATTAGTTCTCCATGAACATTGAAGCAGCCCTTTTTTTTCAAATTGTGAATAGTGTTATGCAGAATGTCAATACAATTCTGATTTGGGTTTAATTTATAGGAGGAAAATTGAACTCCAAAAGTTATGGAAGAATTACAAAAGGCCAAAATTAAAGTTCCACTTAGGCCATTAAGTCTGCCACTTTCCACGAATTATTAAGGACTGTTACAGTCTGAAACAGCTCCTCCACCCAACATTAAACTTGTAGCTCTGTCTCTTAGCTTTCCAACGCAACTGACCGCGCCGCAATACGATACTCGAAGCTCCAGTTATGAATTTATTCGTGCAGAGTGCTAATACTGAAAAATAAAATACGAAAATAAAATAAAGGCTAAAATAAACTTAAATCTAAAAACATAATAAAATAGTAAAAATATTAACACAAACTAGAGAAATGCCTAAGTACAATAGTAGAAGAATGTGCATCTAAATGCACTGATCAAATTCCCCCACACTTGAACTTTTGCACCCCTGAGCAAAATTTAAGAAAAAGACTTCAAAAAGATGGAAGAGAAAGAAAACAAGGCATAATGCAAAGTCACAAGCAATCAACACATTCCAAGATTCAAGGTGTATAACAATCATGAACAACATCTTAAAACAGGTGCAATGAACAAGGTGGCTATAAGACTAAAAAGTGCTTCAAAAATGATAGAACCTCACAGAATATTTGTATAAAGTGCACTCAATCACTCAATAATGGAGTGTCAGGAATAGTGTTTACGCTCAAAGCACATCATCAAAGTTAGCACTGTCATAGGCTTGACAAGCCTCTACCGTCCCTAAAGATGGAGGACATCCACACAATGAAGCACATGCATGCAAAGATCAAAAGGTCTTTATTAAGGTTGTAACGGGGCCAAGGTACAGGTGGGATAATCCTAAGGGAGACTAGGCTATAAAATCTAAGAAGATAAAGAAGCATGAAATTCAATTGAATATTAATAAGCATGAGGGTTAATGAAGCTCAACAAAGTGCAATGACATAATAGAACATGTCAAATCAACCCAAAATATTTGAACTAAACAACATAACTCCTTCACATCCTAAGATATCTTTCTTTTCACACCTTGAAATCCAAATTTGCCCATTTCTTCTTCCTTTTTTTTTTTTGTATATTTTTCTTCTCTCTTTTTTTTTTCAATCCATACCACATATGAACATATGAACTTAAACAAGACATTTCCCTTTCACAAATCTATCAACATTAGAACCAAATTTTGAGCACCCCCACACTTATCAAAAGTAAAATTCAAGCTCTTTATCCCTTAGATTTGGGACACAAAAAGAATGGATATAAACAAAGGCTTAATCGGCTTGTAATGAGCTATAAAACCAAGAATGGGAATAAAAGGCTCAAAGGGGCTTAACAAGGGATGAAATATCATGGTAGGCTTATTTGGCTAAAAGTAGCTTATGAAAGAAAATTGCCTAGATCATTTCAGTACATGCATGTGAAACAAGTGCTTCAAGAGTCAAGTCAAGTTCTAGAAGTTACTAACAGTATGAGTGAACCACACAAGAAACAACGAATTGCTGGAGGCTCAAAATCTCACAAGGTTTCAATGTTCTATCACAAATGACGCACAATCTAGTATCAAGTCAACTAATCACACTACACAAGCAAAAATGTTATTCATATCATGACATACACCTCTAGGCTTAGAACAATGAAACTACTCATAACAGTTGCATGCATGCCAAAACTTTTTTTTGATTTTTTTGATATTTTTATTTTTTTGGTTTTTATTTTTTAAAAAAAAGAAAGACTAAAATTAAAAATAAAATAAAACAACTAGATGTGAATTGTTCCCCCCACACTTAAATCAGACATTGTCCGCAATGTAAAAATAAGCATATAGTGAGAAAAAGGAAGGAACACACCCAGGAGTTTAAGGTGTAGCAGCTGGTGGGTAGGACGGTTTCTCCAAAGAGATCTCTTCAACAAGTCCCTCTTCATTGGGCATCGAATTTTCATGGAACAGCTTCAGCCGCTGTCTGTTGACTTTAAACACCTTATCAGTACCTGCACTTTTTATTTCTACCGCACCATGAGGGAAACCATTAGTAACAACAAAAGGGCCAATCCACTTAGATCGAAGTTTCCCAGCCATTACTTTTAGGCGGGAATTAAACAATAAAACCTGTTGGCCCACAGAGAATTCCTTTCTAGAAATCATTTTATCATGAAAGTGCTTAGTTTTCTCTTAATTAATTCTAGAGTTTTCATATGCTTCTAGCCTAAGCTCTTCAAGCTGTTGTAATTGAAGTTTTCTTTCCATACCTGCTTTTTGCATTTCCAAATTACAGCTTTTGACCGCCCAATAAGCACGGTGTTCAATTTCAACAGGGAGGTGACATGTCTTACCAAACACAAGTCTATAGGGAGACATCCCAATTGGTGTCTTGAAAGTTGTTCTCTGAGCCCAAAGTGCGTCTTCTAGACGGCGACTCCAATCCTTCCTATTTGGCTGCACCATTTTTTCTAAAATTTGCTTAATCTCCTTGTTTGAGATCTCAGCTTGCCCATTAGTTTGGGGATGATATGCAGTAGAAACTCTGTGCACAACTCCATACTTTCGGAGTAAACTTTCCATAGTGCGGTTACAGAAATGCGTGCCTTGGTCACTTATGATAGCTCGAGGTATTCCAAACCTGCAAAAAATATTGGACCTGACAAAATCTGCAACAACTCTAGAATCATTAGTCCTAGTGGGGATAGCTTCCACCCACTTTGAAACATAATCAACAGCAAGTAAAATGTAGAGAAAACCAAATGATACAGGAAAAGGACCCATGAAGTCAATTCCCCACACATCAAATACCTCACAAAAAAGCATAGATTGCTGAGGCATTTCACTCTTACGAGTAATGGCTGTACCTGCTAACTGACACTCTTTACAAGTGCGGTAAGTCTCATAAGCATCCTTGAAAGTAGTAGGCCAATAGAAACCTGAATCTAGGACTTTTCTTGCAGTCCTTTGAGGACCAAAGTGTCCCCCTACTTGAGAAGCATGAAAAAATGCAAAATAGATTCAATCTCGTAATCGGGGACACATCTCCTAATTACCTGATCACTACCAAATTTCCAAAGATATGGGTCATCCCAAACATAATATTTTGCATCACTCTTAAGCTTGTGAATTTGTGTCCTAGATGCACCTGTAGGAAAAACACCAGCAACAAGATAATTTACAATATCAGCAAACCAAGGAGTTACCCCATGTAAGAGTAAAAGATGTTCGTCAGGAAAGTTATCCTGAATGGGGGAAGGATCCTCATCACGCTCTATTCTGCTTAAGTGATCGGCCACTAAATTCTCAACTCCACTTTTGTCTTTGATCTCGATATTGAACTCTTGGAGCAACAACATCCACCGAATCAGCCTCGGCTTTGCTTCTGGCTTTTTTAACAAATACTTTAAAGCTGCATGGTCAGTAAAAACAATAACCTTGGAACCTAGCAAATACGATCTGAATTTATCAAGAGCAAAAACAATAGCTAAAAGTTCCTTTTCAGTGGTGATATAATTAGACAGTGCAGAATCTAAAGTTCTAGAAGCATAATAAATAACATGGGCAGCCTTGTCGACTCTTTGTGCAAGGACCGCCCCAACAGCATAGTTAGAAGCATCACACATAATCTCAAAAGGAAGGGTCCAGTCAGGAGGCTGGATGATGGGGGCAGAGGTCAATGCTTTCTTCAAGAAGTCAAACGCTTTTTTGCATTTGTCATCAAAATCAAAAGTAACATCATTCTTCAACAGATTTGACAGCGGAAGAGCTATTTTGCTGAAATCCTTTATGAAGCGCCTGTAAAAACCTGCATGACCAAGAAAAGAACGAATCTCGCGAATACAAGATGGGTAAGGCAGCGTAGAAATCACATCAATCTTAGCAGGGTCAACAGAAATCCCTTTTTCAGAAATTATATGTCCCAAAACAATTCCCTGTTGAACCATAAAATGACACTTTTCATAATTTAAAACAAGGTTAGTTTCAATGCATCTTGCCAAAATCAATTCCAAACTGTCTAAACAAGAATCAAATGAGGAACCATAAACGGTGAAATCATCCATAAACACTTCGATGCAATTTTCAATAAACTCAGAAAAAATACTAATCATGCATCGTTGAAATGTTCCAGGAGCATTGCAAAGCCCAAAAGGCATTCTCCTATAAGCAAATGTGCCGAATGGGCAAGTGAAAGTGGTCTTTTCTTGATCTTCAGGTGCAATATGAATCTGAAAATAACCTGAAAAACCATCAAGAAAGCAATAATGTGATTTACCAGCTAGCCGCTCAAGCATTTGATCAATGAACGGCAAAGGAAAGTGATCCTTTCTAGTAGCCTGGTTTAGTCTCCTGTAATCAATACAAACTCGCCAGCTATTCTGAACTCTAGTGGGAACAAGTTCATTTTTTTTCATTTTTTACCACTGTGAGACCAGATTTCTTAGGTACAACCTGCACTGGGCTTACCCATTTACTGTCAGAGATAGGATATATGATACCTGCTTGCAAAAGTTTGGTTACCTCTTTCTTCACAACATCAAGAATCAAGGGATTAAGCCTCCTTTGAGGTTGCCTTACCGTTTTCGCTCCATCCTCAAGTAAAATTTTGTGCATACATGTGGAGGGGCTTATACCCGGAATATCAGCCAATGTCCAACCAATAGCCTTCTTATGCTTCTTCAAAACCTGCAAAAGCTTATTTTCTTGATCAAAATCAAGGTTAGAAGAAATTATAACCGGGAGTTTTTTATGACTCTCCAAATAAGCATATTTCAGATTCTCAGGGAGTGGTTTAAGCTCAAGGGAGGGTGGTTGTTCAATGGATGGTTTGGAGGGGGAAGCCATGATGTCAAGGGCTTTAACTACATCATCAACAATGTCACCAACAACTTCACCTGCAGGAAAATTGTCATCTAACAAGAGAGCATCAATTTCAGCACAAGCAACACAAAGGTCAGTGTTAGTACAATCATCACATGAATAATCATCATCAAAACCAGATAAAGATGGATCAGCAGAGAACAAATCAAAATTAAATTCATCAACAATTTCAGAGAGCAACTCCATTTGGAACACAGAGTGCTCTTCGGAGGGATGCTTCATAGCATCGAAAATGTTAAATTTCGCGACAATGTCACCAAATTCCATGGACATGGTTCCATCGTCAACATCAATTTTTGTCTTTGCTGTTTTCATGAATGGTCTGCCCAAAATGATTGGCGATCTGCTTGATTCTGTTTCTCCAGCCATGTCAAGAATGTAAAAATCTGCAGGAAAAATCAAGTCATTAACCTGAACAAGAACATCTTCCACTACTCCAACAGGGCGAGCATTGCTCCTGTTTGCTAGCTGAATAGTGAGACCTGTAGGCTGCAAGGGACCAAGATCAAGATTATTAAAAATAGAAGTAGGCATAACATTAATAGAAGCTCCTAAATCTAACATGCAATTTTCGAATTTACTATCCCCAATGGTACATGGAATAGAAAAAGTTCCTGGATCTTTGCATTTTTGTGGTATAGCCTGATTGAGAGATGAAACAGTGCCCTTCTCAAGTGAGGGCTCAGATGAATGCTTAGGCTGAATAAGGACAGAAACATTTCGCCCTAAATTGACTCGCTCATTTCCCTTCAACCTTCTCTTGCGGGTGCATAAATCTTTCAGAAACTTTGCGTATTTCGGAATCTGCTTGATCACATCAAGAAGCGGAATGTTTACCGCCACTTTGTTGAATACATCGAGTATGTCTCTCTCTTTGTCCTCCTCATCAATTTTTTTTATTTTTCTGTACTCTGTGAGGGAAAGGAATTTTTGGAACATACTTTTTTTCAGCCTCCTTGACAACAACGGGAGCTTCAACAGGTACAGGTGTTACCTCAAGAACTTTTTTTTGAATTTTTTTATTTTCTTCGGGGGCTGGTTGTGTCACCCTTCCAGATCTCAAGTTAATTACACTCACATTAGGATTAGGAACATTAGGATTCACCACTGCTTGAGCAGGTAGTTGGTTCGATCCTTGAGCTTGCTGAAAGACATTAATTGAAGTAGCAAGTTGCCCAATCTGTGTCTGCATATTCTGCATATTAGAATCTCTTCGCTGCTGGTATTGCATATTGCTTGCAATCATTTGCTTCATGAGGTCCTCCAATGAATGTCCGGAGGCAGCAGCTGGTGGTGTGTTTTGTTGTGTTGTGGGGTTCCCATACCGCATAAGTGGATGATTCGCCCAACTGGGATGATACTTATTTGTGGATAGATCAGGAATGTTGTACCTGTTTTGATTGTTGCCTCGGTTATAAAGGGTTGCTGCATATGCTTGGGGCATCTCAGTGACCGACTCGTCTTGAAGAATGGGACAAGTGTCGGTTGGATGTTCAGTAGAAGTACATATACCACACAACTTATTTGTTTGAGGAGCTTTACTCACTGCCAGTTGTTTCACTAAAGAAGTAAGTTCATCAATTCTGGTCTCCAGAGCCTTGTTGGAAGAAGAAGAGGAAACATGAATCTCATTCACACCTTTTGTTTGAGTGACAGAATTATTTCTGGTTGTGAATTGTTGAGAGTTAAGTGACATGTTTTCAATCAAGGCTTTTGCTGCAGCTGGAGTTTTATCAACAAGTGCTCCACCACTAGCTGCATCCAAAATGTTTCTATCCATTGGTAGCAATCCCTCATAGAAATACTGAATAAGCAACTGTTCGGTAATCTGGTGTTGAGGGCAGCTGGAGATCAAATGTTTGAACCTCTCCCAATATTCAGTCAATGATTCATTTCCCTGTCTAATGCCACATATTTCTTTTCTGATTGATGCAGCTCTAGAGGCGGGAAAATATCTCTCTAGAAAAACTTTCTTCAAATCATTCCAAGTTGCGACAGAATTTGGTTCAAGATAGTATAGCCAATCTTTTGCAGCACCCTGAAGCGAAAAAGGAAAGGCTCTGAGTTTGATATGATTTCTGTTATTCCTTCAGGCCTCAATGGTGTAGAACAAACAACCTGGAATTCTTTCAAATGCTTGTGCGGATCTTCACCTGCAAGACCACTAAACTTTGGAAGCAAGTGAATTAAACCAGATTTCAATTCAAATGGAATAGCAACATCACCATATTCGATACATAGACCATTGTAATTCACATCAGGAGCAGCAAGCTGCCTTAGTGTTCTTTGTTCAGCAGCCATGTTATTAAAAACAACTTCAGAATCACAATCAAATAATTTGCATAAAGAAATAGGATCGATAACAGGTGGTGAACTAGTGCTAGCCTGATTTGCTCTACGGCGTGTGTGAAAAGTTCTCTCTATCTCAGGATTAAAATCAAAAAGATCAGAATGACATGACCTAGTAGTAGCCAGAACTGCGAAAATGCCGACAATGTCCCTATTAGACAAAAACAAATTGAAAGAAGGAAGGTGATTAAAATAAATTCAGAAAAATACAGAAACACGAAATTTAATCTAATTAAGACAAATAAGAATTTTGAGAATTTTTTTGGAATTTTCTGAAACTATGAAAACAGTAAATAAATCATAAAAAATAGTAAAATGATGAATTTGACGTTTTAAGGGTGAAGTCACTGTTTACTTAAAGTAAACAAGTGAGTTTTAATCCTTGAGTTTTTTTCAATCAAAAGGGCTCGGACCAAATTTGAAACAGACTCAATTTTCAGAAAAATCGGTTTTTATGAAAACTAGCTAGCCCGGCGCGTAGAACTCAGAAGCGCAAGAAAACTAGACTAGAACATGCTACTGTAACCTATGACAATAATATTGACTAAAATGACAAAGAGTCCCCGGCAGCGGCGCCAATTTGATCCGCTGCCGCACACGGGTCAAAAACGAGTTTTAAACGTAGTTAGGAAAGCGACACTCGAGTATCATCTCACAAGGACTCACGATCAATTTAGTAATATTAGAACCAATAAGAAAACTGTAAATTATGGGGGATTTAAGGTTCTGAACTTAAATTGAAACAAAGATAAAAATGATTTAAACAATTACGGTAAACAAGTTGTTTTGTTGGTTCGGTTCCTACTTATCATCGATTTAATTAATTCCAATTCCGCTAATTTGATCCTATTCGATTACAATATCGATTAAACAAGCGCAGACGATATTATATGGTTTATGATCCTATTTTCTGAATTAAGCAAACAGAATTAAGCACTCATGAATTAAGCAAACATGACTTTACCAACCCCAATAACGAAAAAGCTACGCTACGCGATTATAATTTAGGAACATAAACACAATCGAATTTAATCAATTCTACCCTATGAGCAGCAATCGAATTAAGCAAACGAAAGCAATCAAATTAAGCATTTGAATTCATGGGGCATAATTAAAAGGAAATCAAAAATGGAATTGAAATTATAGTAAAACCTCAAAGTTACGGAATCCGAGCACAACAAATCAACCTTGTGATTAGTTCTCCATGAACATTGAAGCAGCCCTTTTTTTTCAAATTGTGAATAGTGTTATGCAGAATGTCAATACAATTCTGATTTGGGTTTAATTTATAGGAGGAAAATTGAACTCCAAAAGTTATGGAAGAATTACAAAAGGCCAAAATTAAAGTTCCACTTAGGCCATTAAGTCTGCCACTTTCCACGAATTATTAAGGACTGTTACAGTCTGAAACAGCTCCTCCACCCAACATTAAACTTGTAGCTCTGTCTCTTAGCTTTCCAACGCAACTGACCGCGCCGCAATACGATACTCGAAGCTCCAGTTATGAATTTATTCGTGCAGAGTGCTAATACTGAAAAATAAAATACGAAAATAAAATAAAGGCTAAAATAAACTTAAATCTAAAAACATAATAAAATAGTAAAAATATTAACACAAACTAAAGAAATGCCTAAGTACAATAGTAGAAGAATGTGCATCTAAATGCACTGATCAACCACGACCATGGTAGTGGGGGGCGAAAGCTGAGGAATCAGTGGAAGACGGAGTGGAAACAAGGCCAAAAACATGAGGTGTGGACAGACACAGCAGTTGTTCACTAACATCCCATAATCCGGAACAGTGGACCATGATAAAATCTGGTTACACACAGAATCAAGTTCTAGTGGCAATCCGACAAGTGCCATGATCATGAAAAACGTGCAAAGAGGGTCGCCTAGTGGTCAGAGTTTCAGACAAGTTAAGTTGGGAAAAGCCACAAGATAGTATTTACTAAATAGCATTTTCCTTTACTAAAAAAGCACATTTGACATCCTTATCTTTGGGTACGACCAACCGTGATTCTTTGTTGGACCTCTTCTCTTCTGAACTTCGACCAGTTCATCCTTTTTCCGATAAATAATAGAAACAAGCTATAAGTCTTTGTTTTTTTGGAATAGTGCGCGGATGAACATCATTTTAATATAAATAATGTTCTTGTTATGAACAATGTTCGGACCGAATAATATTTTTTGATGAACAACTTTTGTTTGTTGGATAGCAAACAACAACCCGCAATGGCAGTGTTTAGGGTTTATGCTGAATCAAGACCGTCAATCGGGAGCTCTGATGCCATGTAGAAAAATAGGGTGAATGTTGTTCTATTTTATTCCTTGGTTTAAGGCTGGTTTAAATAAAATCGGTACAATTAATCCTCTCTTGAATTTAGGAGAAAATAAATACCAAATAACAAATTAGGAAATTAAATATTTTTATAATAAAAGATTAAATAAAGGGTTAGCACTTTGCGGCACAACTTATTATCCGTTTGTCTTCTATTAAAGTGTAATTATCCTGTGTATAATATTAAAATTTCTAAAATAAAAAAATTAAGAATAAATAAGAAATTGGGATGAACTAGCCTATTAGACTTACGGTCAATTTAGTACCAATATCTATGAGATTTTTGAAAATATAATATTGGTAGAAGTTTTATCAATAAAGCGGAACTGTTTTGATATGAGCTATAAATTGTTTTTATAAGCTATCCTGAAGAATTTAGAAAAATAAGCTATCCATTCCAAACAAAGCCTTGGTTTTGGAAGGCGGTTTAGCTGACATCATTCAATCACATCCATCTTTGTCGCGGATTTGCTCTTCCAAACGAAGGTTCCATGACAAATTCAGGGAAGCAAAGCAGAACAAACAAAAGTCAGTTGCCACTTGCTACCAACCTGTGAGTACTTCAAACTTGTTGTGCTGATAAGACTTGTATTTTTTTAACGGATAGTAGTCATTGGTATCTTAATTTTTTCTAAAATTAACTTGGTAAGTTGCATATAAACAACAAACAACTAGTATTATTGCATTGGTAATGACTTATAAGATAGTACGGATTTTGACAAGGACACTACGACACGACATGATACTCTGACTTCACTAATATAAAAACTATACAACACTGATACCATTACATATTTATAAGAAAATATAAATGGAGAATTAAAGTACAAATATATGCATTTAAGTTAAACAAATTTTTAATTAAAAAAGTTTTAAGAGAATATATGATTGTACATTTCACCTTTATTCATCTATCTACTATTGAAAAATTAAAAATAATGTAATCAAAATATAATATATTTAATCCCTCTTTGGTCAACATTATTGTTTCGGCACATCTTTAATCATTGTAAATTTGTCTAAAGAGAGAAAAAAAAATGAAGAAATTTTTGTAACACTTATCCGACATGTTTGTATAAGTGTCTTATAGGTTCGAACACCGATCTAAGAAGTGTCGGGTTAAAGGAAAAAAAAGTGTTTTTTAATACCTATCAGACACGTGTCGTTCGAGTGTCGGACACAGCAACACGCCTAATCTTAAGGTATCAGTGTTTCATAGCAAAATAAGTTGGTTGACTTAGACCAGACTGGCAACCTTTGTCAGTTGACTTCAGTATATATAGTATGGAGCTGAAGGTACAATTACTACCACAACCACAAACCTACATCCCAACTCCATTTCTGCTATTTATCGGTTAACCTTGACATGGCCGAAAACTTTGGGTTTGATATTGCTCATTCACTGCTAGGGAAGCTTGCTTCTTATGCTTTTGAAGAAGTTTCTGGTGCCTATGGTGTGTACGATGATCTAAAAGAGATAAAAAACACTCTGTCAATTGTCAGAAGTCTTTTGTTGGACGCGGAGGAGAAGAAGAATCAGCATGCTTTGCGTGAATAGTTAAGGCAGATTCAAAGCATCTGCTTCGATGCTGAAGATGTTTTGGATGAATTTGGTTGGCAAGTCAAGCTAAAACAAGCTGCGGAAGATTCTGGCAGCACTAGGATGAAGGTACGCCACTATGCTTCTTCCTCAAATCCACTTGCTTTCCGTTTAAAAATGGCACATCAAATTAAAGATATTAGGGGTAGATTGAAAACGGCGGCAGATGATGGAGCCAGGTTTGGACTCGTGAAAATTGGTCCTGAGCCCGGACTTGCTGTGGAAAGGAGAGAAATGACTTATTCCCATATTGATGCTTCAAGTGTAATAGGGAGGGAGAAGGACAAGGAAGCAATTATCAAGCTTTTGATGCAACCACATTCTCGCAGTGATAAAAGCCTTTGTGTTGTTCCCATTGTGGGTATTGGAGGCCTGGGAAAGACAACCCTTGCAAAATTGGTGTTCAATGATACGAGGATGGATGAACTTTTCCAATTAAAGATGTGGGTGTGTGTTTCTGATGATTTTAACCTCAAGAAGATCGTTATTAAAGTCATCAACTCGGCTTCTGTCTCTTCTACTCTCGATTCAGCTTCAACTGTTGCTCACCAGGGAAACATGAACCACTTTGATATTGAGCAGCTACAAAGTCATCTGAGGCGTAAACTTTCTGGTAAAAAGTTTTTACTTGTGTTAGATGATATATGGAATGATGATCGTGCAAAATGGATCAAGTTGAAAGATTTGTTAAATGTTGGCGCATCAGGAAGTAAAATCATGGCGACAACACGGAGCAACAAAATTGCTTCGATGATGGGCACCGTTTCCTCCTATGTTTTAAAAGGTCTTTCTACAAATAAATGTTTATCTCTGTTTGTCAAATGGGCTTTCAAGGAAGGAGAAGAAGAAAAGCATCCAAATCTGGTGGAGATCGGAAACGAAATTGTGAAAAAATGCGCAGGGGTTCCACTAGCCGTGAGAGCAGTAGGAAGTTCTTTGTTTTCAAAATTTGAATTGCACAAGTGGAAAGCTGTAAGAGACAATGGATTATGGAATTCAGAAATGAAGGAAGGTGATGTCCTACCAGCACTACAATTAAGCTATGATCAAATGCCATCTTATTTGAGGCAATGTTTTTCTTTTTTTTCGCTTTATCCCAAAGATTTTACGTTCCATAGTGATGAAATTATAAATCTTTTGGCAGCCCTGGGATTTGTTCAACCCCAAAATGGAAGTGAAAAGATAGACAGGATTGTAAGAGAATATATCGATGAATTAGATTCACGGTCATTTCTTGAGGATTTCAGAGACTACGGCTACGGTTACAAGTTCAAAGTACATGGTTTGATACATGATCTTGCAATATATGCTGCGAGAGAGGACTTCTTCGTAAAGGTAATCTCAGACACTCAAACAATACCAGAGCAAGCAAGACATTTATCAATTTTAAAAAATGTTTTACTTGACCATACTTTGTTCCCCAAGTCCAAAAGAGTGAGAACTATATTACATCCTGTTCAAGGAGTGGGTCTTCAAAGTGAAGATCTCTTGAATACATTGGTATTAAGATACAAAAACTTACTGTATTTAGATTTAAGTAATTCCTCTTTTCACACTCTTCCAAATTCAGTTGCCAAATTGAAGCACCTGTGTGTTCTCTATATTCGACATAACCACCATATCAAAAGACTTCCCCGTTCTATTTGCAAACTCCAATGCTTGCAAGTTCTGTCCCTCACTGGGTGCACAGAACTTGAAACATTGCCTGAAGGAATCGAGAAGCTGACCAGCCTTCGACAGCTGTATATAACAACAAAACAATTGTTTCTGTCACTGGATGAATTGGCAAGCTTGAAACACCTTCAAGCTTTGAGTTTATATCATTGTGACAATATGGATTTTATGTTCATAGGGGCACAAGTACAACTCAATTCCCTGGAAGCATTGTATATTCGATCCTGTAAGAGTTTGAAGTCGTTACCTCTTTCTGCTTTCCCAAAATTGCAAACACTGTTAATTGAAGATTGTCAGATGTTCAACCTGTCATCGAACAATGAAGAACCAATCCAAAGATTGAGGATCAAACATCTTCATCTTAAGCGTTTTCCACAGCTTCTCAAACTACCTAGATGGATTGAAGCTGCAGCAGACACTTTAGAGACCTTGAGAATTCGAAAATTTTCAAATCTCGAAATGCTTCCCGAGTGTCTAACATCAATGACTAATCTCAAGAGCCTCTATATTGATTGCTGTCCTCGACTTTTGAGTCTGCCAAGTGACATGCATCGTCTCACTGCACTTGAAGAATTTTGCATACATCGTTCTCCTGAATTGTGCCGAAAATGTCGGTCCCCATCTGGGGAGTACTGGCCTATGATTGGCCGCATCAAGCGAGTTCGTGTCGGAAAACAATGATGAAGTCATCGAACTTGAAGGTAAACATATTAGTGTCTGTTTGTTCATAGATTGTTTCTTTTGTTTGTATATCCTAAACCATATTCTAGTTGAAAACATGTTGTTAGAGCTGAATGTAAGCATTTGTTGTATGATTTTATCAAACTAGAGGTTATTATTAACCATGACGATTCCTAATCACACCTAGTATAATGAGGCTGTGCTGTACAATGTTTGCCGAGTAGGATGATTATTGATTAGTTATGGATTGGTAATTTCCTTTAGTTATTGCTAGTAATGTTGGTTGGTTCAAAGTTTAAATCATTACAACAGATTTGCTTGAACTTGACTTATCTCTTTCTGTAGGGGTCCTTTTCATCAATAGTTCCAATTTCAAATATTAACAATATCAGAATTTTCGTAGTGATACGGTTTCATGAAAAAAAATAAGCGTATGTTTGGTATATATCAGTAAAAGAAGATTTTTCAGTAACATCTGCTTTATTTACAGGGCAAGGTAGAAGATTTACGGGTTCAGACGGTCTAGCATTCAGCAAAGGGATAGCACACCGATGGTTGATGTTGGAGAAAATGAATGGTAGCAACTTAGCAAAGAGGCTTTACGTTTTCAGGATGTTTCCATCTGCATGTTGGATTATTCTCTTCTATTCTACATTCATAGTACTCACAAACATATCTTTGAAAACTCAGTTTTTGTCATTTGTTCAATATGAAGTTGATTGAATTAACTTGTATACAATGATATATTATGTAAATATGCTCTAAACATTTTCTTTTCCAAACAAGTTAGAAGTGTGTGAGATACATAAAGCTTGAAAGATTAACAAAACATATATTAGTCCCGGTACAACATGGTAACAACGACAAAACACATTTGACATATCTTCAAATTATGAAAACCAATCTAACATATATTAATTATTAAGATAATATTTAACATTTTCAGATATAGAAAATTTCAAAACTGGAGTGCAGAGTTGTCTGAGGCCTTGACCACTATATATCCCTCATTGATGCTGAAATTTCTAACAGTATGTTTTCCTGATACTAAAAAAGAACATTTGATATCCTTATCTTTGGGTAGCTCTTGGATTTGTACAATCTCGTAATGAAAGTGAACAATTCAATGATATTGCAAGAGAATATATAGTTAAAAATATATTGAAACAGTTAAGATATTTTATTATAATGATACTAAATTTTTATAATGCTTATATCAACACAATCTAACTATTTAAAAATATTATAGTTTAAAGAAATTATAATGTTTGATTATTTTTGAACTAATTTGTTACTCTAAATTTTGATAACCCAAACCAAATTATTAGGTTTTTGATAACCTAAATTTTTAATTTTTTGTTTTGTCTTAAATGATGTTTTGGTCCCTGTATGTTCGCGAATTTTTGGTTTTAGTCCTTGTATCTTTTTTTGCTGCAAATAAGTCTCTATATGTACGCGAATTTTTGGTTTAAGTCCCTAAAGTCAAAACCTGCAGGAAAATCTGAAGGAAAATCTGCACGAAAATTGCAGATTTTCCTGCGAATTTTGACTTTAAGGACTAAAACAAAAAATTCGCGAATATACAATGACTTATTTGCAACAAAAAAATACAGGGACTAAAACAAAAAAATCGCGAACATACAGGGACTCAAATGATATTTAAGCCTTTTGTTTTTTTTTAAAAAATATAATTTAATTAAAAGGCATTAAATTGTTAAAAAGTATTCATTAATTAAAAAATACCTCAAAAAAGATGTGGGTGTGCGTCTCTGACGATTTTGACATAAAGCAGATAATAATAAACATCATCAACTCTGCTTTAGATCCAACTCTAACAAATGCTTCAGATTCAACTTCACTGGCTGCTTATACTTTACAAGAGGACATTAACAACTTAAATATTGAGCAATTACAATGTCGTCTTCGATTTAAGCTTTATGGTCAAAAGTTTTTGCTTGTGTTGGACGATATATGGAATGATGTTCCTGCAAAGTGGCTTCAATTGAAAGATTTATTAAAAGGTTGCGCAATAGGAAGCAAAATCGTAGTGACAACACGTGCTAACTCAATTGCTTTAATGATGGGTGATTTTCCCTCATATGTTTTGAAAGGTATTTCTCAAGAGAATTCTTTATCTCTATTTGTAAAATGGGTATTGAAGGAAGGCGAAGAAGAAAAATATCCAAACCTAGTAGAGATCGGAAAACAAATTGTGAAAAAATGCCAAGGGGTTCCCCTAGCTGTGAGATCATTAGGTAGTTCTCTTTTCTCAAACTTTGATGTAAGTAAGTGGGAATTTGTTAGAGACTCTGAGATATGGAATTTAGAACAGAAGCAAGATGATATTTTACCCGCACTTAAATTAAGCTATGATCAACTGCCATCCTATTTGAGGCGCTGTTTTGCTTATTTTTCCCTATATCCCAAAGATTATATCTTCAATCAGTATAACATCACTAATCTTTGGGTGGCACTTGGATTAGTTGAATCCCGTAATAGAAGTGAAAATCTGGAGAATATTGCAAGAGAATATATAAATGAATTCCACTCAAGGTCATTTCTTCTAGATTTTGTTGACAGTGGCTACTTTTACCAGTTCAAAGTACATGATTTGGTTCATGATCTTGCATTGTACATTGCAAAGGAGGAGTGTGTACTTGTACAGTCCCATACTCAGAATATACCGAAGGAAGTGAGGCACATGTCAATTGTTGAAAATGATTCACTTGACTCTACTCTGTTTTCGACGTCCAAACATGTAAGAACTATATTGTTTCCCATTCTTAGAGTGGGTCTTGACAGTGCTTCTCTTTTGGACAAATGGATATCAAGATACAAATGCTTACGATTTTTAGATTTAAGCAATTCTTCGATGGATACTATACCTGATTCAATTGCTAAATTAGAGCACCTGCGCACTCTGATTCTTTCTTGTAACAGAAAAATCAAAAGACTTCCCCATTCTATTTGCAAGCTCCAACATTTGCAAGTCTTGTTACTCGGTGGATGTATTGAGCTTGAAACACTACCTAAAGGATTAGGGAAGCTGATCAGCCTTCGAAAACTGTCAATAACAACAAAACAATCTGTTCTTTCCCAAAATGAATTTATAAGCTTCAACTGTCTTCAAACTTTGAGTTTTTTTCATTGTGACAATTTGAAATTTTTGTTTGACGGGGCACACCAACTTGCTTTTCTTGAAACACTGTTTGCTGACTCATGTGGAAGCTTGGAGTCCTTACCTCTTTATTGTTTCCCTAAATTACAGAGTTTGTACCTTAGAGACTGTAAGAAGTTAGACCTGTCATTAAACAACGAAAATCCAATTCCAAAATTGAAGATGAAACACCTGTATCTTTTGGAATTTCCAGGGCTTGTGACATTGCCGAGATGGATTGTAGGTGCCGCAGACACTTTAGAGACCTTGGTAATTTATCATTTTCCGAATCTTGAAATGTTTCCTGAGTGTCTCACAACAATGAGTCATCTTAAGAAGCTCGTTATCAGTCACTGTCCACAATTGGTAACTCTTCCAAATGACATCCATCGCCTCACTGCACTTGATGTTTTATCGATATATAATTGTCCTGAATTGTGCAGAAAATGTCAGCCTGAAATTGGTGAGTACTGGCCCATGATTGCTCACATCAAACACATCTCAATCAGAAGCAAAAATGAAGTCATTGACCTTAAAGGAAAACATGTTCTTTAGTAACTCCCTTTTCTAAGTATTACAGTTCAATGCAACAAACAAAGCCAAACAGATACCTTCACATGCAAGCAATCATAAAGTTAGTTAATACCGTTAGGGCAAAGTAGTTATAAGTAGTTATAGAGTTTTATTCATATGTAAGCTAGCTCACCATAGCTAATATACACTCTCTTATGTGTATAAATAAGTCATGTACTCAACACTTTAATCAATAATGAGATTCTTTTGCTCGTATTCATTTCTTCATAATATGGTATCAGTGACTTCTCCTTTGGAGTGAGTTAGTTACGATCCACCAAAGTTTGTTACATTTCCGTTGCCAATTTTCCTTCGTTTTCCTTCATTTTCTCGCATTTTGCCCTGTTTCTTCATCACTTTCTTTGTGATTCTTCACCATGCCTCCTCGTGTTGCACCGGTTAATCCTCCAGCTAACATTGATTCAGTGTTTTACGTGCATCCAAGTGATGGTCCCAACTCTGTTGTTGTTACACCAAGCTTGAATGGTTCGAATTTTCTTGCATGGAGTCGTGCTATGCGTCGAGCACTAGGTGCTAAGAATAAACTTGCGTTTGTTGATGCCATTGGTGATCTTAATCGTTCAGCATGGGAACAATGTAATCATCTTGTGCATTCTTGGATTCTGAATTCAGTTACAGAGCAAATTGCTCAAACCTTGATTTTTCATGAAAATTGCATCGATGTGTGGGAAGATATTCATGATCGTTTCTCCAAGGTTGATCGCATTCGTATTTGCTAACCTTCGTTCTTCCCTCAACAACTTGAAGCAAGGTTCCAAATCTGTGCTTGAGTATTTCACAGAGATGAAAATGCTTTGGGAAGAACTCAACTCTCATCGTCCAATTCCTTCCTGCACTTGTCCACATCAATGTCAATGTGCTGCTATGTGTGACGCGCGCGCCTTTCGCCTTGAAGATCAGGTTATTCAATTTCTTACTGGCCTTAACAATGAATTCTCTGTGGTTAAGACTCAGATCTTGCTTATGGACCCTCTTCCTACCATCAACAAGGTGTATTCTTTGGTTGTTCAAGAAGAGAGCAACAACCATTCTTTGATTACTACTGATGAATCCGGCGCATTGCTCAATGCCTATGAAGCGCGTAAGGGTAATAATCGTGGCAAAGGTACTTCTTCCAACAAGAACTCTAATCGATCTTGTACTTACTGTGGAAAGGGTGGCCATACTGTTGATTTTTGCTATGCTAAACATGGTCATCTCAATGTGAATAAAGGTAATGCTTCCACTAATGCTTCACATAGTGAAAATTCTGAGGCTCCTCTTGCCAATAGTGTCACTGAGGTGGGTACTTCAAGTTCCAGTGCTAGTTTAACTCAAGAAAGGTATGATCAATTGATTTCCTTGCTCCAACAAGCAAATTTAGTGCTCTCAGCACAACCCTCTAACCCTGCACCACAAACCAACTCAGTGAGTGTTTCTAGTGTTCATCATGCTGGTCATTCACCTCATGATACTTCCAATTCAGGTAAACCTACTGTTTGTAGTTTTAATTCTAAGCCTTCATATTGGTTACTTAACTCTGGTGCTAATGAGCACATTTGTTCTTCAACCCATTGGTTTACTTCTCTACATCCTGTTACTCCTATGCATGTTTCATTACCTAATGGTGCTTCAATTTTAGTTAAATTTGCTGGCACTATCCATTTTTCATCAGACCTTATCTTAAACAATGTATTGTATTATCCTCACTTTACATTGAATTTGATTTCTGTTTCAAAATTATGTCATTCACAACAATGTAACATTCAATTTTATCCTACTAAATGTGTTCTGCAGGATATGATCTCCCAGAAGATGATTGGTTTGGGTGAATATGTCAATGGACTCTACAGATTAGCTCTACCCAGTTCTGCATCTTCTCAAGCCAATTTCATTTCCAATTATTTAGTTTGTAATACCTCTGTAATTCCTTTACATGCCATTTGACACTTTAGATTTGGTCACTTGTACCTAGTGCAAGGCTGACACAAATGAATAAATTGTACCCTTCATTTTCAATTCATCATAATAAAGATGTTTGTGACATTTGTCACTTTGCCAAGCAAAATAAATTACCTTTTTCTGTTAGTCAATTGTTGAAGTACAAAAGTAAGTTTAGTTTTTAATATCGTTTCCACAGGGATTGTTCTGAATCAGATACGAACAATTAAAATCATACGCATGTAAATTAACATAAATTAAAAGGGGTGTATTTCCTGAAATTTGGTTGCTAAACAAGAAGTAAATATTGGTGACTTATAGTTATGAAAAAGTTTGATTAGATTCTTCGAATCCCTTCCTCTTCCTAATCTAGAATGAACATGGGCTTATCTCTCAATTTCTCTCTTGTCGGCACGATGAATTAACAAAATCGTTCAAACCAGGGTTAGTGACTAAGAACGCTTTCCCACAATAATAAAACCCTAATGTCTTAGGTGAAGTTATAATCGCAAGAATTTTATCGAACGTTAATTCTATTATCACAATCAATAATCCGATATGTCTAAAGTGATTATTAACCAAACAATTATCTCAGTTCCAGTTCAATAGTTAGGGTTAGTAATCAATTGATTCCCAAAATCAGTTCGATAATGATCAAGTAACGAAAAGCATTAACACACAGAGATAACTGAATAACGACAAGATTAAAATTGAAATAATAAGCCTCTAGTAAGTTCACAAAACCTAGATTGATCCGAGGAAGATCATCTATGAATCTAACCAATAAAGGACTTAGCTACTCATATTGTAAATATTCATAGCAAAGAAGTTTGAGAAAGAATACATTCAATTCAATGAACAAAGGTGTTGAAACGCCCTTCAGGATGAGTCTCCAGCCCTAGCACACGTCAAAAACGAGTTCTCTGGAATTTTTGCACTGAAAATCGACCCCTAGGTCAGTCTCGGAAGCCTCTATTTATAGAAAACGCGCAAAATATAATTTCTGTGACGTGGCTGCGCAAGGCGCAGAAGGCAGAAGCGTTTTGCTTGTTTTTTCATTGTTGCTGCGCGATGTGCAAACATGCCTACGCGATGCGCAGGGTGCTTTTGCTGGAACTTCACTTTTTCTTCATGAATATTGTAGCTCTTGATCTTAGCTTTCATTTGCCGCAAGTCCCATCTCATTCCGAGTTACGGAACTCTAGATATGGTCAAAACATCGGACATACGTCATGATGCGAATTGTGCTGATTTTTTTGTTCTTTTTTCCTCTTCTCTTGTGATTCCAACAACCTTGTACCAATTCACTTTCTTCTTATTCTTGTGCGAAAAACATAATAAAAATATACTATTTTGCCTTGAATTTGTGGTAAAAACATAGTAATGACGTGGAGTCATCATCAATCTATTGCTAGTTTAAAATTTGAATTACTCCATTTTGATATATGGGGACCCTTGTCTACTCAATCAATTCATGGTCATAGATATTTCCTCACCATTGTTGATGATTACAGTCGTTTTGTTTGGATAATATTACTTAAATCTAAGTCTCATGTTCCTACCCATGTGCAGAATTTCATTACTATGATTGAAACACAATTCCATATCACACCTAGATTTGTCAGAAGTGACAATGGTCCTGAATTCTCCTTAGTAGATTTTTATGCTACCAAATGTATCATTCATCAAAAATCTTGTGTTGAAACTCCCCAATAGAATGGGAGAGTGGAAAAAAAGCACCAACATATATTAAATGTAGGTAGAGCCTTACTTTTTCAATCCAAACTCCCTAAACAGTTTTGGTCTTATGCTCTCTTACATGCTACTTTCCTTATCAATAGAGTTGTTACCCCTTTATTACACAATAAATCTCCTTATCAGGTCCTTTATGACACTGTTCCCTCTGTTGATATTTTTAAAGTTTTTGGCTCTTTGTGTTTTGCTTCTACTCTTACTTGTAATAGAAGTAAACTTGATTCTAGGTCTAGAAAATCAATTTTTCTAGGCTATACTTCTGGAATGAAAGATTATGTGCTGTATGATTTTCATTCTAAGCAAATATTTGTCTCAAGACATGTTACATTCCATGAACACATCATTCCCTATCCTGCAAATTCATCTAACCCTACACATACTTGGTCTTACACCACTACTGACTCTTCTCCACCTGCATCTGCACCCTTGCCAACTTCTCCTACTAATACTTCCCTTAGTCCTGTTCCTTCTCCTATTTCTGTCCCTATACCTGACAATCCTACACCTTCTTCCCATGTTCCTGAGGCCATTCCTTCCACTAGAAAATCAACCCGTGTCAAATCTTCTCCTTCTCATCTCAAGGACTATATCTGTAGCGCTCTTTCCATGATTCACCTCTGCTGGCCAATCTTCTTCAGGTACATTCTATCCTATCTCTAATTTTCTTTCTTACTCTAATTTATCTAATTCACAAGCTTGTTTTTACCTATCTCTTACATCCAATCATGAACCTAAAACCGTTGCTGAGGCTAATAAATTTGAGTGTTGGAGACAAGCAATGAAGGTTGAACTTACTGCACTTGAAAGAACTGGTACCTGGAAGCTTGTTGATATTCCACCAAATGTGAAACCTATAGGCTGTAGATGGGTTTACAAGATCAAATACCATGCAGATGGCTCTGTGGAAAGATACAAAGCACGATTAGTAGCCAAGGGTTACAATCAGATTGAGGGGCTTGATTTCTTTGAAACATATTCACCTGTTGCCAAGGTTACTACAGTCAGGCTTGTTATTGCCTTAGCTTCTGCTCATCATTGGTTTCTTCACCAACTTGATGTGAATAATGCCTTCTTACATGGTGATTTGCAAGAAGATGTTTATATGGTTGTTCCACCTGGTGTTCATTCTACCAAGCCTTCACAGGTTTGTAAGCTTTTGAAATCATTATATGGGCTTAAACAGGCTAGCAGGAAGTGGTATGAAAAACTCACTTCTACTTTGTTACAACACCATTATCAGCAAGCATCTTCTGATCACTCCTTGTTCATCAAGAAAACTACAACTTTTTTCACCATTTTGCTAGTTTATGTTGATGATGTTATTTTAGCTGGCAATTCCTTGGCTGAATTTCACCATATCAAATCCATTCTACATGACAAATTCCAAATCAAGGATTTAGGCACATTGAAGTATTTCCTTGGCCTCGAAGTTTCTCATTCCACACAAGGGATTAGTCTTTGTCAAAGGAAGTATTGCTTAGATCTTCTCACTGACACAGGCATGTTAGATTCTAAGCTTGCTTCCACTCCTTCAGATCCCTCCATTAAGCTTCATCATGATGATACTCCTCCCGACGCAGATATTCCTTCCTACAGGCGCCTCATTGGTCGTTTGCTATACTTGAATACCACTCGCCCTGATATCACATATATCACCCAGCAACTTAGCCAATTCCTTTCTAAACCTACAACCACTCATTATAATGCAGCTCTCCGTGTCTTAAAGTACTTAAAAACAAGCCCTGGTCGTGGTTTATTCTTTCCCAGAGATTCTTCACTCCAACTATTTGGCTTCACTGACGCAGATTGGGTCGGCTGCATTGATACTAGGCGCTCTGTCTCTAGCCAATGTTTCTTCCTAGGCAAATCCCTTGTCTCTTGGCGCACGAAGAAACAATTAACTGTGTCCCGTTCCTCTTCAGAGGCGGAATATCGCGCTCTTGCTGCAGCTACATGCGAACTACAATGGCTCTTATACTTACTTCATGATTTATAGGTTCAATGCACGAAACTTCCTGTCATTTACTGCGACAATCAAAGTGCTCTACATATTGCGGCCAATCCCGTCTTTCATGAGCGTACCAAGCACCTTGAAATCGATTGCCACCTTGTCAGAGAGAAACTTCAAGCAGGCGTGATGAAGCTTCTCCCCATCAAATCTCAAGATCAAGTTGCTGATTTCTTCACCAAAGCTTTACTACCTCAGCCATTCCACAATCTTATGTCCAAGATGAATTTGTTAGATATCTACCAGCATTCATCTTGTGAGGGGATATGACAGTTCAATGCAGCAAACAAAGCCAAACAGATACCTTCACACGCAAGCAATCATAAAGTTAGTTAATACCGTTAGGGCAAAGTAGTTATAAGTAGTTATAGAGTTTTATTCATATGTAAGCTAGCTCACCATAGCTAATATACACTCTCTTATGTGTATAAATAAGTCATGTACTCAACACTTTAATCAATAATGAGATTCTTTTGCTCATATTCATTTCTTCATAATACTAAGTTTGGGATAAATTATCATTCCTTTGATGGGAAATTTATATAATATATGATATGATCATCACATTGTATAATTTTTTAAATCACTGAATTAGAGGTAAGGTAACCCATGACATCATTATAAGAAAAATCACTAATTAGTTATTTCCTTTAGTTGCTGCTAACTTGCTAGTTTTGTTTGTTGGTTCAAAGCTTCAAGTAATACTACTTCTTTGTAACTTTAACCCTTTCTTTTAATTTCATATATACCAATTGACTGAGATCACAAAATTCCAACAGTAAAGTTGTGTGAATTTATATATAGTGATTTTGTTTTATGAAAAAGTAAATATACGTTTTAAGGTATATCAGTAAACGAGATATGATTTTGAGAATAATGTTTTCATTATAGGATAAGGTGTACATGATGAGGCTGGACTGGAAAAGGGATACGTTGCTGGAAGGGAAACAAGAAGTGAATTGGTTGATGCGGTTGGAGAAAAAGAATGTCAATATGAAGCTTTAGATTCTATAAATTTGGATTGATTTCAATAAAGATTACCTTTATATAGGTTTTTATTTTGTTGTTTATGCTGAATCATTGTTCATCCTCTGTACTCTTTTTCCCTTCATCAAAGTTTTATCCTATTGGGTTTTCTTTGGTAAGGTTTTTAATGAGGCAGAGGAGTTCTTACACCTTGGTTTTGGTCTAGTCCCCCTTGTATCCTTATTTTATTTTAGGTGACTTCTTTGAAGTGCCAATATAGTCGGGAGTTGTCACCTTAAATACCTCTTAAATAATGTATGTTATTGTATATTTGGTAAAATTGTGATAATGAAACTTTTTTAGTGATTTCCTTTACTATTTGGATTAACACATTTGTTTAAGAATATAAATTGGAGATACTTGAGAAAATGGTTCAACTCTATCTTTGCTTATTTATTTGATGATCATATCCCAGACTGTGTAAAACACAATAAATTATGATATTAAAAAACAAAGTCATGAAGCATTAATTTTCCAAAAATGTCTACCTACATTTCTTGTGAATTAGGTAATATAGATACAAGATGAATGGTTCCTTTAACAGAATGTGTGATGTATCCTAAGATTCCAAAATGATTATTCAGTTCTGCTCTATACTCCCTGTGCTAAAAAACCTTATAATACGTTCCAAATAGTTATTTCATTACTCATTATTAAGCTGTTTAATGTTCTGATAGTCGACATCCATGAAAGTCAGAATGCTTGATAGAAAATATGTGTATCAATATTACTCATATTATTAACTTATGATATAGTTGAAATTCATATTATTAACATAGATAAAATCAGAAGATAATTTTCCAAATATATTAACCTAACGTTGATAAAAGCATGGAATTGCCCCTAAAGGCATTGCATAGTAAGTAGTGCCTGAGCCTTGAGCAAGAAGTCATGGTTATAAGATTGGATAGCTCAATTCAAACTTCTGACTCTGTAATATCAGTAACAACTAATTAAACAACATAAAGAAAGCTTGTTTAAGACCACAATTTTGACCAAGCATAAATTTCCTTTTAAGGATGAGGTGAAAAATAAATCCAAGAGTAAATTTACAGCTATGACTCATGTATATGCGATGCAATTTAAAGCTTGTTACTTGATTACATCACCTATTTTATTTTTAAGTGACAGTGTTAATTTTTCTTTCAAATATTAGAGTAAGCCTTTACAAACCTCATTTTATATAATTTTGAATTTTGACTTTAAAGTTAATTTATTAAAAAAAATTACTCTCTCCCTTGTTATACTGCTGACTCTGCATATTTGGTTCTCTGCTGCCAGCTTGTTCTTTTTTTTTCTAAGGTAAACCGCTTATTCGGTTCTGCATATTTAGGCTTTTTAAGAGGTAATTGCGCGCGTAATATAAGTAATCAATTTGTGAAATCATATTTTGTCGTGCCATTGTAATATATGATATGTGGACCGAAGAAAATAAAGCAGACAATGACTGAGTATTACATGTTTAATTTGCATATCCCTCTGTCATCAATAAAATAAGTTGGCAGGTCGAAAAAGTCAATTGGTGACTTTTTTACATTGAAAAACTATGGATATATAGGCTCAATGATATTCCAGCTTTTCCATTACAAACATGGCTGAAATTAAGTTGGTGGATTGAACAAGTCAATTTGTTGACTTTTGTATATTGAAAAACTATGGATATGTAGGCACGATCGGTCGCACAAACTCTATTCCTTCTTTACCCTTACAGACATGGCTGAAAAATTTGTCGTTGATATTGCTGAATCACTGCCAAAGAAGCTTACTTCTTATGCTTATCAAGAGGTTTCTCGAGCCTATGGTGTGTATGAAGATCTGCGACAGTTCAAAGACACGCTAACAATTGTCAGATGTTTGCTGTTGGATGCTGAGGAGAAGAAGAATCAACAGCACGTGTTGCATGAATGGTTGAGACAGATTCGAAACATTTGCTATGATGCTGAAGATGTATTGGAGGGATTTGAGTTGCAGAACAAGCGAAAGCAAGTTGTCAAAGTTTCTGGCAGCACCAGCATGAAGGTAAGCCATTTATTCTCTTCCTCTAATCCAATTGCTTTCCGTATGAAGATGGTATTAAAAATAATATAACCATTGATATAGCTAATCCTAACGGCTTAAGCTTTTGGGATAATTGGTTATTTGACATGGTATCAGAGCCTCTATGACCCAACGGTCACGGGTTCGATCCCTCCTCCCCACACTTTCTAATTAAAAAGTGGAATCAAAAAGTATATGGTGGTCGGTCCTATACACTATCCACACTTCAAGCCCAATGAGCTCTTGTGTGAGGGAGCATATTAAAAATAATATAACCATTGATATAGCTAATCCTAACGGCTTAAGCTTTTGGGATAATTGGTTATTTGACAGATGGCACATCAAATCAAAGATATTAGGGACAGATTGGATAAGGTAGCATCTGATGGAATCAAGGTTGGACTTGCAACCATCAGTATCGGTACCAGACTTGTTGTTCATAGGAGAGAAATAACTTATCCCGGTGTTGATGCTCCAAGTGTAATCGGAAGGGATAGTGACAGGGAAAATATTATCAAGCTTTTGAAGCAACCACATCCTCACGGTGATGGGGATGGTGACAAAAGTTTGTCTGTTATTCCCATAGTGGGAATTGGAGGCTTGGGGAAAACTATACTTGCAAAGTTCGTGATCAATGATAAGAGGATGGATGATCTTTTTCAATTGAAGATGTGGGCTTGTGTCTCTGATGATTTTGACATCAAACATATAATCATTAAAATCATCAACTCTGCCACTGATTCCATTTTTTACTTCAGCTTCTGCTACAACCAGTGGTCTTGCCCACCAAGAAAACATCAGCAACTTAGCTATTGGGCAACTTGTAAGTCGTTTGAAACAAAAACTTTATGGTCAAAAGTTTTTAGTCGTGTTAGATGATGTATGGAATGATGATCGTGCAAAGTGGCTTGAATTGAAAGATTTGATAAAAGTCGGCGCACCAGGAAGCAAAGTTATGGTGACAACACGTAGTAAATCAATTGCTTTGATGATGGGTGATGTTCCTTCGTATGTTTTGGAAGGTCTTTCTCCAGAGGATTGTTTATCTTTATTTCTCAAATGGGCATTCAAGGAAGGTGAAGAAACAAAACATCCAAATCCAGTGGGGATTGGAAAAGAAATTGTTAAAAAATGCCAAGGGGTTCCACTAGCCCTAAGAACATTAGGAAGTTCTCTCTTCTCAAATTTCGATATAAGTAAGTGGGAATTTGTTAGGGACTCTGAAATGTGGAATTTAGAACAAAAGAAAGGTGATATTTTACCTGCACTAAAATTAAGTTATTATCAAATGCCCACATATTTGAGACAATGTTTTGCTTATTTTTCCCTTTATCCCAAAGATTATATCTTTGATCGTTCTATATTGTGTACTCTTTGGGTATCCCTTGGATTAGTTCAATCCTTAAATGGAAGTGAAAATCCAGAGAGAATTGCAAGAAAATATATTGATGAGTTGCATTCAAGATCATTTATTATGGATGTAAATGACTTTGGCTCCATTTATGATTTCAAAGTACATGATTTGATACATGATCTTGCATTGTATATTGCAAAAGAGGACTTTGTAGCGGTAAATTCACACACTCGAAATATATCTCGGCAAGTAAGGCATTTATCAGTTCTTGAAACGGAGGCACTTGGCGATGCTTTGTTCCCAAAGTCTAGAAGTGTGAGAAGTATACTATATTTCCCATCTTCGGATTGGGTCTTGAAAATGAAAGTGTTCTATATACATGGGTATCAAGATACAAGTACTTGCGTTATTTAGATTTAAGTGATTCTTCATTTGAAACTGTGCCCAATTCAATTACAAAATTAGAGCATCTGCATTTTCTCAATCTTTCTCGTAATAAGAAAATCAGAACACTACCAAGTTCAATTTGCAAACTGCTACATTTGCAAGTATTGTTGCTTAGTGGGTGCACCATGCTTGAAAATTTGCCTAAACGACTAGGGAAGCTAATCAGCCTTCGCTGTCTGATTGTAACCACAAAACAATCCGTTTTGCGAGATGATGAATTTGTAAGCTTGACCCATCTTCATACTTTGCATTTTGTGAATTGTGACAACATAAAGGTTTTATTCAGACAAAAAATCCCTTCCATTGAAGAACTGTATATTAGATCCTGTGGGTGCCTAGAGTCCTTACCTTTATATATTTTCCCTAAATTACAGACTTTGTACATTTACAACTGTGACAAGTTAAACCTGTTGTTGAACAACGAAAGTCCAATCCAAACATTGAGGATAAAACATTTGTATCTTATGGGTTTCACAATGCTTGTGACATTACCTGAATGGATCGCATGTGCTGTGGATACTTTAGAGACCTTGGTAATCAGTAATTTACCTAATCTTAAGATGCTTCCAGTGTTTCTAAATACAATGACTCGTCTTAAGAGACTCTGCATATATGACTGTCCTCGACTCTTGAGTCTTACTAGTGACATGCATCGCCTCACGGCACTTGAAGATTTGCGCATAAATGGTTGTCCGGAGTTGTACAGAAAATATCAGCCCCAGTCTGGTGAGTACTGGCCCATTATTGCTCACATCAAAAACATTTTTATCGGGAACTGAAATGAGAGGAGGAATAAAGTCATCGATTTAGAAGGTAAAGATATTATTTTATATACTATCAAATAAGTGTCTGTTGTGTTTGATTATATGCTACTACAATTATATTCTATTTATTTTCTCTATCTTAAGGGTAATTTAATCCTTTAAATTGATCAATATATGTTCACCTCTATTTCTTATGAACGTATAAATGTTTACCCTTTTCTATAGTTGTTGGCTAATCCAATTGAAAGCTTGTAAGATTAATAGGTAGCAGCACTAACACCTGCTAAACCATTTTCCAGTTGAAAAATATAAGGTCTGAACTGAAATTGGGAATTTATAAATCATCATGAAATTCGGATTTTGAAACACTAAACTCGATCTGACTGTAAACTAGTTGCATCACCTAGTTTAATGACATGTACAAGGTTCTTTGAGTAATGTTTGTTAGTTTAAATCTTCAAGTAACAACACCTTGTTTGCAACTTTAACCCTTTCTTTTAACTGTCATTTTAACCAATAGAATGAGATCACAAAATTACAACACTAACATTGTGTGAATTTTCAAAATGATATAGTTTCATAAATAACAGATAAGTATATATTTGGCTTGAGTAAAAATGAACTTGTTCTGAGAGTGACATTTTCTGTATTTATTTATAGTGTGTAAAAGGCATATGCAGCTTGAAGAGTCACAAGGGAGAGCAAAGCAGTAGTTGATGGTGTTGGAGAAGATGAATGCCACCATGATGCTTTATATTTCTAGTACTAAGAAATATTTTTATGTGTACTTAGCATTTGTTATTTTATTGAATTTGAAGGTGATTCCTTTTGGATTGTTGTTATTGCTCTGCACTCTATTTTCCTTCATCAAGTTTTCTCCCACTGGATTTTACTGATAAGGTTTTTAATGAGGCAGAAGTTATTTCGGTTTCTACCTTAGGTTTTGCTCTAGTCTCTGATGTTTTATAACTTCAATCCTATTAGACTTGGTTAGGTAGTTAAAAGGTTGTTAGGAGGTGGTTACATAACTACCTTGAGTTAGTTAGTTATGGTTACTTGTGTTACAAGTAATAGACGTGTTAGGAGTTTTCCTTATAAATAAGCATGTGCATCATGCATTGAAAAACAACTTATTCTATTTTTTCTTATCAATAAATCTTAACACTTTCCTCCTAGTTTTTCTCTCTAGTTCTTACTTGTTATCCTCTTCCTCTTATCTTGGATTACCCTAACAAATTGGTATCCAGAGCCCTTAGGTTCTTATTGTAGAAAGCACAAAGATTCAGTCTTGTTTGGTGTTTACATTTTCTTCCCTTCAGAAACAATGTCAGGGAATGGTTTACCAAACAATCTTCCAATTCTTGAGGGCAAGAATTGGGAAAGATGGAGCAAACAGATGAAGTCTCTCTTTGGTTTTCAAGATACATTGGAAGTGGTGGTTAATGGTGTGCAAGACCTGGTGGAGAATGCCACTGAAGCTCAGAGATCAGCACACAAAGACTTAAAGAAGAAGGATTGCAAGGCAATGTATGCAATTCAAGCTGCAGTAGATTCTGCAAATTTTGACAAGATATCTAGTGCTGAATCCTCTAAGGCAGCCTGGGATATTTTGGTGAAATATTATGAAGGAGGAGAAAAGGTGAAGGGAGTAAAGTTGCAGTCTCTGCGAAGGCAATATGAGCTTCTGCAGATGGATAAGAGTGAATCCATTGGAGCCTATGTGTCGAAGGTTCAAGGCATTGTCCATACAATGAAGAGCTGTGGTGAGGTGATGACAGATAGGATGATTGTAGAGAAGGTAATGAGAACTCTAACTCCAAATTTTGATCATGTCATTGTTGCCATCCAAGAAACTGGGAAAGTAGCTACATTACAGTTGGAGGATCTTGTCGGATCTTTAGAAGCACATGAGTTGATGATAAATGAAAGGAAAGGGGTTCAAGAATCTGTACAAGCCTTACAAGTTCAGGCTTACAAGAAAGCAAACAGTCACAAAGAGAAAAATCAAGATAAGGGAAAGAATGGCTCTCAGAAAAAATTTGATGGAAAATCTGAATCCTTCAAGAAAGGAGGAGGAACATCAAATTCAAAGAAAGGGAAAGGCAAGGACAAGAGTCACATTCAGTGCTATAACTGTGAGAAATGGGGACACTATGCTTCAGATTGTTGGTTCAAGAAAGGCAAAGAAAAGGGCCAAGACTCTGATGATGAAGCAAAACTTGTGCAAGAAAAGGTTGAAGACAAAGCTGTGACTTTCATGGCTACATTATCAGAGGTAGAATCACAAGATAAAGTTGATGCTGAGACTTGGTTCTTAGACACAGGGTGTTCCAACCACATGACTGGTCACAAAAACTGGTTAGTGAAGTTTGATTCTGGAAAGAAAAGTAAAGTGAAGCTGGCCAATAGCAGTTCATTGCAGTCAGAAGGCATTGGTAACATGGTTATCAAGAGGAGCAATGGACGCACTGCAGTAATTGAAGATGTGATGTTTGTACCAGGTATGGATTGTAATCTTCTGAGTGTTGGACAGTTAGCAGAAAAAGGTTTTTCAGTTATCATTAAGAAAGATAAATTTGAACTTTATGATCCTGCAAATAACCTAATTCTGAGGACTCCTTTGGCCAAGAATAGAACCTTTAGAACTTTGATTCACACAAACACTGTTCAGTGTATGAAGGTAGTAACAGATGAGAAGTTGAATTGGCTATGGCACCTGAGATTTGGACATTTGAATTTCAAATATCTGAATCAGCTAGGGAGCAAAGGAATGGTACTTGGCCTGCCTAAGATTGAAGCTTCAGAAAGAGTATGTGAAGGTTGCTTAGTTGGTAAACAACCTAGAAATGCTTTCAGCAAGAGTTTGCCTATGAGATCATCAAGTGTACTAGGTGTTGTGCATTCTGATGTGTGTGGTCCCTTTGATGTGAATTCACTTGGTGGTAATAGATATTTTGTTACCTTTGTTGATGAGTATAGCAGGAAGATGTGGATATACTTGATTCAAACCAAGGATGCAATATTTGATGGCTTCAGAAATTTTAAGGCATTAGTTGAAAATCAAAGTGGAAAGAAAATCATAGCTCTCAGAACAGATGGTGGAGGTGAGTATACTTCCAAGAAGTTTGAGTCATTTTGTGTTGAACAAGGTATAGAACATGAAGTCACAGCTCCCTATACACCTCAACATAATGGCTTAGCTGAAAGAAGGAATAGGACTATTCTTGATATGGCAAGGTGTATGGTGAAGCATAGGAACCTGCCTAAAGCTTTCTGGGGTGAAGCAGTTCACACTGCTGTGTATGTGTTGAACAGGTGTCCAACCAAGAAGCTGAAAGACAAAGTACCTGAGGAAGTGTGGAGTGGTAGAAAACCTAGTGTAAGTCACTTAAGAATTTTTGGTGCTTTATGTCACAAGCATGTGCCTGAAGCAAAAAGGAAGAAGCTTGATGACAGAAGTGAAGCCATGATCTTGGTAGGATACCATGTCACAGGTGCTTACAAGCTGTATGATCCTGTCACAAAGAAAATGATCTACAGTAGAGATGTTGTAATTGATGAAGAGAAATCCTGGGATTGGATTGTTGGTTGCAGTTCAAGCAGAGCTCAATTGAATCCAATCATGAATGAAGAAGATAGTGATTCTAGTGATGAGAATGAAGCACCTGCAGCTGTGACTAGAGACAGGCCTGCCAGAACAAGGAACATTCCTGCTAGATTGCAGGATTGTGAAATTGTTAATGATAATGAGGTAAATGCAGATGGTGACTTAGTTCATATTGCATTGATGGCTGATTCTGAGCCTATCAATTACACAGAAGCCTTGAAACACAAGAAATGGAAGAGAGCTATGGAGGAGGAGTTGGCTTCAATTGAGAGAAATCAAACTTGGGCGTTAGTTAAACTTCCATCAGATAAGAAGGCAATTGAAGTAAAATGGGTGTTCAAGTTGAAGCTAAATCCTGACAATTCTATAGCAAAATATAAGGCAAGGCTGGTGGCAAGAGGTTTTCTGCAGAGGGAAGGAATAAATTACTCAGAAATCTACTCACCTGTGGCAAGAATTGAGACTGTGAGACTTGTCATAGTTGTAGCTAATGCAAGGAAATGGCCTATGTTCCACATGGATGTTAAGTCAGCCTTTCTTAATGGTCCATTAGAAGAACTTGTTTTTGTAACTCAGCCACCTGGATTCATGATTGAAGGGAAGAAAGACATGGTCTACAGATTGAACAAAGCTCTATATGGTTTGAAACAAGCTCCAAGAGCTTGGAATAAAAGGCTAGATGGATTTCTTGTGAAACAAGGTTTCAGGAAATACAAGTCAGAATATGGAGTATATGTGCAGGAAGCAGCTTCAAGCATCATTCTGATATGTTTGTATGTTGATGATCTGCTAGTAACTGGAAGTGTCACAGCTGAGATAGAGAGATTCAAAGAAGTAATGAAAACTGAATTTGAGATGACAGATTTGGGAGAAGTGTCTTACTTCTTAGGATTTGAACTTCTGAAGAATGGTAAAGGTCTAGTGTTGCATCAGAGGAGATATGCAGGAGAAATTCTGAAGAGGTTCAACATGACTGAGTGTACATATGCTGCAACTCCTATGGAGGTGAACTTGAAGTTAGAGAAGAATGAGACAGAAGAGACTGTGGATCCTACAATTTTCAAGCAAATTGTAGGATCATTGAGATATCTTTGCAACAGCAGGCCAGATATATGCTTTGCAGTTGGGCTTGTAAGTAGATTCATGGATAAGCCTAGAAGGTCACACATGAATGCAGCTAGAAGAATACTTAGGTATATAGCAGGCACAATGGAGTTTGGAATTCTTTTTCCAAAGTCAGTTCTGAATGAGGAATTTGAGATTGTGTGCTACTCTGATGCTGATTGGTGTGGTGACAAAGTAGATAGAAGGAGTACTACTGGGTATTTCTTCAGATTTATGGAGGCTCCTGTTGCTTGGTGTTTTAAGAAACAACCAGTTGTTGCATTGTCTTCTTGTGAAGCTGAGTACATAGCAGGTGCATATGCAGCATGCCAAGCTTTGTGGATTGTGACTGTGTTGAAGGAGCTAGGAATTGAAGCAGAGAAACCTGTGGTTCTGCAGATTGATAACAAGTCTGCTATAAACTTAGCCAAGAATCCAGTTTTGCATGGTAGAAGCAAACACATAGAGGCTAGGTTTCATTTCTTGAGGGAGCAGGTGAATCAAGGTAGCTTAGATGTCAGGCATTGTGCAACAGATACTCAGGTTGCAGATGCTCTAACTAAGAGTTTGAAAACAGACAGGTTTTTGAAGCTCAGAAGTGAACTTGGTGTGTGTCAGGCGCGCGCGCCCAACATGGCAAGTTCTGAAGCAGTTCTGAAGGATTTCTGAAGGACAGACAAGTTTGCAGTTCTGAAGGATTTCTGAAGGACAGACAAGTTTGCAGTTTTGAAGGATTTCTGAAGGACAGACAAGTTTGCTTAGGCTTGAAGTTAAGGGAGCATGATGTTTTATAACTTCAATCCTATTAGACTTGGTTAGGTAGTTAAAAGGTTGTTAGGAGGTGGTTACATAACTACCTTGAGTTAGTTAGTTATGGTTACTTGTGTTACAAGTAATAGATGTGTTATGAGTTTTCCTTATAAATAAGCATGTGCCTCATGCATTGAAAAACAACTTATTCTATTTTTTCTTATCAATAAATCTTAACACTTTCCTCCTAGTTTTTCTCTCTAGTTCTTACTTGTTATCCTCTTCCTCTTATCTTGGATTACCCTAACAGTCTCAAAGTATGTATCTTGTCTTTTCTTATGCTTCAATAAATTATGATATTATAAAACAAAGTCATGAATCATGAAGTTACTATAAATATCTACATTGCGGATGTTATTAATGATGTCCCAAAGTCCTTCCTACATTTGTTTTGAATTAGCCATGACTTGTAGTATTATGGAGTTGCTCCTAATGGCATTTATGTTGAATAGTAAGTAGTGCCTGCGCTTGCCACTGTTATAAGATTCAATAGCTTATATAGGACCAATGGTTATAGTATATGTTCTCTTTTGCAGAAAAATATTTTAACAAAGATGATGTATTGATTAAAAAAGAGTTCTGTTAATATTTTAGGTACTAATGACCCAAAAGGATGTTCAACTAAACAAATGGTGAAGAAACCAGATATAAATTAAACATCTTCTGACTCTAATAACTGTAACAACTACTTGTTCAAAAAAAAATAACTGTAACAACTAAAAATCGATGCTACAAGTTGCTTTGCTACAACATAAAGAAAGCATAAAGCATGTTCAAGGTCATAATTTTGACCGACCACAAATGTCCTTTAGTCTCTTCCATCTCAAATATAAAACAAATATTTTATCTTACTTATTTCTAATGTTTCTAATTATGCATCATGTTAAACCCTAATTTTGCTAATCAAATTGAGAGGCTAATACTTGATAAGCATGAGAAGCATCTTATTAATTAATTATTTAGAAAAACAGATTTGAGAAAAAAAATATTTGTAAAAAAAATAAAAACAACAAATTTAACCATAGCGGGCTAATCTTTCTTAAAGGATTAGCATCATGCCTATTAATTAATTATTTAAAAAAATTGTCAACAAAAAACAAAATAATCCCCCTTTACAGAATTTTTTTAAGTTTGCGGTGTAAATGATAAGAATGAAAAGAATTAGGAAATGACTAACAATATTAAAGGATTAGCATTATGCCTATTAATTAATTGTTTTTAAATAAATAAGACTGGTTAAAAAAAAAAATTCTTTATAGATTTTTTAAGTTTGCAGTTGAGACTGATTTTTTTAAGCCAAAAAAATTTTGTCTTTAAATATATGATATAATAGAAATTCATTTAGGAAAAATAGCAAATTTTTAGTCACTTATCATGTTTCTGTATATCCAAAAATATCGGGATTGGTTATTATGCATAAGCCATCTTTATGCACCATGTCCAAATTACTTGTGCACCCCCAAATTACTTGTGCACCCCCCAAATTACTCATGCACCCCAAATTTCTCGCGCACCCTCCAAATTTATTGCGCACCCCTCAAATTTCTTGTGCCCCCAATTTTTTTTTTTTTTTGTCCCCCACATTTCTAGCCAAAACCATTTTGCTGTGGAAATGGTTTCAAAGATATGCAACCCAAAACCAGTAAGTGCATACGATGATTTTGGAGTACAACCCTATAATTATAATAGAAACAATAATTATGATTTAATGATTTCGATTGTCTTATATGAAAAACTAAAATTATTATCAAATGGTTTTAAATAATGATTATAATTGTACCAAAAAAAATAAAAAATAATGATTATAATAAAAAACCATTGAACCAGTTTGTTGTGAGAATGATTTCAGATGGTTGTAATAAAAAACCATTAGATGCATAAAATGTTTTTGGAATACAACCCTTTAAATTAGAATAGAAACAAGGGTAAATAGGCCTTAACCCCCTGCAATATAGACGACATTTGCAATACCTTTCTAGAAAAAAAAAAAATTTAGGATTCCCACCATGCAAATTTTTTTTAATTTGCCTTAGTCCCCTTGCCTGACACATGGCATATGACGTGGATGGAATCTCCACGTGGCACCACTAGATGGTGCCACGTGGAAATAAAAAAAAAAAAAAAAACACATAATATTTTTTTTAAATGCCAACTCATTTAATTTTTAATTTAAAAAAAAACAAATTAGAAAAATGTTGTTAAAAGATTTTTCAAAGGAAATAAATTCATTTGAACCCTCCCCTCTCTCTCTTCCGTTCTCTCTCTGTCTCTCACACTTTGTTCATAAGTTTTCCAGAATCCGGCGCGGTGGTCGTCGGGTCAGACGGCGGCGCCACCGCGCCGGAGTTACCAAACTCCTCCGTTTTAAAAAATGTTAACCCCAACCCCCCTTAAAATTTCGTCCTCAATCCAAATCCGAACTCAAAAATATCAAAAAACTTAACAATCAACGGGATCGGGACCTACAGAATATATTATGGGTTTTGGTTGTAAATTGCTTTAAATTTGCAAAGAGGAACAATAATAAGTTTTCAATAAGCTAGAAACAACCCTTATAGTATCGCCGCAATTTCCTCTTCCCTTGTCTCCTAGCCAAAACAGCCCTTATATGTAACATTGGGGAGGCGGAAGAACAACTTCGATATTGACGATGACAAAATCGACGGTGACGGAGGCGAAAAGGAAATCGAAATTGATGGTGAGGGAAATCGAAAAGGAAAAGGAAATTGACGATGACAAAATAAGTGAAATTATCTATGAGTTCTCAGTTCTGGGTTAGGGATTGAAAAATTTCAAGCTTTGGATGAAATTGTTGTTGTTGTTAGAAAGGTTTTGGGTTAGTGAAATTGTTGTTATAAAGGGATTAGAAAGGTTTTGGGTTTGTGAAATTGTTGTTGTTGTTGTTGTTAGATCTTATATTCATGTTGTTGTAAATTTGATGAAAATGAAAAAAAAAAATTATGAAGAAGATAGAGATGAAATGGAGGTGAATTGTTGGGTTTATTATAAGCAAGAACAACCAAAACCCTTGGGTGGAAAAATGGTTGCTGCTAAATGCATTGCTTGTTTATTTTTCTGGGTTTATTAAAACGTGGGTTGTTGTACGATTTTTACAATTTCATGAAAATATTTGAAATTTCACTTTACAAAGCAACCTCAAACTTTTTAACACATGGGTATTTGAAGAATAATTACTAATTAATTAATCATATTGTTTCACTGCTTGACGTCTTGACCAACCTCAAAGGGACTACTTGTTTATTTTTTATTATCTTTTTTTTATTATCATTTTTCTAATTTGTTTTTTTTTTTAAATTAAATGAGTTGGCATTTTAAAAAAAATATTATGTTTTTTTTATTTTTTTTATTAATTTCCACGTGGCACCACTGGAGATTCCATCCATATCATATGTCATGTGTCGGGCAAGGGGGGTAAGACAAATTAAAAAAAATTTGTAAGGTGGGAATCCTAAATATATTTTTTTTTTTAAGGGGGTATTGCAAATGTCGCCTATATTGCAGGGGGATTAAGACCTATTTACCCTAGAAACAATAATTGTGATTTAATGGTTTAGATTGTCTTATATAAGAAACCAAAATTATTGTTAAATGGTTTTAAATAATGATTATAATTGTACCCAAAAAAAATTAAAAATAATGATTCTAATTATAGGTTGTGCTTCAAAACCATCTTATGCACTTAATGGTTTTGGAGTGTATATATCTGAAACCATTCCCACAACAAAATAGTTTAGGCTAGAAATGTGGGGAAAAAAAAATTTGGGGCACAAGAAATGTGGGGGGTGCACGAGAAATTTGGGAGGTGCGCGAGAAATTTGGGGGTGCATGAATAATTTGGGGGGTGCACGAGTAATTTGGGGGTGCATGATGTGGTTGTAACCCCTGTTGCCACTGCAAGAGATCACATTATCTCTAACCAACGCTTTCTCTCTCTAACAAATAAACCTAATTCTCTCTCTGCCTTCTCTCTAGCCCTTCTCAGTCGCCGCCTCCCTCCAACCCCAAATCCAAACCTTCATTGTCAAGATGTAGACGTTTGCGGTGGTGGTACGATGAGCTTCTCAGCTCCGGACCGCCGTCCCCTCCTTCCTTCCGGTGTCCTCCACGAGCTGCGTCTGCTCCCTTCGTTTTCGTCGCCTTTCGTCGGAGATTGGGTGTTTCTGGGCTGGGTGGTTGTCGCTGTGTTGGTTGGAGGTTTCTTGTTCCTTGGGTGTTCGTTTTCTCCGACGGTTTGCTGCATCCCGCCGCCGCTGCTATGTTGTTTTTTGGAGTTCTGTTGGTTCTGTTACGGTGGTGGTCTAGTGGTTAGGCGTTTTGTTCTCTGTCTAGGTGGTGGTGCGGTGAAGCTGCGTTCTCACGGTTCTCGGTGGTGGTGATGGTTAGACGTTCTCCATGAAACCTTGGTGGCGGTGGTGGTGGTGGTGCGTGGTGGCTGTCAGTGGTGGTGTGCTCTCTTCAGGTGGTGGTGGTGTGGTGAAGCTGTGGTGGCGGCTGTGGGGGTGCTGTTGGAGGTGGTCTGGTGTTTAGGTGTTCTTTGGTGCTGTTGGTTTCAGTAGGGTTTTGTTTGGGGGTTTTTGGCAGTGGTGGTGGTTGGCTGCGGTGGTGTTTGGCTGAGGTTTTTTATTGGCCTTGGTATTTGTCCTGACGCGCCCGAAAGGGCGAGGTATGTAGACACTTCGTGTTGACGGACGTTGTTGTTTTATCGTACCTCTAGGACGTATTGGTGTGGAAAGGTGTTGGATGGTTAATGCCGAGTGTGAGTGGATTCTCCCTGATACGAGAGTCTCTGACCATTTTCAAATCTGGTGAGATTTGCAGGACTCTTGGAGTCGCTGAGGGGTGTTCAAATCTGTTGAGATTTGCAGGTCTCTGGTATCTGGTCGAACTCTACTGTATCAGGTGTTGACTGTCAGTTCTCTGACTACCGGTGTCCCTCAACCTTCGACCTTTGGGGCAGCTTTCTGGATCCTGATGGGCCGAGTAATTTTAATTCGAGTTCGGAAGTTAGTGTCTAGTGGTGTCTCCTAGGGTCGGGTAGGAGTTTTCTCTGGTGGGTTTAGTGAATCATTATTGGTGTACGGGTGGTTTGGGGCGTTGATTAGGTGTATTGTTATTGGGTAATTGTGTTATATCACGTTACCTTTCGTTGTATGTTTCACAACAATTCCTTACACTTCTTGTGGAGGAGTTGTTTTTAATAAAATTTAGCCGATTCAAAAAAAAAAAAAAAAATTTGGGGGGGTGTGAGATGGGATGTGAGTGTGTGAGTTTACATTGGCTAGGATTATTACATGTGGATGATCAATCTAATGGGTGTTATTGACTTATGTACCATGCATAAGGATTACACTTATGTATAATAACTTTAGCCAAAAATATCAATGTTTTTCTCTCCTATAAATATTTTCAGATTAAGGCAACAATTATTTGAAATCCACATCTAAAGGTCAAGAAAGGTTCTGCACTATATGTTTACTACTATAAATGAAATAGTTTAGTGTATAGCAACTCATGAACAATAAGCATCATATGTAGTCTCTCTTTTTTCTCATACGGTCTCTCTTTCTCTCCCTACTATATGCTAATTTCACTTTGTAATTCTCTTCTTTTTTTTTTCTCATTTCTCTCCAATAACATGTATTATCATGGTTCTCTCTTTTTTCCTCATTTTTTTTGCAGGTTGTCAATGTTTATAATGTTGTTGTGGTTCTATTGGTCGTTGTTGTCCCTAACAGCGTCGTTTGTCAATGTTTATAATGTTGTTGTGGTTTTGTAGGTCGTTGTTGTCCCTAACAGCGCCGTCTGTAGGTGGATGTTGTCGCAAAGAAGAAGATATGTAAAAATAAGCAAACTCAAATTTAATCTTCCACTTTTTATTTTCTTTGCATATGGTTGTTTTGGATCACTGATTTATATTTTTTAAAAAATTTAATTGTATGGATATATTGCAGTGTTAACACGGAGGGTTAGAGATGGTCAATATCGAGTTTGGAGTGACATTGACAATGAATAAGCATGGAGGTTTTTTTAAAATAAAAGATATATATAATTTGGTGTACTTAGCTATTTTCTTTGGATTAACATTTGTACATGGTCTATATGTGCTTCTGATATATAAATAATTGTACACAAAAAATCCTATGAGTGTACTATGAGACTTATTGTTTTTGTTTTTGAGCATGAATATGTGATTTGAATTTGAATATTTTCATTTATGACAGCGTTTTTATCATTTTACTGTGTGACTAATTTTAATTGATTTTTTTATTATTTCATACACATTATATAACTTGATGATTTTGTCCCGTGCGATGCACGGGTAAAAGTGTAGTTATTTTCCTAATTTCATTAAATCATTTATGTATCTATATTTTAGATCAAATAAATGATTCAATAAACATTAAAAAATGCTAATATTACTATACAAGATGAATTGGTTGGTTTACGTACCCGATCTAAGTCTAATTATAAGTCTCTACACTTATTCTAATAAGTCAATTCATCCAACTTTTTTAAGTCCTCTTTTTCTTTAAGGAATCTTCCTTACCATTACCGCCAAAGTTCCTCTGCCAGTCAGCACCCACAATTGTTGACTTTATCACATTAATGTTTTGCATTACCATGGCAGATCTTTCCTCATGTTGACTTGATTATTATTGTATACAAACACAATTTCAGATCTTTCCTCATTACCATGGCAGAGACGTTTGTCTATGATATTGCTAATTCATTGCTAGGGAAGCTTGCTTCTTATGTTTATGAAAAAGCTTCTCGAGCCTATGGTGTGTATGACGATTTAAACAGCTTCAAAGACACACTATCAATTGTCAGTGGTCTGCTGTTGGATGCTGAGGAAAAGAAGAACCAACAACAACATGCTTTGCGTGAATGGCTGAGGCAGATTCAAAATATATGTTATGATGCTGAAGATATATTGGATAGATTTGAGTTGCAAGACAAGCGAAATCAAGAGGTCAAATCCTCTAGCAGCGTCAGACTGAAGGTACGCGGTTTAATTTCTCACTCCAATAATCGATTTATTTTCCGTGATAAGATGGCATGTAAAATCAAAGAGATTAGGGAGAGATTGGATAAGGTAGCAGCTGATGGAACTAGGTTTGGACTAGCATCAGTAAGTGTTGGTCCTGAACCTGTTGTGCAAAGGAGAGAAATGACTCATTCCCATGTTGATGCTTTAGATGTGATAGGAAGGGAAAATGATAGGGAAAATATTTTGAAGCTTTTGATGCAACCACATCCTCAGGGTGATGGTGATGGTAATAACAGTTTGTCTGTCATTCCAATAGTGGGAATTGGAGGATTAGGGAAGACCACACTTGCTAAGTTGGTGTTCAATGATAAGAGAGTGGATCAACTTTTCCAATTGAAGATGTGGGTTTGTGTGTCTGACGATTTTGACATAAGGCAGATAATAATAAAAATCATCAACTCTGCTTCAGACTCAACTCTAACAGCTGCTTATAGTTTACAAGAGGCTATTAACAACCTAGATATTGAGCAGTTACAAAGTCGTCTTCGATATAAGCTTTCTAGTCAAAAGTTTTTGCTTGTGTTGGACGATATATGGAATGATCATCGTGCAAAGTGGCTTCAATTGAAAGATTTATTAAAAGAAGGCGCAATTGGAAGCAAAATCATAGTGACAACACGTACTAACTCAATTGCTTCGATGATGGGTGATGTTCCCTCATATGTTTTGAAAGGTCTTTCCGAAGAGAATTGTTTATCTCTATTTGTAAAATGGGTATTCAAGGAAGGCGACGGAGAAAAATATCCAAACTTAATAGAGATCGGGAAACAAATTGTGAAAAAATGCCAAGGGGTTCCCCTAGCTGTGAGATCATTAGGAAGTTCTCTCTTCTCAAACTTCAATATAAGAAAGTGGGAATTTGTCAGAGACTCTGAGATATGGAATTTAGAACAGAAGCAAGATGATATTTTACCTGCACTAAAATTAAGCTATGATCAAATGCCATCCTATTTGAGGCATTGTTTTGTTTATTTTTCCCTATATCCCAAAGATTATATCTTCTTTGGGAATAGCATCACTAATGTATGGGTGGCACTTGGATTAGTTGAATCCCGAAATGGAAATGAAAATCTGGATAATATTGCAAGAGAATATATAGATGAATTCCATTCAAGGTCATTTTTTCAAGATTTTGCGGACGATGGGCACTTTGTCCTTTTCAAAGTACATGATTTAGTTCATGACCTTGCTTTGTACATTGCCAAGGAGGAGTGTGTACTAGTACAGTCCCATACTCGGAATATACCCAAGCAAGTAAGGCACATGTCTATTGTGGAAAATGATTCACTTGACCATAATCTGTTTTCAAATTCCAAACAAGTAAGAACTATATTGTTTCCAATAATAGGAATGGGTCTTGACAGTGCTTCTCTTTTGAACAAATGGGTATCAAGATACAAATGCTTACGGCTTTTAGATTTAAGTGATTCTTCTATGGATACTATACCCGATTCAATTGCTAAATTAGAGTACCTGCGCACTCTCGATCTATTTAATAACAGGAAAATCAAAAGACTTCCCCATTCTATTTGTAGGCTCCAAAATTTGCAAGTTTTGATACTTGCTGGATGTATGGAACTTGAAACACTACCTAAAGGATTAGAGAAGCTGATTAGCCTTCGAAAACTGTCTATAACGACAAAACAATCTGTTTTGTCCCAAAATGAATTTGCAAGCTTCAAGTATCTTCAAAATTTGGGTTTTTATCGTTGTTACAATTTGAAGTTTTTGTTCGACAGGGCACAACAACTTACTTTCCTTGAAACACTGGCTGTTGAATCATGTAGAAGTTTGGAGTCCTTACCTCTTTATTGTTTCCCTAAATTACAGACTTTATACCTTAGAGACTGTAAGAAGTTAGATATGTCGCTGAACAATGAAAATCCAATTAAAAAATTGAAGATGAAACATCCGCATCTTCTGGAATTTCCAGGGCTTCAGACATTGCCAAGATGGATTTTAGGTGTCGCGGACACTTTAGAGACCTTGGTAATTTGTAATTTTCCAAATCTTAAGATGCTTCCTGAGTGTCTCACAAGAATGACTTGTCTTAAGAGGCTCCGTATTCATCACTGTCCACAATTGTTAACTCTTCCAAATGACATTAAACACCTCACTGCACTTGAATATTTGCACATATTTAGATGTCCTGAATTATGCCGAAAATGCAAGCCTCAAAATGGCGAGTACTGGCCCATGATTGCTCACATCAAGCAAATCTACATTAAATGAAGTCATTGACCTTGAAGGTAAACATTAATTTTCACCCCAAAACATGTATTGTTTTGTCCAAATAGTTTGTGTTTGGTGTTATTGACTTGAGTACTAATATAATATCATTTATGTGTTTGTCTTTGATTCATTTATGTGTTATTGACTTCTTTTTGGTTGAAAAAATGGAGTTGAGAGCTGAAACTGGAAATGTATATGATCTTGACATTGTATGATTAGATGTAACCACCGTCCACCATGATGATCCATGACATCAGTAAAAGAAAAATCACTGATTAGTATTATTTCTATTAGTTTCTAGTAATATTGCCTCTTCTTTGCAACTTTAATCCTTTCTTTTAACTTTTCATATTTACCCATTGAATGAGATCACAAAATTCCAACAGGAAAAGTTGTGTGAATTTATAAATAGTGATATTGTTTCATGAAAAAGTAAGTATATGTTTTAACGTATATCAGTAAAATGGATGATTTTGAGAACAATGTTTACATTCCAGGATAAGGCGTAGATGATGACGCCGGAGTGGAAAATGAATATGTTGGTTGAAGGGAGACAGGAAATGAATTGGTTGATGCAGCTGGAGAAAAAAATTCAACAATCAGCAAAAGTGAGCAGACGATTGGTTGATGTAGTTGGAGAAGACGAATGTTTATATGAAGCTCTAGATTCTGTAAACTAAAATACCTCTTAAATAATGAATGTTGTATATTTAGTAAAATTGTCATCATGAAGCTTTTACTATTTGGATTGGCAGCCTTGTTAAGAATATAAATTGGAAAAGTATCTTGAGAGCAACATTAGAAGCTCTAATCCATATTTCAATCTCGTCTTTGAGATCCTTCCACGATATATTATGAACTTCCTCAATGCTTAGCTTTTGTAACCTGAATAATCTATCCATTAGGCACTTATCCAAGCATTCCCTCCGACAACTGTTGTACACATCCGTAAAATCCTTCTCAAATCCAGTGCTCACCATAACCTTTGCTGTTTCCTCAAGACCTTTGATTGTTTCTGGCTTCAGCGCATCCATCATGAAGTTAGGGTCAGTCACCACCAATTGAGAGGTTTCTTTAGCAGAAAATCCTTTTTGATGCTTCAAAACCATTTGAATGGTATTTAAATTTTCATGTTGAAGCGCCTTTTCAAAAGTCGCGAGTTGTTCCATCACACTACTAATATCATTTGGGGTCATCAATTGTGGTGAATCGATCCTATTACTATTGCTAGCACTAACAATATCGATATAGTATCGGAAAGTTGTAGAGCATCAATATAAAGAACCACCGGATTTCCATCTTGGAGTTGAGAGTATTGATCATCTCCTCTAGCATCAATAAATGAGAAAAAAGAACGAAGAATAATAAGAGAGTAGCTGAAACCTGCTCCAAGAATGAATAACTGCAATTTAATCTTCATGAGTTGCACAATTTATATTCTTAACAGATTTTAGCCTTGTTAAGAATAATGAAATTGCTTCAACTCTATCTCTGCTTATGTGATAAAATTGTCATCATGAATCTTTTTTACTCATGAAGCAGCTTTGAATTAGTAGGAAAGAATGATGTTAATTCTATTTTGTAACTGAAGAGATGATTAAATTAATTTTTTTATCCTATAACTTACAAAATGACATAAATGCGGGTTGTATCGCTATTGATTTGAGCTTATTTCAGCTATACCGAGTGTGAAATAATAGGACACTTAAAAAAGGTGGATAGTGGAGGGAGTAGTTATGTGATCAAGTGCCAAATGATAATAATATACAAATACTGATCAAGTGCTACAATATATACTATATTTATAAATTTAGAAAACAATTTGGGGAGCTATGGCTCCTACATGTCATTTACTAGCTAATCCTCTATATATATCTCTAAGTTATGTACTCAGCTCTCTTTTATATGGTAGCTAATTGCTAAAGCTATTGCTGATTTGTACATAACCTGCCTATTGCTTTGTTGCAGATATATCATTTGCCACAAGAGTTGCAGAAATATCAATAATAATAATAATAATTATACAATATTTACAACAGGAACCATTAAGAACTCATACAAGGATCTTTATCGCTATGTTTCAAATATAATACCAAAATGGTATCCAAAGGAAGAGGATTCGAAAAACCTCTGCAGCCCTTGAAACAAAACAGTAGCAGCCATATATTAAACAACCTAGATGTCATTGAAACAATTGTATTGGATGTATTGAACTTTTGTTTACTTCTTATTTGAAATGAAAGCATCTCTTAATTATTACTCCATCATTTGGAAATCTCCCTTGTAATTACGGATTGGATTATGTGCAGTCACTGTCCCGGTGAAGTCACGCAATCAGATGGCCTTTTGACTGTCTAATCGAGATCAGACATTCTACTAAAAAGGATATTTTAATTTTAATCGGACGGTCACAAATCTTTGGTTGCATGACTGCACCAAGCCGGTGACTACACAGAATCCATATCCATTACCTGCACTGTTGATTTGGATCAGCCTCATCACTCGAGTATTGATAAAAAGAACAGATTATCCGGGCGCCTAATGTTTTCCATTTTATTAGGTTTTGAATTTAATTTTCTAAACTATACAAAATCTGTAATTATTTTATTTTTTGGAATACGATTCGGTAATGGTGAGGCCTACTCTACCCCTTGATAATTTGGGGGTAGAGTAGCAAAAGTCACAAGTTACATATGCACGTAGAATATTCAGAGCTGTGTAAGTTCATATCCAAAATAATCAGAAGATAATTTTTCAATTTTGACATAAATTTCATTAACTTGGAATACTATTTTGAAAACTGATTCATGTTCATCAATATGGTCATGGTGTTGAAGTAGGAATGTTTGGAAAATAGTCTTTATTCTCACATTAGATCTTCATGCTGCAACCAAAAGCATTGAATTGCCCCTCATAACATTTATTTTTTGCTTTAATGTTGAATAGTAAGTAGTTCCTGCGCATATATAGAGTTAAACATCACTGTTATAGCTTAATCCAAACTTCACCTATAGTTATATATATGATCTCTTTTGAAGTAAAAAAATGTTTTAAAGATAATTAATCATTAAAAAAGAGTTCTGTTTAAAAATTTGAAGAAATCAGATATAAATTATACATCTTCTGACACTAATTAAACAGAAGACTGATCTAAAATCTTTCACATGTGACATGTTACATGTCACATGGTAAAACCAATGTTAATTTCATTATTATTGTCCATGTAAAAATCGTAATAAACAATAACATTAACAATTAATATTATTGCATTGGTTTCATCCATTAATAAAATAAGTTTTAGAGTTGAACTTGATATGTTGTAAATAAACAAATTTAATATTAACAATTATGGTGTCCCATATTCATTGGTTCTTAATTCAAAAAATAAGTTTTTGGGGATGCTGGACGGTCGTAACAAGGGAGAGCGGTAACATCAGCTTGAGGCAGCCATAATATTGTGATGTTTCCTGCCTGCTGCCGCTGGTCGCCACGGGCCTCGCTATTATATCACTCTGTTGATTTTTTATGGCAGCTTAATATGGTCACTAGAAACAAAATCCCCACTTTTCAATTAAGCTTTCATTAAGTCAAATGCTACCAACTTTTGATTCACCTATGAATAAAATAAGTTGGTATCACTGTCTACATTAACTGGCAATCTTTTTTAGTTGACTTTTGAATGTGTATATGAACATGTATGCATCTTTAGGCGCTATTACCGAAACCACATCTTACATTCCAACTTAATTTCTTCTCTTTCACAATTTACATTAACATGGCAGAATCATTTGTGTTTGATATTGCTAATGCACTGCTAGGGAAGCTTGCTTCTTATGCCTATGATGAAGCTTCTCAAGCTTATGGCGTGTATGACGATCTACAAGAGATCAAAGACACTTTGTCAATTGTCAGAGGTCTTCTTTTAGATGGTGAGTACAAGAAGGACCAAACGCATGGACTGCGTGAATGGATGAGACAGATTCAAAACATCTGTTCTGATGCTGAAGATGTATTTGATGGATTTGAGTTCCAGCACAAGAGGAAGGAAGTTGTTGCAGCTTCTAACAGTTCTCAGATGAAGGTACGTCACTTCTTTTCTTCATCTAATCCAATTGTTTTCCGTCCTAGGATGGCACATCAAATCAAAGACATTAGGGATAGATTGAATAAGGTAGCAGCTGATGCGAACAATTTTGGTCTTTCCAAAATCGAATGTGGTTCTGAACTTGTTTTGCAAAAGAGAGAATTGACTCACTCCCATGTTGATCCTTTGAGTGTAATTGGGAGGGAGAACGATAAGGAAGAAATTGTTAAGCTTTTGATGCAACCACATCCTCAAGGTGATGGTGATGGTAATAAAAGTTTGGGTGTTATTCCGATAGTGGGAATTGGAGGCTTGGGAAAGACCACTCTTGCAAAGTTGGTGTACAATGATAAAAGGATGGATGATCTTTTTCAACTGAAGATGTGGACTTGTGTCTCTGATGAACTTGACATCAGTCAAATAATTATTAAAATCATCAACTCCATTTCTGCTTCAACGTTCACTCCAGTTTCATCTCCACCGACTGTTGCTCTTGATCACCATGAAAACATCAACAACTTTGATATTGAGCAGCTACAAACTCATTTAAGACATAAACTTGTTGGTCATAAGTTTTTTCTGGTGCTAGACAATATACGGAATGATGATCGTACAAAATGGATTGAGTTGATGGATTTGATAAAAGTCGGTGCAGCAGGAAGCAAAATCATAGTGACGACACGTAGAAACTCAGTTGCTTCAATGATGGGTACTATTCCCTCATATGAGTTGAAAGGTCTTTCCGCAGGAGATTGTTTAACTTTGTTTGTCAAACAGGCATTCAAGGAAGCTGAAGTAAAAAATTATCCGGATCATGTGGCGATTGGAAAAGAAATCGTGAAAAAATGTGCAGGAGTTCCACTTGCTGTGAGAACATTAGGATGTTCCTTATTCTCAAATAATGATTTAAAAAAGTGGGTATTTGTGAGAGATGCTGAGATATGGAACATAAAACAAAAGAAAGATGATATTTTACCTGCATTAAAGCTAAGCTATGATCAAATGCCGTCTTGTTTGAGGCAATGCTTTGCTTACTTTTCCCTTTATCCCAAAGATTATATGTTTTCTTGTGATGATATTACTAGGCTTTGGGTAGCTCTTGGGTTAGTACAATCTCAGAATGGAACTGAAAAACTGAAAGATATTGCAAGAGAATATCTAGACGAGTTAAATTCTAGATCATTTCTTCAGTATTACGATGACAGTAACATTCATGACTATTTCAAGGTGCATGATTTGATACACGATGTTGCTGTGTATGTTGCAACAGAGGAGTGTGTAAAAGTGGACTCGCATACTACGAAAATACTTGAACCCGTAAGACACTTATCAATTGTTGAAAAAAATTCAGCAGACAATGCTTTGTTCCCCAAGTCCAGAAGTTTGAGAACTATATTATTTCCCATTGAAGGAGTGGGCCTTGTCAGGAGAACTTTGTTGGATACTTGGATATCAAGATACAAATACTTACGATATTTAGATTTAAGATATTCTTCCGTTGAGACTCTGCCTAAGTCAATTGGTAAATTGGAGCACTTGCGAGTTCTCGACCTTATTCATAATTTGAATATCAGAAGACTTCCCCATTCTATTTGCCAACTCCATAATTTGGAAGTCTTGAAACTCACAGGATGCACGGAACTTGAAACATTGCCTCAAGGGTTGGGGTTGTTGATTAGCCTTCGGGAACTGTACATAACCACAAAGCAATCGTTTTTGTCACTGAAAGAATTTGCAAACTTGAATGCCCTTGAAGTTTTGGATTTTCAGAATTGTGACAATATAAAGTTTCTACAGGGCATGGTATCACGACGAACTTCCCTTGAAAAATTGTCTATTAGTTCATGTGGTAGCCTAGAGTACATACCTCTCTATATTTTTCCCAACCTACAGACTCTGAATATTTTAAACTGTCAGATGATAAACTTGTCGTTGTGCAACAGATTTTCAATCCAAAGATTGACGATGAATCATTTATTCATCGGAGAACTTAGAGGGCTTCCAGCATTTCCTTTTTGGATTGATGATGTTGTAGATACTTTAGAGACCTTACAAATTTATCAACTTCCCAATCTTAAGACACTTCCCGAGTGTCTAACAAGAATGACTCGTCTTAAGAGGCTTCAGATTTTTTACTGCCCTCAACTGTTGATTCATCCAAGTGACCTGAAACGCCTCACTTCCCTTCAAGATTTGATCATATATGGTTGTCCTGAATTGTGCCGAAAATTTAAGCCTCGGTCTGGTGAGTACTGGCCCATGATTGCTCACATAAAAAACATTTCAATTAAAGATGCATGAGAAGAGGTAGAGGAATGAAGTCATCTATTCTTGAAGGTAAAATATCATTTTATTACCTCAATGATCCCTTTCTGTCTGGGCTAAATATCTTTTCTTTTAATTTGATAATAATATCTCACCCTCAAAAATTAAAATTCAAATGATTGTTAGTGATGTTTCTTGTCCATGAATTGTTAGTTCACTATACTAGTATACTAGTAGTACCTTTTATGTACAAGATATTATTCGTTTGAGAGTAAAGTTTCCTTTATTTACAGGGCAAGGTTGATGATAAGGCGAGAGTGGAAAATGGAGACATGCAAAGAAGATTTCAAGTAGTTGATTGCATTCAAGAAAATAAATGTCAGCAAGAGGGTTTAGTTTTTCAAAATGTTTGCATTTGTATGTTTGATTAACCAAATAATTGAAAGTGATTATTCTATATTTCCATCACTTAAATATTTATGTTTGGATTCATGTCTTATCTCTGCACTCTTTTTTCCTTAACTAAGGTTTTATCCCATTGGATTTTCCTTGGTAAGCAAAGTTAAAATGTCTTTAGTTGTCATCTTTGTACTTTTGTTTTTAAACAAAAGAAAAATGTTTGAAATAGCAGTCATGTTGAACTTCAGTACTTCTTTTATAATGTATGCTATATATTTGATAATATAATCAACCAGGATGTTATTCAACAATTCATGGATCATGAACTCACAATAAGCATCAGTCTGTCAATTGTTGTTATTGTTACTATACTAATTTGTCAAAATCCTTCTTCCTACGTGTTTTTAATTAGTTAATGATTTGGGACTTTTTTCACACTAGATTAGTATTTATTTTTTTCATAAGTTTCTAACCCTTTACTTTCTAAGGGAAAAGAGCCTTGACTTGGAGGTAAGTAAAGATTTAGTCAAGAATCATACAAGTAGAATTTGAATTCAGGGTTTTCCGAATGATTCATCTTTAACTGCTCAACCAATTAGTTTTCTTTTTCGTCATATTGGTTTATGAATTCTGACTCTGCACTTATTTCAACTCAATTTACTCAAGTTCGAACGATACTTCCATAGGCAAACAATATTATTTATAAGTGCATGAGCAATGAGTTGGGAGCAAGAAGCCACAGTTCTAAGATTCAGTAAGTCATTTTTAACTTCCTGATCTTGTAATGTTTTCCCATTTGCAGTAATAATATTTTAACAAGATACCTTATTGTTTAAAATATCATGATATTTAAAATTTGTTCCTCATATTTCTGAACCACTCAATAATGTTCTATACAATACACTAGTATGGATATGAAGAAGGAATATAATATAGCCACCACAAGAACCAACTTAGATACCAACAAAACATTTTAGATCTTTCCTCATTACTTTGGCCGGAACGTTTGTCTTATATATTAGTAAAAATGGATTATTTTTATGATTTCTTTTAAAAAAAGAAACTAGTATAATGGTTATAAATAATCAAATTATATTTTTCCTCATGGAATTATTTTTTCTAAAATACAATAATCGACAAATAATTCTTTAAGAAATCAACTATATCCAACGGAGGCCTTAATTGTCGCAGAAGCTTCCCTACCGTTACCTCTGAAGTTTCTCTACCAACCAATATTGTCCGTTGTTGACTACATCAACACGATATAATTAAGTCTTCTTTTTTATCAAAGAATCAACTACGCAACGGAGACCTTAATTTTCGCAGAAGCTCCCCTACCATTTACCTCCAAAGTTTCTCTATCGGTCGACACTGGCCGTTGTTGACTACATAAACACTATTTAATTAGTATTTTAAAAAATCTTTAATACACTCCCTTTGATTCATTGAAATATTGATTGATATATTTAGTTTATGTTATAATCAAGACTATTTTTAAACTAATGTAATTTTTAATTACCCAAATTATACTGTTCTGTTTTTTTGAAAAACTTTTTTGTTTTATTTGAAAGGCTTAAATATCATTTCAGTCCCTGTATGTTCTCAATTTTTTGGTTTTAGTCCCTGTAAGTTTTTTTGTTCTAAATTAGTCCTTTAATGTGTTAATTTTTTTCGTTTTAGTCCCTGCCGTCCAATTCCGTTAAAAAAACGCTTAGGTGGCAAACGGAGAGACTAAAACAAAAAAATAATTTGTTAAGAAATTTTTTATTTTTAGTATCAAATGTCAAAAGAATCTGAAGAAATTAAAACTATTTTTAGTATCAAATGTAAAAAAATAATTTTCCTGCAGAATATGAACCTGCTGTTTGGTGGCCTACAAAAGGAAAACAAGGAAATGCAGCAGAAAGAATAGTACTAATGGATGGAGTGAAGAACTAGAAATGGAATTGAGAGAAGTTATTGAAGTTGTAAAAAAGAAAGACATTGAAGATTATGAAAGACTTGGGAACATAGCATTAAGGTTAACAAGAGTTTAGCAATAGCAGGTCCATTACCGATTGGAATTGCAGCTATAGGTTCAGCATTTGTAATGTTCCATTGCTCACTACTAGTTTTAATTTCTTCAGATTCTTTTGACATTTGATACTAAAAATTAAAAATTTCTTAACAATTTTTTTAGGTTTCAGTCCCTCCGTTTGCCACCTAAGCGTTTTTTTTAACGGAATTGGACGGCAGAGACTAAAATGAAAAAAATTAAGACATTGAAGTACTAATTTAGAACAAAAAAACTTACAGGAACTAAAATAAAAAAATTAGGAACATTGAAAAGGTTTTTAATCCATTGAAAATATAATTTCATTAAAAGGTATTAAACCAATAAAAAAGTATTCATCAACTATAAAAACATAAAAAACATCAATTAAATAAAAGTAACAAACTTTAGAATTTTATAAAATGATAAGAATTAGTATGGATATGAAGATGGCACAGCCACGGCCACAAACACGTGAGGAAGACTCTGTGTATTACCAATTTTGACTTCATTATTATTTTATATCATATGAACAAGGCACAACCACAAACACAAACACAAACTTAGATACACACACCATTTCAGATCTTTCTTCATTACCATGGCTGAAACGTTTGTCTTTGATATTGCTCATTCACTGCTTGGAAAGCTTGCTTCTTATGTTTCTGAAAGAGCTTCTCGAGCCTATGGTGTGTATGACGATCTAAACAGCTTCAAAGAAACTCTATCAATTGTCAGTGGTCTGCTGTTGGATGCTGAGAAAAAGAAGAACCAACAACATGCCTTGCATGAATGGCTGAGGCAGATTCAAGATATATGCTATGATGCTGAAGATATATTTGATAAATTTGACTTGCAAGACAAGCGAAAACAAGATGTCAAATCCTCTGGCAGCACCCGATTGAAGGTACGACGTTTAATTTCTTATTCCAATAATAAATTTGTTTTCCGTGTTAAGATGGCACGTAAAATAAAAAAGATTAGGGAGAGATTAGATAAGGTAGCAGCTGATGGAACTAGGTTTGGACTAGCAATAGTCAGTGTTTGTCCCGAACCTGTTGTGCATAGAAGAGAAATGACTCATTCCCATGTTGATGCTTTAGATGTGATAGGAAGGGAAAATGACAGGGAAAATATTATGAATCTTTTGATGAGACCACATCCTCAAGGTGATGGTGTTGGTGATAAAAGTTTGTGTGTTATTCCCATTGTGGGAATTGGAGGATTAGGGAAAACCACACTTGCAAAGTTGGTGTTCAATGATAAGAGAGTGGATCAACTTTTTCAATTGAAGATGTGGGTGTGCATCTCTGACGATTTTGACATAAAGCAAATAATAATAGACATCGTCAACTCTGCTTCAGATCCAGCTCTAACAAATGCTTCAGATTCAACTCCAACGGCTGCTTATACTTTGCAAGAGAACATTAACAACTTTAATACTGAGCAATTACAAACTCGTCTTCGATATAAGCTTTCTGGTCAAAAGTTTTTGCTTGTGTTGGACGATGTATGGACTCACGATCGTGCAAAGTGGCTTAAATTAAAAGATTTATTAAAAGGTTGTGCAATAGGAAGCAAAATCATGGTGACAACACGTGATAACTCAATTGCTTCAATGATGGGTGATGTTCCATCATATGTTTTGAAAGGTCTTTCTCAAGAGAATTGTTTATCTCTATTTGTAAAATGGGTATTCAAGGAAGGGGAAGCAGAAAAATATCCAAACCTGGTAGAGATCGGAAAAGAAATTGTGAAAAAATGCAAAGGGGTTCCCCTAGCTGTGAGAACATTAGGAAGTTCTCTTTTCTCAAACTTTGATGTAAGTAAGTGGGAATTTGTTAGACACTCTGAGATATGGAATTTAGAACAGAAGCAAGATGATATTTTACCCGCACTTAAATTAAGCTATGATCAACTGCCATCCTATTTGAGGCACTGTTTTGCTTATTTTTCCCTATTACCCAAAGATTATATCTTCAATCAGTATAACATCATTAATCTTTGGATGGCACTTGGATTAGTTGAATCCCGAAATGGAAGTGAAAATCTGGAGAATATTGCAAGAGAATATATAGATGAATTCTATTCAAGGTCATTTCTTGTAGATATAAAGGACGTTGGCTACTTTTTCCATTTCAAATTACACGATTTGGTTCACGATCTTGCATTGTACGTTGCGAAGGAGGAGTGTGTACTAGTAAAGTCCCATACTCGGAATATACCCAAGCAAGTGAGACACTTTTCAATTGTTGAAAATGACTCACTTGACCATACTCTGTTTTCAAAGTCCAAACAAGTAAGATCTATAATGTTTCCCATAATAGGAATGGGTCTTGACAGTGCTTCTCTTTTGGACACGTGGGTATCAAGATACAAATGCTTACGGCTTTTAGATTTAAGTGATTCTTCTATAGATACTATACCCGATTCAATTGCTAAATTAGAGCACCTGCACACTCTCGATCTAACTAATAACAGGAAAATCAAAAGACTTACCCATTCTATTTGCAGGCTCCAAAATTTGCAAGTCTTGTTACTTGCTGGATGTTATCAGCTTGAAAGACTACCTGAGGGATTAGGGAAGCTGATCAGCCTTCGAAAACTGTCGATAACAACAAAACAATCTGTTCTTTCACAAAATGAATTTGCAAGCTTCAACTATCTTCAAACTTTGTATTTTTTTCATTGTGACAATTTGAAATTTTTGTTTGACGGGGCACACCAACTTACTTCCCTTGAAACATTGATTGTTGAATCATGTGGAAGCTTGGAGTCCTTGCCTCTTTCTTGTTTCCCTAAATTACAGACTTTGTACCTTGTAAACTGTAAGAAGTTAGACCTGTCATTGAACAATGAAAATCCAATTCAAAAATTGAAGATGAAACATCTGTATCTTTTTGAATTTCCTGGGCTTCTGACATTGCCGAGATGGATTATAGGTGTCACAGATACTTTAGAGACCTTGACAATTCATAATTTTCCAAATCTTGAGATGCTTCCTGAGTGTCTCACAACAATGACTCATCTTAAGAGGCTCCGTATCCGTCACTGTCCACAATTGTTAGCTCTTCCAAATGACATTCATCGCCTAACTGCACTTGAAGATTTGGAGATATATGATTGTCCTGAATTGTGCAGAAAATGTCGGCCCCAATTTGGTGAGTACTGGAACATGATTTCTCACATCAAGCAGATCTACATTGGAAAGCAAAAATGAAGGTAAACATTAACATGCTTCTTTTTACTCCCTTCTCTAAGTCTCGGCTAAATTATCATTCCTTTGAGTTTTAGTTTTCACCCCAAAACATCTTTTGTTTTCAAATGGTTTGTGTTTGGTGTTATAGACTTGAGTGCTCATATACTATCATTTATGTGTTTGTATTTTATTCATTTATTTGATTTTCCTAAACTTCTTTTTGGTTGAAAAAATGGAGGCTAGAGCTGAAATTGAAAATTTATATATTATATGATCTTGATATTGTATGATTTTAAATCACTTAATTAGAGGTTAAAAAAAATCACTTAATTTATAGTTATTTCCATTAGTTGTTGCTAACTTACTAGTATTACTAATACTACCTTTTCTTTGTAAATTTAACCCTTTCTTTTAATTTGTCATATTTACAAATTGAATTAATTAGATCATAAAATTCCAACAGTGAAGTTGTCTGAAATTATAAATAGTGATATTATTTAATGAAAAAAATTAAATGTAAGTTTTAAGGTATATCAGTAAAAGAGATGATTTTGAGAATAATGTTTTGTTTGCAGGATAAGGTATACATGATGAGGCCGGAGTTGAAAAAGGATATGTTGCTTGAAGGGAGACGGGAAGTGAATTGGTTGATGCTGCTCGAGAAAAAGATTACTTGACATGAAGCTTTTCGATTCTGTCTAATTTACAACACCTCTTAAATAATGTATGTTGTGTATTTGATAAAATTGTCATCATGAAACTCTTTTAGTCATTTCCTTTACCATTTGGATTGGCAGCAGGTTTGTTAAGAACATAATGTTTGGTGAGTGGATAGGCTCTAATCCTACCAGGACTATAAACTCTGAAAACTATGTTAAACCATCAACCGAACATAATAGCAAATCTTGTTATAGTTGGTGGATCCCTTGCTTATATTAGCAATCATGAGAAGTTCGTGGAGATACATTATTTAAATGCCTATAACAATATTAAACCATCAACCGAACATAATTAGCTACTATTTCACATGTTTAAATATACACATATCAATGCATATAACAATATTATGCATTGAAGCATTTCCTAATAGTGAAAATCCTATCATTAATTGTAAGCTAGTATGATTTAAGTAGCTAAACAAGGTAGGAGTCGTTACAGCAAAAATAAAAACATGTTAGGAGTTGGTAGCATAGTAGCACAACCTTTTCTGGTTGCAACCGGCATTAATCTATAGATGCATTTGGCTTGATAGATCAACCAAAAATTTAATTAATTCTCATTAGCCTCAATGACAACTCTGGAACAACTACAAAATTTATAAATCATAAATTTTAATTTTAAAAATTTAAGGGAATAAAATATACATGTTTATTCTTGGTGATAATGCTTATGCTAGCTTTGTTTTCTTCTCACTTTTTTTAAATCACTTCTTTGGTTTTTCCGACAAATTCTTTTTGTTAGCGGCCAACACTCGGTGGGATTTAGTCCCACATCGGATAGATAGGATTCTTGATAAGAGTTTATAAATAGGAGGCAATTCTTACCGTACAAGCTTGTTTTGTATGGATGAGTTAAGCCTTGATATTACTGACACTTTTTTCCCCACAATATTGGCAATTAAATAGAGACGGAGATTATCACAATTACATACTTACATCCCAATTCCATTCATGCTCTTTCCTGATAAACATAAACATGGCAGAATCACTTGTCTTCTATATTACCAATTCATTGATTGGAAAGCTTGCTTCTTGTGCCTATGGTGAAGCTTCTCGAGCTTATGGTCTATATGAAGATTTACAAGAGATCAAAGACACTTTGTCAATTGTCAGAGGTCTTCTATTGGATTCTGAGTATAAGAAGGATCAAAAGCACGGCTTGCGTGAATGGATGAGACAGATTCAAAATATATGCTCTGATGCGGAAGATGTATTAGATGGCTTAGAGCTCCAGCACAAGAGGAAGCAAGTTGTTGAAGCTTCTAACAGCACTAGGATGAAGGTACGCCACTTCTTATCTTCCTCAAATCCAATTGTTTTCCGTCCTAGGATGGCACGCCAAATCAAAGAGATTAGGGACAGATTGGATAAGGTAGCAGCTGATGGGACCAAGTTTGGTCTTGCAAAATTAGATGTTAGTCCTGAACTTGTTTTGCAAAAGAGAGAAATGACTCATTCCCATATTGATGCTTTAAGTGTGATTGGGAGGGAGAATGATAAGGAAGAAATTATCAAGCTTTTGATGCAACCACATCCTCAAGGTGATGGTGATAAAAGTTTGTGTGTTATTCCCATTGTGGGAATTGGAGGCTTGGGAAAGACCACACTGGCAAAGTTGGTGTTCAATGATAAAAGGATGGATGATATTTTTCAATTGAAGATGTGGACTTGTGTCTCTGATGATTTTGACATCAAGCAAATAATTATTAAAATCATTAATTAATTCCATTTCTGCTTCAACTTTCACTCCAGTTTCAACTTCTCCGAGGGTTGCTCTTGCTCACCAAGAAAGCATCAACAACTTTGATATCGAGCAGCTACAAAGTCTTTTAAGACATAAACTTGTTGGTCAGAAGTTTTTACTGGTGCTAGACGATATATGGAATGATGATCGTACAAAATGGATTGAGTTGATGGATTTGATAAAAGTTGGTGCAGCCGGAAGCAAAATCATAGTGACGACACGTAGCAACTCAATTGCTTCAATGATGGGTACTCTTCCATCATATGTTTTGGAAGGTCTTTCTCCAGAGGATTGTTTATCTTTGTTTGTCAAATGGGCATTAAAGGAAGGTGAAGTATTTAAATATCCAAATCTAGTGAAGATTGGAAAAGAAATCGTGAAAAAATGTGCAGGAGTTCCACTTGCTGTGAGAACATTAGGAAGTTCCTTATTCTCAAAATACGATTTACAAAGGTGGGAATTTGTGAGAGATTCGGAAAAATGGATTTTAGAACAAAAGAAAGATGATCTTTTACCTGCATTAAAGTTAAGCTATGATCAAATGCCATCCTATTTGAGGAAATGCTTTTCTTACTTTTCCCTTTTTCCCAAAGACTTTACCTTCTCTAGTGATGAACTTGGTAGTCTTTGGGTAGCTCTTGGATTAGTACAATCTCGAAATGGAAGTGAGCAACTGAAGGATATTGTAAGAGAATATATAGATGAGTTAAATTCTAGATCATTTCTTCAAGATTTCCAACACTTGGGCTTTAAGGTCATGTTCAAAGTACATGATTTTTCCTAAGTCTAGAAGTTTGAGAACGATAATATTTATGACCGGAGGAGTGGCCTTTGACAATGAAACTTTGCTGGCTACATGGATATCAAGAAATATATACCTACGTTATTTAGGCTTAGCAAATTCTTCCTTTTAGACTTTGCCTAATTCGATTGCTAAATTGGAGCACTTACGAGCTCTCAACCTTACTAATAATCGCAAAATCACAAGACTGCCCAATTCTATTTGCAAACTTCATAATTTGCAAACCTTGGGACTCATTGGATGCATGGAGCTTGAAACATTGCCTCAAGGGTTAGAGACATTGATTAGCCTTCGGGAACTGTATATTACCACCAAGCAATCAGTTTTCTCACTAACAAAATTTGCAAACTTGAAACATCTTCAAAGTTTGGCTTTTCGTGATTGTGACAATATGAAATTTCTATTCAACGAGGCACAACAATTAACTTCCATTAAAAGTTTGCTTGTTCGTTCATGTGGTAGCCTAGAGTCCCTGCCTCTTTTTATTTTTCCTAAATTACAGACTTTGATAATTTCAGACTGTCAGATGATAAACTTGTCATTGTATAATGAAAGCCCGATCCAAAGATTGATGATAAATCATTTATATATTGGGAACCTTATAGGGCTTCAGATATTTCCTTGTTGGATTGAAGGCGTCGTCGATAATTTAGACACCTTACTAATTTATGAAGTTCCCAATCTTAAGACCCTTCCAGAGTGTTTGACAACAATGACTCGTCTTAAGAAGCTCCATATTTGTGATTGTCCTCAAATTTTGAGTATTCCAAGTAACATGCTCCTCGCAGCCCTTGAAAATTTAGTCATATATGGTTGTCCTGAATTGTGCCGAAAATGTCAGCCTCAGTCTGGTGAGTACTGGCCCATGATTGCTCACATCAAAAGTACTTTTATTGGAGAACTATGAGGAGAGGTGGAGGAATGAAGTTATTAGTTATCTACCCTTGAAGGTAAATATATAATTTTGGTCACTTCCATGATCTTTTTCTAAGTTTAGGCTAAATTTACTTATCTTATTCTGCAAGGTTGATGATGAGGTGACAGTGGAAAATGTAGACACGGGCAAAGAAGAATTCAAATAGCTGATTGCATTCAAGTTGTTCGTTCATTGGAGAAAATGAATGTCAGCAAGAGGCTTTAGATTCTCAAACTGTTTGCTTGTGCATGTTTGGTGTAGCTTAATAATTGAAACTGATTATTCTTTTTACCATCCTATATTCACAATATTCAAACATTTATGTTTGAAGTAGCATTTGTGTTGAACTACAGTACTTCTTTCGTAATGTATACTGTATATTTGGTGAAATAATATCATCGTTTAAATTTTCAAGTCACTGTCTTAATATAAACCAGGATCTTAGACAACAATTTTATGGAGCATGAAGTCACTATAACAGTGATTGGATAAAATAGGTGTACCCATGATCCGAACTATTTTTCAATAAGGTTATTGTGAATCCTATGAACCACATCAATAACCTTACTAGTGTGAAATTCCTTATGCAAACTCCTAAATTTGCAGGTTTTGTTGCTAAAAGGGAAGATGACCAGCCTGAGACAACTGATAATAACTGATAATAACCACAAAACAAGATACCCTGGCAAATAATGAATTTGCAGGCTTTAGCCATCTTCAAACTTTAGGTTTCTATTATTGTCACAATTTGATATCTTTGTTCATGTGGGACCAACTCCCATTCCTTGAAACACACTGTTTATTGTATCATGTCGGAGGGTGGAGCTATTCGAATTCCCTAGATGGATTGAAGATGCAGCAGACACGTTAGAGACCTTGACCATTGTTAATTGTCGAAAACTTAAGATGTTTCCTTCCTACGTTTCTAATCACTATGTCGAATCTTAAGAGGCTCCATATTCGTGAATGTCCTCTTCTTTCATGGATTCCGCTTCCAAATTTCATGCATCGTGTCGCTGCCCTTGAAGATTTGCACATATATGATTGTATATATGTTTACATTTTTTTTACGAGCGTATAAATGTTTACCTTTTCTCAAAGTAGCCTTTTTTGGAAGCCTCTTCTTTCTCTTCTCTATTTCTATATGTTTGCATTACAAGATTAATTGCACCTCCTAAACTGTTTTTCTATTTTTTAAAGTTTAAAGCTTCAAATAATACTACACTTTCTTTGCAACTTTAACCCTTTCTTTTAACTGTATTTTTTGTCAATAGAATGAGATCACAAAATTACAACAGTAACATCGTTTTTTCAAAATGATGTAGTTTCATTAATAACAAATATGCAGCTTGAAGGGTCAAAAGGGAGAGCAGAGCAGCAGATGATGGCGTGGAGAAGATGAATGCCACCATGATGCTTTGTATTTCTATTACTAAAAATCATCTTTATGTGTACTTAGCCTTTGTTATTTTATTGAATTTGAAAGTTTTATCTCACTTTTGGATTTGTTGTTATTGCTTTGCACTCCTTTTCCTTCATCAGGTTTTATCTCATTGAGTTTTACTGGTAAGGTTTTTAATGAGGCTGAAGTTATTACTGTTCTTTATCTTAGGTTTTGATCTTTCTCAAATTTCTTTAGGTTCTCAGCTCAACCACTTTTGCTATGTCTTGTGAACATTTTTATCAGAATGTTAGATGTATTCTAAGATTTCAAAATGATTATTCAGTTCTGTTCTATACTACTTGTACTGAAAAACTTATATGTTCTAAATAATTATTTAACTAAGGGAAAATATATTATTCTGATTATATCATTCATTTTAGGTCTTGACTCTTGAGTCAATTATATCATGACTGATTACTACTATTAGCAGTTGTATGTAATTGATGAGTGCTATGATCCGCATAGACAAGGATAAACTCAGGCCTCGTAAGAGCTGATTGCACATAATATAAGTAATCAATTTGATTTGAAAAATGAGATAAATAATATATGATTTGCAAGTCAGAAGAAAAGTAAGCAGGCAAAGGAAACAGGATCTCTCAATGAACTGGAGGAGGGAGTGAATTGCAATATTAAATATAAAAAAAATCAACGAAACTTTATTTTCAGGATTTCAAAGAGGAGAAAAGGATTAACAAATGCAATTACAGAAGACTAATCTACAATGGTTAAGTACTACATGTTTCACATGTCACTCTGCCATCAATAAAATAACTTGGCAGATTGAATAGGTCAATGATTGAACTAATAAACAATAACATTAACAGCTAGTATAATGATGCGAAACCAATTTTTTTTATAAATAAACAGTAACATTAACAACTAAGTATTATTGCATTGATTCACCTATGAATAAAATAAGTTGGTATCGCTGTCTACATTGGCAATCCTTTTTAGTTGACTTTTGAATGTGTATATGAACATGTATGTATCTGAAGGCTCTATTACCAAAATCACATACTTCGATTCCAACTTCAATTCTTCTCTTTCACAATTTACATTAACATGGCAGAATCATTTGTGTTTGATATTGCTGATTCACTGCTAGGGAAGCTTGCTTCTTATGCCTATGATGAAGCTTCTCGTGCTTATGGTGTGTATGACGATCTACAACAGATCAAAGACACTTTGTCAATTGTCAGAGGTCTTATTTTAGACGCTGAGTCTAAGAAGGACCAAACGCAGCGACTGCGTGAATGGATGAGACAGATTCAAAACATCTGTTCTGATGCTGAAGATGTATTTGATGGATTTGAGTTCCAACACAAGAGGAAGGAAGTTGTTGCAGCTTCTAACAACAGTCGGATGAAGGTACGCCAATTCTTTTCATCCTCTAATCCAATTGTTTTCCGTTCTTGGATGGCACATCAAATCAAAGACATTAGGGACAAATTGAATAAGGTAGCAGCCAATGGGAACAATTTTGGTCTTTCCAAAATCGATGTTGGTCCGGTACTTGTTTTGCAAAAGAGAGAACTGACTCACTCCCATGACAAGGAAGAAATTGTTAAGCTTTTGATGCAACCGCATCCTCAAGGTGATGGTGATAAAAGTTTGTGTGTTATTCCCATTGTGGGAATTGGAGGCTTGGGAAAGACCACACTAGCAAAGTTAGTGTTCAATGATAAAAGGATGGATGATATTTTTCAATTGAAGATGTGGGCTTGTGTCTCTGATGATTTTGAAATTAGTCAAATAATTATTAAAATCCTCAAATCCGTTGCTGCTTCAACGTTCACTCCAGTTTCAGCTACTCCGAGTGTTGCTGTTGCTCCCCAAGAAAACATCAACAACTTTGATATTGAGCAGCTACAAAGTCTTTTAAGACATAAAATTGTCGGCCAGAAGTTTTTTCTGGTGCTAGACGATATATGGAATGATGATCGTGGAAAATGGATTGATTTGATAAAAGTCGGTGCTGTCATATCCCATTTTTTTGACCTACTTATCCCTTGTATTCTTTGCTCATTATTAAAGTATAATGTCTTTTATTATAATTATTATTTTATCATTAATTTAAAATGCCAAAAAAATAGTATTTTTATTCCGTTTACGCTGCTTAACTGTTTCATTTTTAGATAATTAATCTCATGACTTTTTGAATTTTTTCTTTTAACCATATATTTCTAAATATACTCTTGTATCAAAATTTGCACATAAACAAGTTTTTATTCCCATTTTACCCTTTTCAAAAATTACAAAGAAATATGTTACTTCTTTTGCAAGTAATCTCATTTTTGCCTTTTCTTCATAATTTTGACTTATAATTTTATTTCTACTAGTTTTATATTTTATAAATATGCCAAAAATATTTTTAATTAATTTTGTTTTATTCCATATTATTTTATTCATATTATTATTACATTTAAGTTCAAAAAATGATTTCTTCCACCACAAGTAACCTTTTTCATCCAAACTTTTTCCAAATATTTTCAATTTAATCCATGCATATTATAAACCCCAAAAAAGGACATTTTTTCCCTTGTTCATGAATATCCTTATTTTCACATATTTATTTATTTACAATAATTGTTTTTAATTGATTTAAAATCATTTTTTACCACAAATTAATTTCCAAAAAATTCCTTGATCCTTTTCTAACCATTTGATCTCAGAATATACCCTCAAAAACTCAATGCATCAGATCAAAACAAGTGTACACTTGATTGATCAAAAATCACAAATATCCATTTTGCAAAAACTCAAGAATACCCCTCTCATTCACACAAAATCACTCTTATCTTAACCTAAACTTCTCATATAAATAACAAGACTCATTTCTGAGCCAGAGGTTGGAAGATTTGGAGGAGGAAGCATCAAGAACAAGCTCACAATTCTCTCACTTTTTCAAAATTCCCAAGACACGATTTCTTTACTATTTCTTGCAATTAACACTTCAGTAACCTTCTATAAGCCTTCAGAACCAAAACCCAAGCTCCCCTTTCTTTTAACATATTTTAGGCTATTATTAATTGGTATATCACTAAATAAAATTTTAATTCATTTATTTGCTATTTTTCTCATGTTTTTCTTTGTTATTAGTGCTTAAATTAGGTTTAATTAATTAATTTTTGCTAATGGGTGTTTGTTTATTAATCCATGATTTGAAATATATGGTATATGTATGTTTGGAGAGTTTTGTCTTGTCAAATGCATGATTATGAAATTTATTTTAAATTTTTGTCATTAACTAATTAATTTAAGTGTTAATAATAAGTTTTGTATGTTGCTAAATTAATTTTTCTTGATTATTATTTATTATGAACTCTTAATTATTTTTTATCAAAATGTTGCTCTCTGCCCTTTGTTTATTTATACTATGATTACATGATTTTTCTTATTTATTTTATTTTATTTGTGTAAATTAAGTATAGGATTTATGTGTTAGGATTTTAGATAACTTTATTTGATATTTTCACTTGTTAATTGATGTTTAAGTTTGTTCTATGCTTATTGATATGCTTGAACCTCACTCCCATGATTTAGCTCTAAGTTTTTGGTTTGTGATGAATTTAGTCCTAAATATCTTGATTAATTTGCAATATATGCTTTATTTAATTAAACTTATAAATATGCATGTGTGTGGATTGAAAATGCTTGATATTTTTATATGTTATTTCTCATGACACGATAAATTATTATGCTTGATTGTTCTTGGTTGCCCCTACTTTATGTATGCCTTGTATGTTGTTTTACCATTTACGACGTTTGATTCGCGCTTTACGTTTATTAATTGTTACGCTTATATTCTATCATATGCTTTATATTGGTCACGCTTTATGTTTATAATTTGCCTCCATGATACATTGTGTGTGCTTTATATTTACTTCTTATTATTATATTAGTCATTATTATCATTAATCATTTAAATTCCCCTTCGCATGTTCCCCCCCGGTTGTATATTTTAATGCGCGTAATTGACGCAATTTATTTTCGTTCATTATCATCATTATTATCATTAATCATTTAAATTCCCCCTTTGCATGTTTCCCCCCAGTTGTATATGCGTGTAATTGGCGCAATTTATTTTTGTTCATTTATTTATCATCATTTGTATCCCCTTTGCATGTTTTCCCCCAGATGTATTGTGTGATTTAAGTTTTATGCATTTATTATTATTCGCTTGTATGGTTAGTATAGTAATCCGGAGAAAGGGCGTCGCCTCGACTTGTGTGTCGTTGCGGAGTGTCTTTGCGCGATTTAACGTTTTAGGTTGTTTATATTAGAATGATAGAACCCTCGCTTGAACCATTACATTTTTAGCCAAAAATAGAGGTCAACACCTCTTCTCAAAAAACATCCAAAACATGTCACTTATTAAAATACTTTTCAAAATACTTGGATTTTAAACCAAGTCATTCAATCAATCAAACAATTATTTTCTTTAGGAGAAAACACTTGGTTTTTTTTTTAAAGCAAGTTGCATTTTCAAATCCAATCAAATTTTCTTTTTTTAATAAAACCTTGGATTTCAAACCAAGAGCATTTTGACATTCAAAAACCATTTTCCTAATAAATCATTCTATTTTCCCTAAATTTTATACACTTTTTGCAAACAAACAAAATCAAGCGCTTAGATTAAAAAATACAAGAGGTTCCTATAGGATACTATAGACACCTAGGGTGCTAATACCTTCCCTTCGTGTAACCAACCCCCTTACCTCAATCCCTTTACTTAGGGTGTTTAACGGACTTTCTCCCTTCTTCGGAAAAATCAAAGCTCGGTGGTGTAATTAATATTTTGAGATTCAATGCTTCTCAATAGCTTGATATCCAAAAATCACCGCGACAGAAATGGCGACTTCACTGGGGATCCCCCGAGCGGGTTGAGCCCATCTTGTATTCTTTTTCCTTTGCGCTTGTGTGTTTATTTGTGTATGTATGTGTGTATGTATGTTTATATGCCTTATTCGGGAAAATTGCTTGAGTGAGACAAGTCGTAACCCGGACTTGAGAGAAACCATAAGATAGGGAAGTGGTATAATCAAAGCGACATGCCCGAAGTATATTTCGGACCATGGCACGCATATGATACAACCACAACTTAGTTGAGGAAGCTTGGGGGTAATAATGTTGACATGAGCAAATCGTGTTCGACGTTCTATTCCCGAGGGACCGACGATGCTATGGACCTTTAGAGTTACCTTAAACCCATCTTGGCTTTTAGGATGTAGTGCGGTGACTAATTAAGAGTTCTTCTTAACTTGGTTGATACGCGATACTACACTCAAACGAGATCGTCTCGCGGATATTGTTGGGCCGAGAGTTAATCTTGTGAGCCGGTAATAACTACGAGACGGTTGATAACTTTGGGAACTTTGTAGAACCCGAAATACAGGTACAAATAAACCTTAGAACTCACCATGTGGGAGGGGGCTCTTACCCTTTAACTCCAACATTTTACCTTAACCCCACTATGTTTGCGCATAATCATGCATAGATGCACTCATTCATAAAAAATCTTTTCTCATCTGATATCGAAGGACTTAAATTAAATTCTTTTTAAACATTATAGATATGGACATCATGAGGAGAAAGACTAAGGATTATGGTTTTAAAGGTTGGGACTTGACAAAGTTAAGGGAATTGGGAGCATTAGTGACTTCATCCGAAGATTTCCGCAAGAATTATGGAAGGTTGCTTTGTCTCCTTAATGTGAAGGTTGAGAAAGGATGTTTGGAGACCTTGGTTCAATTTTATGACCCGATCTACCATTGCTTCACATTTCCAGATTACCAACTTGTCCCCACTCTCGAAGAATACTCATACTTGGTTGGACTACCGATTCTTGATCAAGTGCCTTTCAGTGGCCTCGAACCTACCCCTAGACTCCTACATATTGCAAAACGCTCTACATCTTCAAGTCTCCCTTGTTCAAGCAAACATCACAACCAAAAAAGACCCTGTAATATCTTTTTTTTTTTTAAAAAGTAAAATCAAATAAAATAAAATAAAAAATAAAATAAAATATACATTTGGGTTTAAAATTTATTGTGTATATTTGTAAATGGAAACATTGAAAAGGAGAAGTTAGAAACTTTTATTTCATTTTTATTATGAAATTATTGATGTATATTGATAATTATTAAATATTCTATAAACTATTAATAATGAGAATATAATAATAGTGTATATATGGAAAATGATAGAAAAGTCTAGAAAGTCCATTTAAAAAGAAAAAGAAAAAAGAAAAAAAGAAAGAAGTAAGGAAAAAAAAAAACAAAAGGAGTCTCTCTGCTCTCATCTCTTGTTCCACCGAGAACATCATAGCACCACCATAAAATCCTACAAATTTCATCATTCTTAGATCCCTAGAACTTGGCATACAAGAGTGATTTTAATCTACTCATAGTAGACAACTTCTAAAATTGAAGAGAATTGGAGATAGAAGTGATTAATCTAGTAAAAGATGAAGAGGATTTAGGAAGAACAAGTGCCATACCTTTCATCAAGTTTGGAGCTTTCCACAATCTCACCATAAGAAATCAAAGGTGAGTTCTTATTAGTTTTGGTTTTGGTAGAATTATAACCCTAGAATAACTTTATGTTGGAAATGTGGGAATGCATGTAAGAATTTGGTTAGAGATTTGGAGTACTCATTCTCTGTTACAACAACATAAATACTCTAATTAGAAGATCTTAGAGACTAGAATTTATTCATTTCTATCTATGGATTAGAACTCTATAACTTGTTATTGAAATTTCTTGAGTTAGAATGGGTATTGGGGCTGTTATGTATTGATGGGAAGATGCTAGAGATCATTAACTGGTTGTTATATGTAATTTGCTAGAACTTTGCAAGTTGTTATTAGATGACAGCCAGGGTATTAGTTTTTCGGGTTGTTATTAGAAGACAACCTTGTTATTTTGATCCTTAATGCCATTTTAAGAGTAGTTAAGGCTTAATATTATATTGACCATGCTCCCTAATTTGGTAATGATTCTTATGACCATATAACTAGATGAAAAAGTGATTAAAACATTTTATATGAATTGATTTTAGTTATGTAAATTGTTTTAAAATTATACTTTAATGCTTTATTGGAAAAATCAAAGTTTTTCCTTCGCAACAACGAAGAGATAATGTGGTCTATGTGTATATCGTGATAAAAGATAGTTTTTATATATTTTTGTTTTGTTGATAGCTAACCAACACTTAGAGAACTACGTGGCTCTGATTCCCTAATCGTTTGGGGATACGTAGGATCAGGGATCCTCCCTGTCGAGCTATAATATTAGTCTCTATTTAGATTACGTACGAGCTATTTAGCATAAGATTTGAAATTGAGCTTTGATTTTTATACTTTGGTATATGTTTGAGATATGCTGAAACATGGTTTTAAGCGGTATATTTTAAGAATCACGGTTATAATGACGACGCCCTAGTGCACCTAGTAATATAATTTCGGTTAGGGAGAATTACCCGTTAGATGGAGCCACCCCTATGGAAAGGCCGCCATTAGGAGGAAAGGGCTATCAACGAGATGTAAACTCCCTAATCGACATATTTGATGTTTCATTAGTCGAGAGAAAAGAGCTATCCATTAGATGGAGCTACCACTAAGAGAGGCCACTCTTAGGAGGAAAGAGCTATCAACGAGATGGAGCTAGCTCTCGATTTTAGCACTATAATGATCGATATAATTTGATGACGTGTTTTCCGAATCGATGAGAAAAGGGCTATCCGTTAGATGGAGCCGCCACTAAGTGAGAGGCCGCACTTAGAAGGAAAGGGCTATCAATGAGATGGAGCCATCTCTCGATTTTCTCGCAACGATATTTTTTTATGTTATTTTGATATTTTTATTTTACTAGAGTTTTTTTTATATACTCTTTTAAGTTGATAATTCTGAAATTTTGGTTAAGTTTATAAACAAATTTATCTTGATTTTGGAAACATTGTAAATACAGAGGACACTGTCGAAATTACGATAAATATAAAATTGAAGTAAATGGTCATTTTGTAAATCTTATATTTATTGATTAAGTGTTGTCATTAGGCTTGCCGGACTAATATTAGTTCGTGCGCCGGTCACGATGTGAGTTTGGGTCGTGACAGACCCCATAACCCAAAAAGTTCTCATAGGCCTATCCATTAAATTCTTATATCAACAAGCCCTAACTTTTGCTGATGCGGGAAGTGACGACGCTTTCCACGCCATTCTAGCCTTACTCATATACAGCCTCTTTCTTTTCCCAAACATTGACAACTTCATTGATATCCATGCCATCCAAATCTTCCTCACAAAGAACCCAGTCCCAACATTATTAGCCAACACATATCATTCCATCCATGATCGCACTTCAGCCAAGCGTGGTACCATTATATGTTGCACTCCTCTGCTCTACAAGTGGTTTGTTTCTCCTTTACCTCAGACACGCTCCCGCCTAGCCAATCCTGATAACCTCCCTTGGTCCCAGAAAATCATGTCACTCACCCCGTCAGATGTAGTTTGGTATAACCCGGCATACGACATTGGAAAGTTCATCTTTAGTTGTGGCGAGTACCCTAATGTGCCCCTTATTGGTATGTATGAAGGGATTACTTATAACCCGACGCTTGCTAAGAGACAGTTTGGATACCCAATGAAGACCAAGCCAGTGGGCCTTCAGCTGACTAGTGAATTCTACTCCAACCATGAAGATCCTTCAAACAAGAGGGCGAGATTTTTGAGAGCCTGGCGTGCCATTAGGAGGCTTGGTAGAATACACCTAGGAAACAAGTCGGATTTGATTGATGAGTCTTATACTCAATGGGTCATTGAGAGGGCCGCTGTGTTTGGAATGCCTTACCACATGACGAGGCTTGTATCTTCAACCATACCGTCATCATCCTTGCCCGCACCACCTGCCACAAAAGCCAAATTCCAAGAAAGTATGGCCGAGATAACCAAAGAAAGGAATGATTGGAAGAAGAAGTATGAAGAATTGAAGCTTAGGCATGAAACATTGAAAGGGGAATTAGAGGTACAAAAGCATGAACTCTTAGCCCAAAGTCAGATAATTGTTCAGAAGACCATCCAACTTCAAGAGAAGGATGCTGCGCTTAGGAGGGACCCGAAGAGGATGAGGTATAACATGGATATGTTCTCTGGTCCAGATTCAGACTAGGATGATCCGTCGGTTGCAAGAGTTTAAGTTTGATTATTTATTGTATTTTTCCTTTAGTTTAAAAAAAAATAAAAATGCTTTTATTCACTGTATTTTCCTTTTCATATTTGTAATGTTATAATTGTCAAATGAAGTGGATGCTTTCTGCAATGTTTACATTTAATTTAATATAAGTCCTTCGATATGAAAATTTTGTATAATTTAGCATAAGCATATCATGCATCATATCGCATTCATAAGTTTCCAAAACAGAGTCTCATATTCTTCTCCCTCTCTTCTGCTTTTGTTAAAGTGGCTCGGCGTATCCGTTACAAGGCGACTCGCACTTATAACACCCGGTCTCAGTTTAAGAAGAAGATGACAACTGTTGAAGAAGAAAATACCCAGCTTCGGGAGAAGATGACAACTATGCAAGCAGAGATTGAAAATCTGACTGCTATGGTGACCTCTCTGTTGGCAAGCCAGAATCAAGGCTCAACATCGGTTCTTCAGTCCAGTGGGGCGCCTGTGCCTCCCCCAGCTGTGTCTGCACCAATTCCTGCTCCCCGGCTCTCTATGCCTGAAGGTTGTACGTGGGGATTATCGGAAGGTTTTCTCGGAGGAGGATTTTTTGCTCAAGTGACTGAAGCACCCCTCGTTCAGTTGGAAAATACTCTTCCTCAAGTTACTGCTACTATCTCTCCACCTGTAGTCCATGCTGCTCCGCATTACCAAGAGCCCATTTTCCATGCGGAAAGTATGGGAGGTTTCAATAGAGTGGAAGATCTGCAAGATAAGTTTAATGAAATGCAGCGTGAGATGAGGGCCCTTAAGGGGAAGGATCTGTTTGGCAAGGACGCTCACGAACTATGCTTGGTCCCTGATGTTGTGGTTCCGCCCAAGTTCAAGGTTCCAGATTTTGAGAAGTACAAGGGAAGTACCTGCCCAAGGGCTCATCTAACTATGTATGCGAGGAAAATGTCAACTCAAACTAGTAACGACAAGCTCTTGATTCACTATTTTCAGGATAGCATGTCTGGGGCAGCTTTGAGGTGGTATATGGACTTGGATAGAGCTGATATCCACATTTTTAATGACTTGGCTAGTGCTTTTATGACTCAGTACAACTATAATTCTTTTATGGCTCCAGATAGAGATGAGCTCCGTGCAATGACCCAGAAAGAGAAGGAATCCTTCAAAGAGTACGCTCAGAGATGGAGAGAATTAGCTGCTCAGACTCGTCCTCCCATTGAGGAGAGAGAATTGTCCAAGATGTTCATCCACACCCTTAATCCTTTCTTTTATGAGAAGATGTTTAACATGGTATCTAGAAATTTTACTGAAGTGGTGGAAACGGGGATGTGCCTAGAGGAGGCAATCCGCCAAGGAAGGATGACAGAAGAAAGCACCCTTGTCAGCAACACCAAGAAGTATGGTCACAATTTCCCGAAGAAGAAAGAGTCCGAAGTCGGTATGGTAACTCAAGGAGGGTTTTAGCCAAGATATTCAAACTACCAACACATCTCAGCCATCACACCTGCACCTCAATCACAAATAAACCAAACACTACCTCCACAATACCCACAGATGCCTCCACAACAACAATACCCACAACAATCATATCCACAACAGAATCGCCCTCAAAATTTCCAACAACCATTCAATCGCACTCCAAGATATCCACCATTTGATCCCATACCCATGAAGTACGCTGATTTACTCCCGGCCTTGCTTGCCAAGAACTTTGTTCAAACAAGGCTACCCCCTCCAGTACCTGCTATATTGCCTACTTGGTACCGCAATGACCTCACCTGTGCCTTTCACCAAGGGGCACCTGGCCATGATGTGGAACGCTGTTATGCCCAAGAAAGCTGTTCAAGACCTGGTTCGAAACAAAGTGTTGACTTTCAAAGACGAGAACCCCAATGTTCAAACTAACCCTCTACCAAATCATAATCCCTCTGTTCATTTTGTCCAGCCCTGCCTAGCTACAAATGCCATCCTCAATGTGCAAAGTATCAAGACTCCTCTGGTTCCTATCCATAGAAAAATGTGTGAAGCGAAGATGTTCGATCATGATCACTCAGCTTGTGAAGTGTGTCTGTCAGATCCTCATGGGTGTTCCCAAGTTCAAAAGGACATCGAAAGTTTGATGGATAAGGGAGAATTATTGGTAACAAAGAAAAATGAAGATGTTTGCGTTATAACACCAGAATTTAGCGCTGCGGACCATTTGTAGATGATTTATAACAGTGGTGAATCCAATATACCCCGGCTTACAATTCGTATGCCAGGATTTGTGCCTTATACCTCTGAGAAAGCCATACCTTATAGGTACCAAGCTACTATGGTACAAGATGGTGTGGAGACAACTATTCCTCCTTTGACCTCTGTGAGCAATGTTACGGACAGTAGTAGAATCCTGAGAAGTGGGCGTGTCATCCAAGGGGCAGCCCCTCAGAAGCCAAATGTCCCAGCTGTTGAGAAGACACCAATTTGTGTTCCTAGTAAACCATTTGAAAGAGAGTATGAAGATTCAAATGAAGTGATGAAGTTGATCAAAAGAAGTGAGTATAAGATAGTGGATCAGTTGTTGCAAACTCCGTCTAAGATTTCTATGTTGTCTCTGTTGATGAATTCTGATGCCCATAGGGAGGCATTGATGAAAGTGTTGGATCAAGCCTATGTTGAGATAGATGTGACCTTAAGTCAGTTTGGAGGTATGGTGGGAAATGTGACTGCTTGTAACAATCTGAGTTTCAGTGATGAAGAGCTCCCCGAGAAAGGGCGGAATCATAATTTAGCATTGCATGTGTCAGTTACTTGCAAGTCAGATGCTTTATCTAATGTGTTGGTGGATACTGGGTCGTCTTTGAATGTGATGGCCAAGACTACTTTGGACAAACTTTCATACAAGGATGCTTATATGAGATTGAAGTATGTGCAAGAGGGGAAGCTGGTGATTGTGAATGGAGAGGAGGCCCTACTTATCAGTCATTTGTCAAATTTCTCATGTATTGGTGCGGATGAATCAGACGGTACTTCATTTCAGGGACTCTCCATTGAGGAGAAAGGTCCGAACAAAGCTGAGACATCTATGGCATCTCTAAAAGATGCGCAAAGGGCTGTGCGTGAAGGAAAGACTTCTGGTTGGGGAAGAGTGTTGCAATTATCAGAAAACAAGAACAGGTCATGTTTGGGCTTCACTCCGTCTACCAGGATGGGAAAGAGGGAACCATTTGAAGATGTTTTCCGCAGTGCTGGTTTTATCAACACTCCTCCAGAGATTAATGCTGTTATTGGAGATGAAGACGAAGAAGGACCACCGTCTTTTGTGACCCCAGGAGGAATATGCCACAATTGGATTGCTGTTGATGTCCCTTCAGTCATTCCTCTGTCTAAGTAATATGTTCGTCTTTTTTATGTTTTCAAAAAGAAAAAATCCTCTTGTCCCGCCCCAAGCAAGAGTGAAACTATGTTTGGGCTTTGTTTAATGCTTCAAGTATGTTAATGAAAATTGTCGTTTTTATCATGAATTTTTATATTTTCTTTATATCCTTTATTTCTAGAAAATGGTAACACAAAAAACCAAATATATATATTTTATTTTTCACCTTCTATTCTTCTTACTTTTATCAAATAAAAATTCTGCATTCTTATTTATTAAAAAAATCAATCATCAATCATATGCAGTGTAATACCCCACATTATTATCTAGAATATAATGTAGAATATTATAAATAGTACTGAGTTCATTACAATTACATTATTCAAATATGCACGCGCAGGTGCAGGAGTACAAACGAAATCATAAACATAGCGGAAAACAAGAACAACACGAATAGATAATAAGGAAGCAAGAAACTAAAATGCAATCCTCCAATAGCAGTAGCGACTCCAACACCAAAGTTTACCTATTCAACCTGTTTGCCTGTTTCAAATAGGGAGTGGGGTGAGACAGTCACTTCGTCCCAGTGAATTCTACTACCCTCCTAGGCTATAAAGCAAGGGCTCCTAATCAGTCCATAAGTAATAACTAACATAACATTATCATAATCATAATTATAAATAAAGTGTAACACACAAGGATATCTTATTGATTTTATTCCGCTAAGACACTTCGAGGTGAGCATGTCTCAAAGGCCCGCCATATCCGCTGATCGATTCGACCACGACATTAAGCTCACAATCATTTTCCTAATGGGTTATTCCATTGGAAGCCCATAAGCAGCATACTAAACCGCACATGATTGACTGATACTAGAGTGATTAACATACTACCATATTTATCCCAAAACCACGGGAACATACAAACTTAATTCTAAGTTATCCCTAGATTCATAATTGTGCCTGACTTCCCGTTTAACATTAAATACATTATATATCTGCAAGCTATCTATCTCAGAAGAGGACATAAAACGAGTGATCTTTTACTTGTTAAAATAGAAAAAGTGAGTAATTTCTGGGTTAGCTCGCTACGGCGAGTTACCAAGCTCGCCATGGCGAACTTACAGGTTCTGACCTAAACAACTCGCTAGGCGAGTTCATGCAGAAACAGCTCTGTTTTGCGAAAATCAACATTTTTCAAAGGTATCACCTACAATCATCCTCTGAGAAAGTGAAGAAGTTTAATATACTCAATATAGAACAGGATAGAAAAGAATTTAGGAGCTAATTCTCCTCACACAATTATTTCCTACTTTTCCTAAGTTAACATGCAATTTCATAATTTAGGGAATTCTAACTAAACTAGCCTAAGAACCCACCTGGAATGAAGCTTTAGACTTGAGTCCTGGGCTCTACAACAGCTACAGCAACTCCAGCAAGACCCACGAACAGAGGACTAGAATTTGGAATGTTGATGAGAAATGGCTTCTAATGTGATTCTAACTCTGGAACTTGTTTGATGTTTGATTCACTGAGGATTGAGGGTATTTATAGAGAGATTTCTGATGCTTAAACAGGGAGGAGTTTGTTCTGGTTCAAACATGCATGTGTTCTTAGTGGTTGAGAAAAAGGTGTGACTGACATTGTTAGTGTTTTGTTAGGTTCACATGGAAGAGATAAGAGGCTTCAGAGAATCTCTGAGAGCTCAGTTACAGGAAGAGGAATCTCTGGTATACAGTGGGCTTGAGGTGTTGCATGTGAAGGAAAACTCCAACCCTTTGTGTTAATGGAAAAATTGAGGAATTTGGTGTTATATTGTTGTTGTTGTTTTCACGAGGAGGAGGAGAGAAAAGGGGAGGAAGTGAGCATCAGTTCTGAAGTTTTGCAAATGAATATGGAGTTAGTTTGCATGTAGGTTAATTGGTTTACATTGGGTGGAAGTGTGACTCAATGGAGAGAGGGAGAGTATTTGAAATTTAAATCATATTCTCAATTAATCTCATGAGTAGGATTAAGGTATTAGTTGTGTAGTTTTTGATTTTTCTTGTAATCACTAATTCATACACATAATATCCCTAAATCCCATGAATTAATTGATCAATCCCTTCTAATTAATATTAAGTAATTAGACAAAACTCTAATTATAATTAATTAGATTATTTAGAATTTTGGGGATGTTACAATCTACCCCCCTTAAAGGAATTTCGTCCTCGAAATTTAGAAATTTACCTTAGAATAGGTGAGGATAGTTGTTCATCATATCGGATTCCAATTCCCAAGTGTATTCGCCGTTCGGAGACTGCGCCCATTCAACTTTGACAATGGGAATCCTCTTATTACGAAGAGTCTTGACATCACGATCGACAATTCGAACAGGATCAGGTTGATATGTCAAGTCTGGCTGAAGATCTATCTGTTCAATTGCTATAGGCTGATAAGGATCTGGAATGTACTTGCGAAGCTGAGAGACATGGAACACGTCGTGTAACCCTGACATAGAAGGTGGAAGAGCTAACTGATAGGCTACGGAACCGACGCGCCGAAGAATTTGATATGGTCCAATATATCTTGGGCAGAGTTTCTTGGTCCTAAACACACCACGCAATCCCAACTTCGGTGTAACCTTCAAGAACACATGATCGCCTTCATCAAATTCCAGAGGTCTCCTTCTCTTGTCAGCATAACTCTTTTGCCGACTCTGCGCAACCCTCATCTTTTCACGGATGGACTTAACCTTTAAAGTTGTCTCTTGAATAAGGTCTGGTCCTAACAATCCGCGATCACCGACTTCCGTCCAACATAAAGTGGTCCTACACTTTCTCCCGTACAAAGCTTCAAACGGTGCCATCCCTATACTGGAATGGTAACTGTTATTGTACGAGAATTCAATCAAGTGCAAGTAGTGGCTCCAACTACCACAATCTTCTAACACACAGGCACGAAGCATATCTTCAAGAGTTTGAATAGTTCTTTCAGACTGTCCATCTGTCTGAGGATGATGTGATGTACTCATTCTCAACCGAGTACCCATCGCATGCTGGAAGGCTTTCCAAAACCTAGAAGTAAAGATAGGGTCACGATCTGAAACGATACTGAGTGGTACACCATGCAACCTCACAATATGTTCTATAAAGATAGCTGCATACTGTGTGGCCTTATAGGTGGACTTCACATGAATGAAATGAGCCGACTTTGTCAATCTGTCCACAATTACCCAAATAGAATCTTGACCTTTCTGGTTACGGGGTAAACCTCCTACAAAATCCATAGCAATATGTTCCCATTTCCACTCCGGAACTTCTAGTGGTTGCAATGGACCTCCAGGCTTTTGGTGTTCAATCTTCACTTGTTGACATACCAAACATCGGGACACAAAATCTGCGATTTCTGCCTTCATATTCGGCCACCAGTAATTCTGTTTCAAGTCGTGATACATTTTGGTGGATCCTGGATGAATCGAGAACCCACTTTTGTGGGCCTCATCAAGAATCAGCCTTTTCAGTTCATTGCCGTTTGGTACACACAATCTCCCTTCATACAACATGGCACCATCTGAGGCTATTGAGAACTCTGGGTTATTCAATCTCCTCTGTAGGTCCATATCACTTTGTTGAGCCTGCACTACCCTTGAGCGCAGATCACAGGATAACTCCATTCGGTTTATTCTAATGCCACTCTTTCTGTAAACAACATTCAGATTCAGATCTCTGAACTTCTCATACAAGCCACATTGTTGCATTAAGAGTTCAGAGGCATATAAAGCTTTCCTGCTCAAAGCGTCTGCCACCTCATTCGCTTTGCCAGGATGGTAGTTGAGATTGAAATCGAAATCCTTCAAATATTCCATTCATCTACGCTGCCTCATATTCAGGTCTTTCTGATCAAACAGGTATTTCAGACTTTTATGGTCGCTGAAAAGATCAAATTGGACACCATACAAGTGATGCCTCCAAATCTTTAGAGCGAAAATAATAGCTGCCAATTCCAAATCATGGGTTGGATAGTTTTGTTCGTGTGGTTTCAACTGCCGAGAGGCATATGCTACCACAGCTCCATCTTGCATTAGAACACATCCAAGACCTTTATGTGATGCATCGCAATACACCACGTACTTCCGATTAGGATCAGGAATGACCAACACTGGAGCACTGGTCAACTTTTCTTTTAAGGTTCTGAAACTTACTTCACAATTAGCATCCCAAATGAAAGCAGTACCCTTCCTGGTCAAACGAGTCAAGGGTAAGGGGATTTCCGAAAATCCAAGAATGAACCTCCGGTAATAACCTGCTAATCCCAAGAAACTTCTGACTTCTGATACATTGTTGGGTCTTTCCCAGTTAAGAACTGCTTCCACTTTGGATGGATCAACAGACACACCGCCTTGGGAAATGACATGTCCCAGAAATTTAATCTCTGAGAGCCAGAATTCACACTTGCTGAATTTGGCGTACAATTTCTTTTCTCTAAGAACTTCCAAAACAATTCTGAGATGTTCAGCATGCTCCTCTTGGTTACGAGAATAGATCAAGATATCATCGATGAAGATGACAACAAATTTATCAAGGTAGGGCTGGAAGATTCTATTCATGTAATCCATGAATACAACAGGAGCATTAGTCAAGCCGAAAGGCATAACCAGGAATTCATAATGCCCATAACGCGTTCTGAACGCTGTCTTGGACACATCTGAGGATCTGATTCTGATTTGATGATAGTCGGAACGAAGATCGATCTTTGAGAACACGGTAGCACCTCTGAGCTGATCCAAGAGATCATCAATCCGAGGTAACAGATATTTATTTTTGATGGTGACCTTGTTAAGCTGACGATAATCAATGCACAAGCGCATGGTACCGTCCTTCTTTTTAACAAGTAACACGGGCGCTCCCCAAGGAGAGACACTAGGACGAATGAAATATTTCTGGAGTAATTCCTCAAGTTGAGTCTTAAGCTCATGGAGTTCTAATGGAGACATTCTATAAGGAGCGACTGAGATGGGCTGTGAACCCGGAACAAGATCTATGGAGAACTCTATTTCTCGCTCAGGTGGAAGACTCATAATATCATCAGGGAAAACATCCAGATACTCGCTAACTATGGGGATGTCACTAGGACTTAAACTAGACTCATGATCAATAGTGAACAAGACACTGAAACACTTGCTGCTGGCACCTAAGTACTGAATCATCTGGTGAGTATTTTGTAACAAAGCAGATAAGGCTCTACTTTCTGCAGAGGTTTCCGAAGGGATAAACAAATTCTTTTCCGCACAACCGATGTACACGGTGTTGGTTGAAAGCCAATCCATGCCAAGAACGACATCAAAATCCTTTAGAGGTAGACAGATTAGATCAATGTGGTAGACCTTACTTCCAACTAAGATGGGACAATTCTTACAGACTTTCTTTGAAGTGACTCTGCCGCCAGTAGCGACATCGACGGACATTGGTGGTATGAGGGGAACAGAAGGTATTCCTAACCGCATGACACAGTCTACGGCTATAAAGGAATTGGTGGCTCCACAATCAAATAAAACTAATACTTTGGACTGTCCTAACAAACAAACATCCATGATTAAAGAATTATTGGATCTTATTTCATTACAGTCTAGAGAGTATACCCGACCTTTATTCTTTGCGGATCCACTGGAGTCTCCGTGCTTTTTCAACTTCGGACACTCGTTCTTGAAGTGACCAGGTTGTTTGCAGTAATAGCACGTATTCTTGCCTTTCATGCATTCGCCACTGTGAGGATATCCACAGTTTGCACAGTTCTTAGGCGAGCGTTGAGAGTGGCTCTGCTTGCCCATGCTGGATGTACCCTTAGACTTCAAGTTCAAACCAAACTTCCCAAGCAAATCCTTCTTCTTCTGCAAGGTCTCACTCCTTTCCTTGTGAATATTGCTGAGGCTGGCTTCGGCGTGATAGCTTTTCTGCACTAGATCACCAAAATTAGTGATCTGCTGCATTGATACATCGTGTGCTATATCTGCTCGAAGCCCGATCCGGTATTTCTTCATTTTCCATGATTCGGTGGGGGCATCTTCCCCATCCGCCACATACCGGACCAGCTCATTAAACTTCATGGTATACTCGGCTACAGTCAAATTGCCTTGCTTCAACTCTGTTAATTCCCTTTCCATCTGAAACTGATAGCTTTCGGGAATGTAATAGCCAATAAAGAGACGCCTGAAGTTCTGCCAATTAATCTCCATCTGGCTGGCTTCCATGTAATTCTTGGTACCTTCCCACCAGTTACAAGTGTCACCCCTAAAGAAGCGGGAGACGAATGTTACTTTATCTGCTTCTGTGCAAGTCATAGAGTCCAGAATTCCACTCATCCTTTGCAACCATTCCCATGCCTTTGCGGGGTTATATTCGCCATAGAACTCGGGAGGGCTCATCCTACAAAATTCTCGGAAAGCAGCGCTCGACCCCAAGTTCTGAGGAGGGGGAGCATTCATGTGCTGCTGGAACATTGCCATAAACTCCTGATGCTGCTGCGCTTGCTGGGCCTGAAATTGCTGATGCTGATGCATCATCTCTACCCACATGTTGGCGTTAGCATCACCGAACACTTCTGGTTCCTCATCACTATCATGCCTTCTTGGTGGCCTTCCTGGTCCTCGTCTCGCTCCAGACATTATGCTCTAACTGCCCATATCAAGTCAAGTTAGCTAGGCTTCAAGTGACATGACACGTAGAACGTATGTAGGGAACCTAGACAACTACTGGGATTGGATTAGTAATTCTAATGACCTCACGCAAGATCTGAATCGACCTGCTCTGATACCAAATGTAATAGCCCACATTATTATCTAGAATATAATGTAAAATATTATAAATAGTACTGAGTTCATTACAATTACATTATTCAGATATGCACGCGCAGGTGCAGGAGTACAAACGAAATCATAAACATAGCGGAAAACAAGAACATCACGAATAGATAATAAGGAAGCAAGAAACTAAAATGCAATCCTCTAATAGCAGCAGCGACTCCAACACCAAAGCTTACCTATTCAACCTGTTTACCTGTTTCAAATAGGGAGTGGGGTGAGACAGTCACTTCGTCCCAGTGAATTCTACTACCCTCCTATGCTATAAAGCCGGGGATCCTAATCAGTCCATTAACTAATTAATTTAAGTGTTAATAATAAGTTTTGTATGTTGCTAAATTAATTTTTCTTGATTATTATTTATTATGAACTCTTAATTATTTTTTATTAAAATGTTGCTCTCTGCCCTTTGTTTATTTATACTATGATTACATGATTTTTCTTATTTATTTTATTTTATTTGTGTAAATTAAGTATAGGATTTATATGTTAGGATTTTAGATAATTTTATTTGATATTTTCACTTGTTAATTGATGTTTAAGTTTGTTCTATGCTTATTGATATGCTTGAACCTTACTCCCTATTTTTTGCTCTAAGTTTTTGGTTTGTGATGAATTAGTCCTAAATATCTTGATTAATTTGCAATTTATGCTTTATTTAATTAAACTTATAAATATGCATGTGTGTGGATTGAAAATGCTTGATATTTTTATATGTTATTTCTCATGACACGATAAATTATTATGCTTGATTGTTCTTGGTTGCCCCTACTTCATGTATGCCTTGTATGTTGTTTTACCATTTACGACGTTTGCTTCGTGCTTTACGTTTATTAATTGTTACGCTTATATTCTATCATACGCTTTACATTGGTCACGCTTTATGTTTATAATTTGCCTCCATGATACATTGTGTGTGCTTTATATTTACTTCTTATTATTATATTAGTCATTATTATCATTAATCATTTAAATTCCCCTTCGCATGTTCCCCCCCGGTTGTATATTTTAATGCGCGTAATTGGCGCAATTTATTTTCGTTCATTATCATCATTATTATCATTAATCATTTAAATTCCCCCTTTGCATGTTTCCCCCCGGTTGTATATGCGTGTAATTGGCGCAATTTATTTTTGTTCATTTATTTATCATCATTTGTATCCCCTTTGCATGTTTTCCCCCGGATGTATTGTGTGATTTAAGTTTTATGCATTTATTATTATTCGCTTGTATGGTTAGTATAGTAATCCGGAGAAAGGGCGTCGCCTCGAATTGTGTGTCGTTGTGGAGTGTCTTTGCGCGATTTAACGTTTTAGGTTGTTTATATTAGAATGATAGAACCCTCGCTTGAACCATTACCTTTTTAGCCAAAAATAGAGGTCAACACCTCTTCTCAAAAAACATCCAAAACATGTCACTTATTAAAATACTTTTCAAAATACTTGGATTTTAAACCAAGTCATTCAATCAATCAAACAATTATTTTCTTTAGGAGAAAACACTTGGTTTTTTTTTTTAAAGCAAGTTGCATTTTCAAATCCAATCAAATTTTCTTTTTTTAATAAAACCTTGGATTTCAAACCAAGAGCATTTTGACATTCAAAAATCATTTTCCTAATAAATCATTCTATTTTCCCTAAATTTATACACTTTTTGCAAACAAACAAAATCAAGCGCTTAGATTAAAAAATACAAGAGGTTCCTATAGGATACTATAGACACATAGGGTGCTAATACCTTCCCTTCGTGTAACCAACCCCCTTACCTCGATCTCTTTACTTAGGGTGTTTAACGGACTTTCTCCCTTCTTCGGAAAAATCAAAGCTCGGTGGTGTAATTAATATTTTGAGATTCAATACTTATCAATAGCTTGATATCCAAAAAGCACCGCGACAGGTGCAGCAGGAAGCAAAATCATAGTGACGACACGTAGCAGTTTAATTGCTTCAATGATGGGTACTCTTCCCTCGTACGTTTTGGAAGGTCTTTCTCCTACAGATTGTTTATCTTTGTTTCTCAAGTGGGCATTTAAGGAAGGTGAAGTAAATAAATATCCAAACCTAGTGGAGATTGGAAAAGAAATTGTGAAAAAATGTGCAGGAGTTCCACTTGCTGTGAGAACATTAGGAAGTTCCTTATTCTCGAAATATGATTTTAAAAAGTGGGTATATGTGAGAGATTCTGAGATATGGAACTTAGAACAGAAGAAAGATGATATTTTACCTGCATTAAAGTTAAGCTATGATGAAATGCCATCCTATTTGAGGCAATGCTTTGCTTATTTTTCCCTTTATCCCAAAGATTACACGTTCTCTTGTGATGATATTACTAGGCTTTGGCTAGCGCTTGGATTAGTACAATCTCAGAATGGAAGTGAACAACTGAAGGATATTGCAAGAGAATATCTAGACGAGTTAAATTCTAGATCATTTCTTCAATATTACGATAACATTAACATTCCTGACTATTTCAAAGTACATGATTTGATACATGATCTTGCTGGGTATGTTTCAAAAGAGGAGTGTGTAACTGTCAACTCACATACTAGGAATATACTTGAACACACAAGACACGTATCAATTGTTGAAAAAATTTCAGTAGACAATGCTTTGTTCCCAATGTCCAGCAGTTTGAGAACTATATTATTTCCCATCGAAGGAGTGGGCCTTGACACGGGAACTGTATTGGATACTTGGATATCAAGATACAAATACTTACGATATTTAGATTTAAGATATTCTTCCGTTGACACTCTGCCTAAGTCAATTGCTAAATTGCAGCAGTTGCGAGTTCTCGACCTTACTCATAATTTGAATATCACAAGACTTCCCCATTCTATTTGCAAACTCCATAATTTGCAAGTCTTGAAACTCACTGGATGCACGGAGCTTGAAACATTGCCTCAAGGGTTCGAGTTGTTGATTAGCCTTCGAGAACTGTATATAACCACAAAGCAGTCAGTTATGTCACTGACAGAATTTGTAAACTTGAACCACCTTCAAGTTCTGGTTTTTAAGAATTGTGACAATATGAAGTTTCTATTCAGCAAGGCACAACAACTAACTTCCCTTGAAATATTGTCTGTCAGTTCATGTGGTAGCCTAGAGTCCTTACCTCTCTTTATTTTTCCTAAACTACAGACTCTGATTATTTCAGACTGTCAGATGATAAACTTGTCATTGCACAACGAAATTCCAATCCAAAGATTGACAGTGAACCAGTTATATATTGGAAATCTTACGGGGTTTCTGACATTTCCTGGTTGGATTGAAGGTGTTGTAGATACTTTAGAGACCTTACAAATTTATGAACTTCCTAATCTCAAGACACTTCCCGAGTGTCTAACAAGAATGACTCGTCTTAAGAGGCTTCAGATTTTTGACTGCCCTCAACTGTTGAGTCTTCCAAATGACCTGCATCACCTCACAGCCCTTGAAAATTTAATCATATATGATTGTCCTAAATTGTTCCAAAAATATCAGCCTCAGCTTGGCGAGTACTGGCACAAGATTGCTCACATAAAAAAAATTGAGGTGGAGGAATGAAGTCATCTACCCTTGAAGGTAAATATTTCACTTTATTACTTCCATGACCCCCTTTCTATGTTTGTCCTAAATATATTTTCTTTTATTTACTCGGCAAGGTAGGTGATGAGGCTGAAGTGGAAAAGGGATATGCAGCATGAAGGCAGCTATACAAGACTTTGTATTGTGGGTGAAATTATTTAGATAAAAATTGTTGATCAAGAATCTTTTGCTTTTCTTTGAATAAAAGTTATGCACATGAAATTATCTTTATATTTGTCCTTAAAGGATTGCATGCCATTCTCACATGCTTCAATCTTAAATAATTGTTTCCTCATTTTAAGAACATTGTCATAAGTATACTATACAGTTTAGTTACTCTTTTAATCTTGATGGAGGAAGATATTAATTGTGTACACACTATACCTCTGCTTAAACTCAGCTCTGACTAGGCAATCTGCTGTAAGAAATTAAGTGAAAATAAAAATACTAAAAGTATTTTGGTTGATGGCATGGAACTAGAATGAGCTCTATTGATAGAAAACTTACCAATTATCAAATATGCTGAAAATATTGACTTTCTTGTCTTGTGAGATGAAAACCATGAGAGTCGGTTAAAGATGAATCATTCGAAAAAATGTAGTTTCATAAGTTGTTCCTTTTCTTTGTATATTGTTTTATGACTAATAATTGATCTCTATAATTTTAACTATTTCTCTTAAGGCGCACTCTAAGCCTGCCAGCAAAAGCAAAGTAACAGGATACAAGGGAATCATGTAGTGCGTTGGCATGGGTCCAATCAATAATGTTCTATACAGGGACAACAAGCCACAGCAACCAATGTTGACTAACTTCATTGTATAAACTCCATGAATTATGAATTTTATCTGAAGGCACAGTTATTATCACTTTTCATTTTTTAATTTAAGAGTAAAAATTGGTAGCAGACTCACAAATCAATGCCACCATATCCAGCCAACAAAGGAAAACAAACAAAAATTATATGTTATTGTTGTCCTGCAAACTTTTTCAAATATGGTGTGCTGCTTATTTCTTATTTTATGTATGTGCGAACATGTTCCTTCTTTTTATAATATTAGAATTTGGGAGATTTATATTCAACTACAAAAGCTAGTTTAAGAGTTGAGGTTTGCACTATCCATTATAAAGGCTATCTATACCATATTTCTAGCCAATGTGAGACTTCTAACACATCCGCTCACGTTTAGAACCGAACAAGCTGGAACGTGAAATCAACAACAACGGATGACCCAAATATGAGAGGTCTCCACAACAAATAACAAATGGATCTAAGATATGCTTTGATACCATATTAGAATTTGGGAGGTCTATACTCAACCACAAAAGCTACCTCAACTATCAAGCTAACTTTTGTGCTTGAGTATAGACTTCCCAAATTTTAATATATAAGATAAACTTTTTATTTATTTGGTTCTTCTAACAACTTTACCACGAATGTAACTAGTAAACTATTATTGATCACTTCTGAAAATATATGAACAAGTATGAATATTATCTGAAGGCACAAATACTATCATAAACTTACATTAACATGGTTGAATCGTTTGTCTTTGATGTTGCTGATTCGCTGCTTGGGAAGCTTGCTTCATATGCCTATGAAGAGGCTTCTCGAGCCTATGGTGTGTATGAAGATCTACAAGAGTTCAAAGATACTTTGTCAATTGTTAGAGGTTTGTTGTTAGACGCAGAGGAGAAGAAGAATCAACAACATGCCGTGCGTGACTGGCTAAGGCAGATTCAAAGCATCTGTTCTGATGCTGAAGACGTATTAGATGGATTTGAGTTACAAGACAAGCGGAAACAAGTTGTGGAAGCTTCTGGCAGCACAAGTATGAAGGTACGCCACTTCTTTTCATCCTCTAATCCACTCGCTTTCCGTTTTAAGATGGCGCAACAAATCAAAGATATTAGGGACAGATTGGATAAGGTAGCATCTAATGGGACCAAGTTTGGACTTACAAACATCAACATTAGTCCAGGACTTGTTGTCCAAAGGAGAGAAATGACTTATCCCGATGTTGATGCTTCAAGTGTCATAGGAAGAGAGAGTGATAGGGAAATAATTATCAAGCTTTTGATGCAACCACATCCTCAAGGAGACGGTGATGCTGATAAAAGTATGTGTGTTATTCCCATTGTGGGAATAGGAGGTTTGGGGAAAACCACACTTGCAAAGTTGGTGTTCAATGACAAGAGGGTGAATTTCCAATTGAAGATGTGGGTGTGTGTCTCCAATGCTTTTGAGATCAAACAGATAATTATTAATATCATAAACTCTATTTCTGCTTCTGCCCCAACGTTTACTTTTTCTCACCAAGAAAACATTAAAGACTTAGATATGGTGCAGCTTGTAAGTCGTCTGAGATCTAAACTTTCTGGTCAGAAGTTTTTACTCGTGTTAGATGACATATGGATTGATGATCGTGCACAATGGATTGAGTTGAAAGATTTGATAAAAGTTGGCACGGTAGGAAGCAAAATATTGGTAACAACGCGTAGTAGAACAATTGCTTCAATGATGGGCACTGTTCCTTCGTATGTTTTAGATGGCCTTTCTATGGATAATAGTTTGACTTTGTTCGTTAAATTAGCATTTGAGGAAGGCGAAGAGGAAAAATTTCCTAATCTAATGGAGATTGCAAAGGAAATTGTGAAAAAATGTCTAGGAGTTCCACTAGCAGTGAAAACATTAGGAAGAAGTTTGTATTCAAAATTTGATTTAAATAAGTGGGAATTTATAAGAGATTCAGAAATATGGAATTTAGAACAAAAAAAAGATGATATTTTACCTGCACTAAAATTAAGCTATGATCAAATGCCATCCTATTTGAGGCACTGTTTTGCTTATTTTTTCCTATATCCCAAAGGTTATATCTTCAGTGCTAATAGTAGGGTTAAAATTTGGATAGCCCTAGGATTAGTGGAATCCCGTAATGGATGTGAAAATCTGGAGAATATTGCACGAGAATATATAGATGAATTCCATTCAAGGTCATTGCTTCTAGATTTTTCGGACGAAGGCCAGCTTTTCAGTTTCAAAGTCCACGATTTGGTGCATGATCTTGCATTGTATGTTGCAAAGGATGAGTGTGTTCTAGTACAGTCCCATACTCGAAATATACCCAACCAAGTGAAGCACGTGTCTATAGTTGAAAAGGATTCACTTGATCATGCTCAGATTTTAAAGTCCAAACAAGTAAGAACTATATTGTTTCCCATTCGTGGAATGGGTCTTGACAATGCTTCTCTTTTGGACACATGGTTATCAAGATACAAATTCTTACGGATTTTAGATTTAAGTGATTCTTCAATTGATATCATACCCGATTCAATTGCTAGATTAGAGCACCTGCGCACTCTCGATCTATCTAATAACAGCAAAATCAAAAGACTTCCCCATTCTATTTGCAGGCTCCAAAATTTGCAAGTCTTATTACTTTCTGGATGTATGGAGCTTGAAACACTACCTAAAGGATTAGGGAAGCTGGTCAGCCTTCGAAAACTGTCTATAACGACAAAACAATATGTTCTTTCACAAAACGAATTTGCAAGCCTCAACTGTCTTCAAACTTTGGATTTTGATCGTTGTGACAATTTGAAATTTTTGTTCGATGGGGCACACCAGCTTACTTTCCTTGAAACACTGATTGTTGAATCATGTGGAAGCTTGGATTCCTTACCTCTTTATTGTTTCCCTAAATTACAGACTTTGTACCTTAAAGACTGTAAGATGTTAGATTTGTCGTTTAACAACGAAAATCCGATTCAAAAATTGAAGATGAAATGTAATATCTGAGCTAAATAATAGTTACACATGATTTATACTATAGTATTTATTTAACATAGGAGAGGATAATTTTGATAATTGGGATAAACATGTTATAATAGATAAACATAACCCAAACCTGTAACACCCTCTAATTTTATTAAATGAATAAAGATAATTTTAATTATATAATAATAATAATAATAATAATAAAAAATAAAATCATGTTTCTTCTAGAAATACCAAGCTGCCACGTGAAGCAAGAGAAACAGATTGCTATAAAAATCAAAACAAGAGATTTCAATTTCTTCTGGACTCTTCTTCTTCGATGTTGGAAAAGCCTTTTATACCCATGGCTTAAAATCTTCCTGCTTCCATTTTCTAGCACTTGGGGAAAACTATGGCAAGCATAATTCTTCACTTATATTTTTCTTATTGAATTAGAAGGAGCTAAAAGAATTTCACGGAATAAAGCGAGAAATAGATATTAAGGAAGTTTGGGAAAAATTGAAGCTACTCAAAATTCTCACTTTATCCATCAATTTCTTCTTGTGTGATCAAATTAACAAGGTGAGTTCCTTAAACTAAGTTATAAATCTTTTAGTAGAAGTAGAATATTGATGAATAGAATTTCTCATTGTGAAACTGGGTGATAAGGTTGGAGAAGAAAATGATAGTTTACTCTAGCATCTCTTGTTTTGGAGAGAGAGATGCGACTATGACATATTATGAGAGTTTTGTTTTCCAATCTGCATACTGATGTCAAGTATGTTTTATAAAAGTTAGCTTTGACAATATACCATATGTGTGTTGTTATTCCTTTTGATTCCCAAGGTAGTTTGTTTTCAAATGCTTAACATGCAGGGTATTATTTTAAAAATCTGCTCTCAGGTCCGAGTAGTTTTGTGACAAAGTAATCATGTGGTGTATGTGCATATAATGATACAAGATAGTTTTTATATACTTTGTCGATATTCAATCAACATTTAGAGAACTACGTGGCTCTGATTCCCTAATCGTTTGGGATACGTAGGACCAGGGATCCTCCCTGTCGAGCTATAATTCAGTCTCTATTTAGATTACGTGTGAGCTATTTAACGTAAGATTTAAATTTAATTTTGATTTATATACTTTGACATACATTTGATGTGTTGAGAAATATGGTTTTGAGATATATTTTTAGAACCACGGTTATAATCACTATGACCTAGGTGCACCTAGTAATATAATTTCGGTTAGGGAGAATTACCCGTTAGATGGAGCCACCCCTATGGAAAGGCCGCCATTAGGAGGAGAGGGCTATCAACGAGATGTAAACTCCCTGATTGATAGATTTGATATTTTCATGAGTCGAGAGAAAAGAGCTATCCGTTAGATGAAGCTACCACTAAGGGAGGCCACTCTTAGGAGGAAAGAGCTATCAACGAGATGGAGCTAGCTCTCGGTTTTAGCATTGTTAAGGACCGGAAAAATTTGATGATTTGTTTTCCGAATCGAGCAGAAAAGGGCTATCCGTTAGATGGAGCCGCCACTAAGTGAAAGGCCGCTCTTAGGAGGAAATGGCTATCAACGAGATGGAGCCATCTCTCGATTATCTCGCAACGAATTTTTGTTTGATTTTATTTAATTGGATTTTTTTTTATTTTCTTTTAAGTTGATTATTTTGAAATTCTAGCTAATTATTATTTTTAAGTAAAAGGGTCATTTTGAAAATTTTATATTTATTAATTGTTAAATTGGTCATTAGGCTTGCCGGACTAGTACTAGTTCGTGTGCCGGTCACGATGTGAGTTTGGGTCGTGACAAAGTTGTTATCAGAGCCTGATTTGCAATGTTATATGAAATTCCAATAATGTGTGCAATTTACAAGCAAGTAGCTATTAAATTGTGCGCAATTTACTAGTACTAGTTCGTGCGCCGGTCACGATGTGAGTTTGGGTCGTGACATAAATTGTGATTTAAGTAGCTAAACAAGTTTAGAGTGATAAGACCTTTGGAACCAGCACTTATCTATAGGAAAAATCTATCAAAAAATTTATGAATCCTGAGATTAGCTACAACTTCGGAACAATCACTTAAGAGGATGACCCATGGCGACCACTTCTGTATGTTCATGGCGACCGTCGTGCCAGTTCTTGAGAGGAAGAGCCAACAATAGTAGTTGTTTTTATTAGGATTATTCACTTCTGTCCTGTACCTCATGAAAGCTCAGTTTACATTTTTATCTAAGTTTCATTTCAACAAATAACAAATGCTAAGATTTTATCAGGAATGTAGTATCCTAATGAAAGCTCAGTTTACAAGTTTATCTCTAAACCAAACCGCATGGAGCTTTGCCCCTCGCACCCCAACCCTCCTAATCGAAACCCAATTAAAATGGCACATCAAATCAACAAGATTAAGGGCAGATTAGACAAGGTAGCAGCAGATGGAACAAAGTTTAGACTTGTGTGTGTTGATCCACGACTTGTTGAGCAAAGAAGACAAATGACTTATCCTGATGTTAATACTTCAAGTGTAATAGGAAGAGAAAATGAGATCAATGAAATTATCAATCTTTTGATGCAGCCACATCCTCAAGGAGATGGTGATGGTAATAAAAGTATATGCGTCATTCCAATAGTGGGAATTGGAGGATTGGGGAAGACCACACTTGCAAAGTCAGTGTTCAATGATAAGAGAGTGGATCGAATTTTCCAATTGAAGATTTGGGTGTGCATTTCTGATGATTTCGACATCAGAAAGATAATCATTAAAATCATCAACTCTGCCACAGCTTCCTTTTTTACTTCAACTTCCACACCATCGTGTAGTCTTACTCACAAAGAAAACATCAACAACTTTGATATTGTGCAACTAGTAATTAATCTGAAACAAAAACTTTCTGGTCAAAAGTTTTTACTCGTGTTAGATGATATGTGGAATGGTGATCGTGCGAAGTGGCTTGAATTGAAAGATTTGATCAAAGTTGGCGCACCAGGAAGTAAAATTATGGTGACAACACGTAGTAACTCAATTGCTTCAATGATGGGTGACGTTTCATCGTATGTTTTGGAAGGTCTTTCTCCAAAGGATTGTATATCTCTATTTGTCAAGTGGGCATTCAACGAAGGAGAAGAAAAAAAATATCCTAATCTAGTAGAGATTGGAATAGAAATAGTGAAAAAATGCCAAGGGGTTCCACTAGCCGTGAGGACATTAGGAAGTTCTCTCTTCTCAAACTTTGATACGAGTAAGTGGATAATTGTTAGGGACTCTGAGATGTGGAATTTAGAACAAAAGAAAGATGATATTTTACCTGCGCATAAATTAAGTTATGATCAAATGCCATCATATCAAAGTGTACTATTTCCCATCTTTGGATTGGGTGTTGGAAATGAAAGTGTTCTAGATATGTGTGTATCAAGATACAAATACTTGCGTTATTTAGATTTAAGTAATTCTTCGTTTGTAACTATGCCCAATTCAATTTCAAAATTAGAGCACCTGCGTTTTCTTGATCTTTCTTTCAATGACCAAATCAGAACACTACCAAATTCCATTTGCAAACTCCTACAATTACAAGTATTGTTGCTCAGTGGTGGCACCATGCTTGAAAATTTGCCTAAAGGATTAGGGAAGCTAATCAGCCTTCGCCGTCTGATTGTAACAACTAAACAATCTGTTTTGCCACATGATAAATTTTCAAGCTTGATCCATCTTCAAACTTTGAGTTTTCATTATTGTGATAACATAAAGTTTTTGTTCAGACAAAAACTCCCTTCCATTGAAGAATTGTATTTTGAATCATGTGGTTCCCTAGAGTCCTTACCTCTAAATATTTTCCCTAAATTACAGACTTTGTACATTATCGAATGTGACAAGTTAAACTTGTTGTTAAACAATGAAAGTCCAATCCAAACATTGAGGATGAAACATTTGTGTCTTGTAGGTTTCTCAACACTTGTGACATTACCTGAATGGATTGTATGTGCTAAGGACACTTTAGAGACCTTGCTAATCATGAACTTACCTAATCTTAAGGTTCTTCCGGTGTTCCTAACTATAATGACTCGTCTTAAGAGGCTCTTTATATTTCAATGTCCTCAACTCTTGAGTCTTAGTGACATGCGTTGCCTCACTGCACTTGAACATTTGAGCATAAATGGTTGTCCTGAGTTGTGCAGAAAATGTCAGCCTCCAATTGGTGAGTACTGGCCCATGATTGCTCACATCAAAACCATTTTCATTGGAGAACTAACAGGACAGGAGGAGGAATGAAGTCGTCGACTTCAAATTCGGTAAACATATTACTTTATATATCAAATAAGTGTTGGTTGTGTTTGATAGATAGTATGCTACTATATATGTTATATTCATTTTAAGGGTAATTTCATCCTTTTAATTGCTATATGTTTACCTCTTTTTTCTTATGAACTTATAAATGTTTTCCTTTTTCTATTGAAAGTTTGCGATCTGTTAGCTGCCTCTTTTTTTTTCTTCTTCTCTATATTTGCATTGTAAAAAGATTAATAGGTAGCACCAACACCTCCTAAACCAATTTCCAGTTGAAAAATATAAGGTCTGAACTGAAATTGGGAATTTATAAATCATCATGAAATTCGGAATTTTTAAACACTAAACTTGATCCGACTATTAACTATGATTAGACCTTGCATCACCTTGTTTAATGAACTCTACAAGGTTCCCTCAGTAGGATGGTTAATTAATATTTGTTGTTGATAGTAATAATTGTTAGTTTAAAGCTTCTAGTTACAATACACCTTCTTTGCAACTTTAACCCTTTCTTTCAATTGTCATTTTAACTAATAGAATGAGATCACAAAATTCCAACGCTAACATTGTGTGAATTTTCAAAATGACATAGTTTCATAAATAACAAATAAGTATATATTTGGCTTTAAGTAAAAATGAACTTGTTTTGAGAGTGACATTTTCTTTATTTACTGGGTATTGTAGATGATGAAGCTGTGTAAAAGGCATATGCAACTTGAAGAGTCACAAGAGAGAGAGCAAAGCAGTAGTTGATGGCGTTGGAGAAGATGAATGCCATACTTTGATTTCTAGTACTAAGAAACATATTTATGTGTACTTAGCATTTTTATTGGATTTGAAAGTGATTCCTTTTGTATTGTTGATATTGCTCTGCCACTGGATTTTACTGATAAGGTTTTTAATGAGACAGAAGTTATTTCGGGTTTTTAAGTTTTGCTCTAGTCTCCAAGTTTGTATATTGTATTTTCTTATTATTCAATAAAATTTACCAATACGTACTCTTACAAAAGTGGTTAGACTTGTAAAAGATAATTTATTAATATATTCATACCTGTATTGTCAATAATTCGGTAAGTTAAAATACCTCTTAAATAATGTAGGTTGTATATTTGGTAAAATTGTGATCATGAAACTTTTTTAGTCGTTTCCTTTATTTGGATTGTACAGGTTTGTTAAGAATATAAATTGGAGATACTTGACAAAATGCTTCAACTGCTTATTTGATGATCATATCCTGGACTGTGTAAAACACACAATAAATTAATTACTATATGATATTATAAAAGAGAGTCATGAAGCATTAATTTACTAAAAATATCTAGAATTTGTATTAGCCTTCAGGAACTGTGTACATAACCACAAAGCAACTAGTTATGTTACTGACAGAATTTGCAAACTTGAATATGAAGTTTCTATTCAACGAGGCACAGCAACTCACGTCCGTTCAAACATTGGGCGTTCATTCATGTGGTAGCCTAGAATTCTTGCCTCTCTTTATTTTTCCAAAATTACATACTCTGATAATTTCAGACTGTGAGATGATAAACTTGTCGTCGTACAACGAAATCCCTATCCGAAGATTGATGATAAACCATTTATATATCCGGAAACTTACAGTACTTCTGGCATTACCTGGATGGATTGTAGGTGCCATAGATACTCTTGAGACATTACTAATTATGAACTTCCCAAGCTTAAGAGACTTCATATTTTTGACTTCCCTCTATTGTTGAGTCTTCCATGTTACCTGCAACACCTCACTACACTTGACGATTTGGTCATATATGAGTACTGATATATTATTTTGTCACATTTATGATCCTTTTCTAAGTTTGGGCCAATATCAATTCCTTTCAATCAAATGGTTTTTTGTTGCTCACAAGAGGTTTGAGAATTATATTATTTCCCATTGAAGGAGTGGGCCTTGACAGTGAAATTTTGCTGGATACATGGATATCAAGATGGAAAAACTTACGATATTTAGGTTTAAGAGATTCTGCATTGTAGACTTTGCCTAATTCAATTGCCAAATTGGAACACTTGCGAGTTCTTGACCTTATTCATAATTGCAAAATCAGAAGACTTCCTTATTCTATATGCAAACTCCAAAATTTGCATGTCTTGATAATACTCACTGGATGTGTGAAGCTTGAAACAATGCCTCAAGGGTTAGGGAGGTTGATTAGCCTTCGGGAACTGTATATAACCACAAAACAGTCAGTTATGACTGGCAGAATTTGCAAACTTGAACCATATTCAAGTTCTGGCCTTTCGTGATTGTGAGAATACGAGTTTCTATTCAATGAGACACAACAACTGTCTTCTGTTGAAACATTGTATGTTCATTAATGTGGCAGCCTAGAATCCTTACCTCTTTTTGTATTGCCTAAATGATAGACTCTGATAATTTTAGACTGTTGGATGGTAAATTTGTCAGCGTACAATGAAAGCCCAATCTGAAGATTATGATAAACCGTTTATATATTGGAGAACTTACAGGACTTTTGACATTGCCTGAATGGATTGGAGGTGCCGTAGAGACCTTACTAACTTATGATCTTCCCAATCTTAAGACCCTTCCTGAGTGTATAACAACAATGACTCGTCTTAAGAGGATCCATATTGGTGACTGCCCTCAACTGTTGAGACTTCCAACTGATTTGTATCGCCTCGCTGCCCTTGAATATTTGTGCATATATGGTTGTCCTGAATTGTACCGAAAATATCAGCCACTGTATGGTGAGTATTGGCTCATGATTGCTCACATCCAAATACTTCAATTATAGAAGCATGAGGCGAAGTAGAGAAATAAAGTCATCTACCCTTGAAGGTAAATATATCATTTTATCCCTTCCATGATTCCTTTATGTGTTTTGGCTAAATATTAAACAAAATTATGACGTTGAATAAAGAAAATAACAAAAACACTCTTACAATATTGGAATTGCATGCGGATCTTCCGGACCAAGATCTACTGTAGTAATAAATACACAGTTTTCTATCTCGACCGTCAAACTTAGATCAAACGGTTTAAATTCAAAACTATGTCTTTTAAGTTAAAATGATTTCAACTGTTGATTTAATTGGACAGCTGATATCGGTTACACCGTCCTGGTGTAACTAGAGGAAATCCAATTAGGGATCTTTCATTTTCAAAACAATATTTAGTTAAGTAATCAAGTGCCAAATGATAATAATATATAAATACTGATGCTACAATATGTGAAGCTATGGCTCCTACATGTCATTTACTAGCTGAGCCTCTATATGTATCTTTAAGTTATGTACTCAGCTCTCTTTTATATGGTAGCTAATTGCTAAAGCTATTGCTGATTTGTACAGAACCTGCCTATTGCTTTGTTGCAGATATATCATTGATGAAAAGAACAGATTATCCGGTAGAGGTGCTGAAATCACCGAGGCGCCTAATGTTTTCCATTTTATTAGGTTTTCAATTTAATTTTCTAAACTATACAAAATCTGTAATTAATTTATTTTTGGGAATACGATTCTGTAATGGTGAGGCCTACTCTGCCCCTTGATAATTTGGGGGTAGAGTAGCAAAAGTCACAAGTCACAAGTTACATATGCACATAGAATATTCAGAGCTGTGTAAGTTCATATCCAAAATAATCAGAAGATAATTTTTCAATTTTGACATAAATTTCATTAACTTGGAATACTATTTTGAAAACTGATTCATGTTCATCAATATGGTCAAGGCGTTGAAGTAGGACTGTTTGGAAAATAGTCTTTATTCTCACCATTAGATCATCATGCTGCAATCATAACATTTATTTTTTGCTTTAATGTTGAATAGTAAGTAGTGCCTGCGCATAGAGCAAAACATCACTGTTATAGCTTAATCCAAACTTCATAATACAGGACCTATAGTTATATATATGATCTCTTTTGAATTAAAACATGATTATATATATGTAAATATTAAGACTGATAATTATATATATGTAAACATTAAAAAAGAGTTCTGTTTAAAAATTTGAAGAAATCAGATATAAATTATACATCTTCTGACACTAATTAAACAGAAGACTGATCTACAATCTTTCACATGTGTTACATGTTACATGGTAAAACCAATGATAACTTTATTATTGCTGTCCATATAAAAAATAATAATAAACTATAACATTAACAATTTGTATTATTGCATTGGTTCATCCATTAATAAAATAAGCTTTCGAGTTGAACTTGTTATGTTGTAAATAAACAAATTTAATATTAACAATTATGGTGTGTCATAATAAGGGAAAGCGGTAACATCAGCTTGAGGCAGCCATAATATTGTGATGTTTCCTGCCTGCTGCTGCCGGTCGCCACTGGCCTCGCCATTAAATCACTCTGTTGTTTTTTTATGGAGGCTTAATATGGTCACTAGAAACAAAATCCCCACTTTTCAATTAAGCTTTCATTAAGTCAAATGCAAATAGAAGTCAAATGCTACCAACTTAGTTGTATAAAGTTTCTCGTGAGTGATGCTACTTATGGTGTATCGTTTGTCAATCACAAATAACATGTTCTTTTTGAATTATATATTTTCAATCAAGACTTCATCCACAACAAGTTTCATTAATTTAATTATTTTGATTATGTCATTCATTTTAGGTCTTGATCGAGTCCATTATATAATGACTGATTACTATTAGCTGCATGTTGTATGTAATTGATAAATGTTATGATGCAAATAGAGAAGGATAAACTCAGGCTTTATAAGAGGTAACTGCACATAATATAAGTAATTAGTAAACGAAATGATATTTCAAAAATGAGAGAAATTAATTAGTAAATGAAATGATGTATGGTGTGGTCCAAGCCAGAAGAAAAGAAACAGCATCTGCTTATGTTACTTAACTCGAGCTTGTACCTTTTCTGTTTAAAAAATTATGATGTACACCACTTGTAGTTGTTTGGTTCTTCTCACAATAATAATGTAAGCAAATAAAGAAGACTTTTAATGCATTGGCTCACCAATTAATAAAATAAGGTAGAATAGATATATAAACAATTATGGATCTGAAGGAAGAATTACCACCACAACCATAAACTTACATCCCAAATCCATTTCTGCTCTTTCCTCATTACCATGGCAGAAACATTTGTTTTAGATACTGCTAATTCACTCCTAGGAAAGCTTGCTTCTTATGCTTATGAAGAAACTTCTCGAGCCTATGGTGTATATGAAGATCTACAAGGGTTCAAAGACACTTTGTCAATTGTCAATGGTGTGCTGTTGGATGCTGAGGAAAAGAAGAACCAACAACATGCCTTGCGTGAATGGCTAAGGCAGATTAAAAACATCTGCTTCGACGCTGAAGATATATTGGATGGCTTTGAGTTCCAACAGAAGAAGAATGAAGTTGTTTCAGCTTCTAACAGCACTCAGATGAAGGTACGTCACTACTTTTCTTCCTCTAATCCAATTGTTTTCCGTCCTAGGATGGCACATCAAATCAAAGACATTAGGGATAGATTGGATAAGGTAGCAGCTGATAGAAATAAGTTTGGTCTTGCCAAAATCGATGGTGGTCCTGAACTTGTTTTACAAAGGAGAGAATTGACTCACTCCCGTATTGATCCTTTAAGTGTAATTGGGAGGAAGAATGATAAGGAAGTAATTATCAAGCTTTTGAAGCAACCACATCCTTGTGGTGATGGTGGTAATAGTTTGGGTGTTATTCCGATAGTGGGAATTGGAGGCATGGGAAAGACCACTCTTGCAAAGTTGGTGTACAATGATGAAAGGATGGATGGTCTTTTTCAATTGAAGATGTGGGCTTGTGTCTCTGATGATTTTGACATCAGACAAATAATGATTAAAATCATGAACTCCATTTCTGCTTCAACGTTCACTCCAGTTTCAGCTCCACCGAGTGTTGCTCTTGCTCACAAAGAAAACATCAACAACTTTGACATTGAGCAGCTACAAAGTCATTTAAGACATAAACTTGTTGGTCAGAAGTTTTTCCTGGTGCTAGACGATATATGGAATGAAGATCGTACAAAATGGATTGAGTTGATAGATTTGATAAAAGTCGGTGCAGCAGGAAGCAAACTCATAGTGACGACACGTAGCAACTCCATTGCTTCAATGATAGGTACTATTCCCTCATATGTGTTGAAAAGTCTTTCTGCAGGAGATTGTTTAACTTTGTTTGTCAAATGGGCATTCAAGGAAGGTGAAGCAATAAAATATCCAGATCATGTGGCGATTGGAAAAAAAATCGTGAAAAAATGTGCAGGAGTTCCACTTGCTGTGAGAACATTAGGAAGTTCCTTATTCTCAAAATATGATTTAAAAAAGTGGGTATTTGTGAGAGATTCTGAGATATGGAACTTAGAACAAAAGGAAGATGATATTTTACCTGCATTGAAGTTAAGCTATGATCAAATGCCGTCTTGTTTGAGGCAATGCTTTGCTTACTTTTCCCTTTATCCCAAAGATTATATGTTTTCTTGTGATGATATTACTAGGCTTTGGGTAGCTCTTGGGTTAGTACAATCTCAGGATGGAACTAGAAAACTGAAGGATATTGCAAGAGAATATCTAGACGAGTTAAATTCTAGATCATTTCTTCAATATTACGATAACATTAAAATTCCTGCCTATTTCAATGTACATGATTTGATGCATGACCTTGCTGTGTATGTTACAAAAGAGGAGTGTGTAATGGTGGACTTACATACTGTGAAAATACATGAAAACGTAAGACACTTATCAATTGTTGAAAAAATTTCAGCAGACAATGCTTTGTTCCCCAAGACCAGAAGTTTGAGAACTATATTATTTCCCATTGAAGGAGTGGGCTTGACATAGTAAATTTGTTGGGTACTAGGATATCAAGATACAAATACTTACGATATTTAGATTTAAGATATTCTTTCTTTGACACTCTGCCTAAGTCAATTGGTAAATTGGAGCAGTTGCGAGTTCTCGACCTTACGCATAATTTGAATATCAAAAGACTTCACCGTTCTATTTGCAAACTCCATAATTTGCAAGTCTTGAAACTCACTGGATGCACGAACATTGAAACATTGCCTCAAGGGTTAGGGAGGTTGATTAGCCTTCGGGAACTATACATAACCACAAAGCAATCAGTTATGTCACTGACAGAATTGGCAAACTTGAAGTGTCACGACCCAATTTCGCATCGTGACCGGCGCACGAACTATTACTTGTTCGGCAAGCCTAATGACCAAAGTTAACAAACAATAAACACGAAACTTGCAAAATTTCTCATTTTACTTCAAAATAATATTTATAAAAATTTCGACAGAGTATCCTCTGTATTTACAACATTTCCAAATCCAAAATAAATCATCTTTTTCAATATACATCATCAGCTAGAGTTTAAACAGATGCAGATTAAGTTTATACATTCCAAACAAGTATCCCTAGACTCAAAATAGCTGCAGATACTCGATCGACTCAAAATACACATATACACATAGCCTTCCATCTAGGAGGCCTACCAAAAGAGTGACTGATGAAGCTTTATCTACACTAGAAACCTGCTACTCAGCTGTCTGGGAATCTGAAAAAAAATATAAGAAGGGGTAAGTCATAAGACTTAGTGAGAGACAATAATCACTACCAACAAGATGGGAAACATACAAAGGCACGAGCGTTTGATTTTTAGAAAACTAGTAGAAATAATTGTAAAGTAGTATTTAAAAAATGGTTCTCAATCCGAGTCATTAGAGTTTGAAATTTAAATAAGAAAAAAATATAGAAATCCAATCAAGTAAAAAGAATTCGTTAAGAGATAATCGAGAGACGGCTCCATCTCGTTGATAGCCCTTTCCTCCTAAGAGCGGCCTTTCTCTTAGTGGCGTCTCCATCTAACGGATATCCCTTTTCTCCTCGATCAAGAAATCACATCATCGCATTTAATTAGGGAGTCGACAACTCGTTGATAGCCCTCTCCTCCTAATGGCGGCTAATCGACATCATCTAACTAGGTGCACCTAGACCATTGTTCTCATTAACGCCGAAAGAATCGCAATCGGTATTCTCAAAACATAATTACAAAAATCCATGTTTCTCAATATTTCAAAGTTTATGTAAAACATAAACAACCAAGTCTCAAACTTAAATAAGCTATGTTATCAACCATAAACAAATCAAACTAGAGTACAATTTAATAACAATGATTTTAAATTAACGGAAGAGAAGGATGAAAATTCTTAAAAGGCATGTTTCCCCAAAATAATTCATAATAAGTATTTTAACATAAATAAACAACATGAAAATTTATAATAGTATTCAAAATAGGTGATAATGATTATTATCAACTCACAACTATGAAGATCGGCTAGTTTTGCTCTCCAACGACGTCCGGAGAAGCAGACAAAGCAACCACTGAAGAATCTGAACATCAATAAGGTTCATCAATATTTATAAAGTGATTCTAGAGTTTAATTAAACATATGTAACCATAAAATTTCCAAATGTCTACTCTAATCTCAAATGTTAAATTTCTAGCCCAAACTACACACATACACAATACATAATATTGATTTATAGGTTGTTTATTTACCTCAAAGTGTCTCAAAGAGCAACTTCATAGAGTGGGTACTCATCTTCTTCCTTAGAACATTAACCCTAACCCCAAATCATAACTAATAATTTTTATGGTAGTAGGAGAAAGCATGGATTTGGAATCATTAAATAAATTCAAGAGTGTGATTGGAATATGAATTGGATGAGTTTGTCAAAAGAAAAGAAAAGAGATGGAAATGGAGGACACGAACAGAAGAGTGAAAAGTGTGAGAAAAATAAGGGTGAGGTGAGGTACGGTGGGTTTTAATTTCTAGACCCTTCTCTTTGTTTGTTTTATTTTTCTTTGCTTACTATTAGTTATTTATTATTATTATTATTATTATTATTTTATTTATTATTAAATAAATAAAAGTGAAACGGTGCGTTTCATGAAGGCCCTTGAAGTTTTGGATTTTCAGAATTGTGACAATATAATGTTTCTATTCAGCAAGGAAACACAACTAACTTCCCTTGAAAAATTGTCTGTTAGTTCATGTGGTAGCCTAGAGTCCGTACCTCTCTTTATTTTTCCCAACCTACAGACTCTGAATATTTTAAACTGTCAGATGATAAACTTGTCGTTGTACAACGAAAGTCCAATCCAAAGATTGATTGTGAACCATTTATTCATTGGAGACCTTAGAGGGCTTCAAACATTTCCTCGTTGGATTGAAGATGTTGTAGATGCTTTAGAGACCTTACAAATTTATCAACTTCCCAATCTTATGACACTTCCCAAGTGTCTAACAAGAATGACTCGTCTTAAGAGGCTTCATATTTTTTGCTGCCCTCAACTGTTGAGTCTTCCAGGTGAGTTTTATCGCCTCACTTCCCTTGAAGATTTGGTCATATATGGTTGTCCTGAATTGTGCGGAAAATGTAAGCTTCAGTCTGGTGAGTACTGGCCCCTGATTGCTCACATAAAAAACATTTCAATTGAAGATGCATGAGAAGAGGTAGAGGAATGAAGTCATCTATCCTTGAAGGTAAAAATATCATTTTGTCACTTCAATGATCCCTTTCTAAGTTTCGGCTAAATCACTTTCCTTTTAATTTGATAATAATATTTCACCCTAAAAAATTAATATTCAAATGATTTTCATGTATGCTCTAGGATTGTTCCCATTTTAGTTTATATTATTTTGTATCAAATAAGTGTTGGTTTCTCCTCGAAATTTTTTCTGATTTGAAGACATAAAGTTGTATGGTTTTAAGAAAATTGGAGGTAACTATCAACCATGATGACACCTTGGAAATTGCATGAGTTGTTGCTAGTGATGTTTCTTAGTTCAAAGCCTCAAGTAACACTATACTAGTAGTACCTTTTATGTACAAGATATTATTCCTTTGAGAGTAAAGTTTCCTTTATTTACAGGGCAAGGTTGATGATAAGGCGAGAGTGGAAAATCAAGACATGCAAAGAGGTTGCATTGGAGAAAATAAATGTCAGCAAGAGGGTTTAGACTTTAATAATGTTGCATTTGTATGTTTGGTATGTTTGATTAACCAAATAATTGAAAGTGATTTTTCTATATATATTTCCATTACTTAAATATTTATGTTTGAATTAGTCTTATCTCTGTACTCTTTTTCCTTTCACCAAGGTTTTATCTCATTGAGGTTTTTCCTTGGTAAGGTTTTTAATGAGACAGAGAAATTCTCACACCTTGGGTCTTGGTCTAGTCCCCCAAGGTTGCTTTGGGTCTTTCTTATTTTTATTTAATATATTTCATCAAACCGCTTCTTTGGAGTGTCACATAGTTGAAATGTCTTGGTTGTAATCTTTGTAATTTTGCTTGAAGTAGACCAAGGAAAAATAAATATATATATTTGAAGTAGCATTCATGTTTCAGTACTTATTTTATAATGTATGTTGTATATATGACAAAATAATCAACCAGGATCTTATTCAACAAGTTCATGGATCATGACCTGACAATAAGCATCAGTACCCATATATATATATATGTTAAGATAGTTAGAGTTTGTTGGTGTTAGTTGGTTAGTTAGAAATTAGTTATAGTTAGTTACTCAATTAGTTGGTTAATTGAGTCCTATAAATAGAACACTAATGTACATATTTTACTATTCTTTTATCAATCAATATGATTTCTTATGAGCTTTTACCTCATGAGTATTCCTATGCTCTATACCTCTCTTATGCATATGATCTTCATCCCTATGATTCCATGATTCTTAACAATATATATATATATATATATATATATATATATATATATATATATGCCTATCTTGTCTTTTGTGTACACAACTCTGCATGAAGACATTAGATCTCTGCATTGACCCGGATCTGAATAGGCAATCAGCTATTAATTAAATGAAAATAAAAATAGTAAAAGTATTTTGGTTCATGTGTCCAAAAAACAAAACAAAAATTTGGTTCATGGAACTGAAATGAGCTGATAGAAAAACTTACCAATTAGGCAACTATCAAAAATTTGGTGTTGGTCCTGAACCTGCTGTGCAAAGGAGAGAAATGACTCATTCCTATGTTGATGTTTTAGATGTAATTGGAAGGGAAACTGACAAGGAAAAAATTATGAATCTTTTGATGCAATCACATCCTCAAGGTGATGGTGATGGTGTTGGTGATAAAACTTTGTGTGTTATTCCCATTGTGGGAATTGGAGTACTGGGGGAAGACCACACTTGCAAAGTTAGTTTCAACTGCTATTTTCTCCTTTCTCTTCCAAATGGCCGAAGCATTTTATCCCAAACCCCTAATCCGAATTTCCTTCATTCTTGTTCTTGCATGTGCAAAATTATTCTTCAAATTCAAGCTTTTGTGTAATATCCCCTAAATTTATTCTTTTAAATAATTATTAAAATAATAAAGCTAAATATTTTCTTATATGAGTGTATGGGTGGATGTATTTTAAATTATTTTATTGTATTATGTAAGAGGGAAAAAAAAAATGAAGGAATAAAGCATACTTCCTCTAGAAGCATCTAGGTTGTCATGTGTAACCATTTAAAATACATTGGTTAAAAAAAAAAAAAAATAATATTAAAAATATACAAAAACATAACCCTCTTCCTCTCATTCTTTTTCTCTTCTGCGTGACACCACCATCATGGCCCAAGCTCAAATTTTCATATTTCCCCATTCTTGTTTCATGTAAAATTTCTACCTAAATATATCATCTAGGCCATTAATAGATTATTTTAAACTTCAATTTCTTCCTCTTCTCTTTGGTTTGGCTGAATAGCCCCAAACCCCTTTATTCTCAAATTTCATTGAATCTAGTCATTGCTTGTTGAAGATTTCTAGTGGGAGTGGAGTTGTTGGATGTTCAAGATTTTGGGGAAAGAAGAACTCAATTTCTCTCCCTTCCTTGTTGTTTTGGGGAAATTGCTGAGAGTGCTGCATTTTTGGAAGCATTGGGTTATAGTATGAAATTGGAATAGCTTGTAAGGAATTAAAGAAAATAGAAAGATTGGTTTTGTTCTCGGTCAAGGATGGTTCATCTATAGTTAAGCTTGAAAAAGGATATTGACTAGAAGTAAAATACTCACTCATAGAGAGTGACCTGATGCTATGTGAGAGTCGGTGGAAACTGTTCCGGTGGTCATTCCGAAAAGGCGTTACTAGGAATAGAGTTTCTCAAATTATAAGCGGAAGCAAAATCTTCATCTTCATCCCTCGGGTATCGAAAAGGCAAAGTTAAATGGTTACACATGACAACCTAGATGCTTCTAGAGGAAGTATGCTTTATTCCTTCATTTTTTTTTCCCTCTTACATAATACAATAAAATAATTTAAAATACATCCACCCATACACTCATATAAGAAAATATTTAGCTTTATTATTTTAATAATTATTTAAAAGAATAAATTTAGGGGATATTACAACTTGCTGAAGTGAATTCATCACAAGATTTGTGCATTGGTTGTTTAGTTTGATTGTTTAGCATGTGATGACCTATGAGAGACTTGTACCTTACAATGTATTGTTCTGCAGTTGTTTTTTTCTTTCTTCATTGTATTCCAAACTCAAATTGGTGATTTTTCCAATGTTGAGTTTGAGGGAGGCTGTTAAGATAGTTAGAGTTTGTTGGTGTTAGTTGGTTAGTTAGAAATTAGTTATAGTTAGTTACTCAATTAGTTGGTTAATTGAGTCCTATAAATAGAACACTAATGTACATATTTTACTATTCTTTTATCAATCAATATGATTTCTTATGAGCTTTTACCTCATGAGTATTCATATGCTCTATACCTCTCTTATGCATATGATCTTCATCCCTATGATTCCATGATTCTTAACATGGTATCGGAGCGATACCCGAGGGATGAAGATGAAGATTTTGCTTCCGCTTATAATTCTGAAAGTTGTGAAGAATATGAATCTGCTGCTGTTGAAATTCCTAGCAATTTCCCTCAAGATCCAGAATCTTCAACTTCACAAAATTCGATCCTTTTTGGCAGCTTCGCAAGTCCAATCGTTCCGGTTTCTATTCCTTCGATTACACCAGTTTTTGATGGATTCTCCATCAAGATTGGGGAGATTGATTGTTTTCTTGGTGATTCTTGCTGCAACGATGTTGATTTCACCATCACCGCTTCGGAAGAAGACGAGAAACCGAAGAATCTTGAAACCGACTTTGTTTCTTCTGAAGTTAGCATGAAATTGCTGAATCAATCATGTGTCAAAGCGTTCTCTTCTCCGATCGAGATTAAGCGTCAACACGACGGTACCGTCCGATTCTCGCAAGATCAAGATCCGAATAGCAAGAAAGGTGAGCCGTTTTCTGATTTGCTATTGTGTTCGTCAGCGAGCATCACTTTCTTTTCTCACCATCATGGTTTATGCATCACTATTTTCGATCCCGGCGGTGTAGTCGTCAAGCCCCTTTCTATTGCGAAGGTTCTCGATGATTACGGAGAAATTCTTCGCCGTGCACCTCAATATCACAACGAAGGCGAAACAGATCGTGCAATTCTTGTATTCGATCCTGGAGGACAGTTCGATTTCTGCAATTTCTGGTATTCCTCTCATTTTGATGTTTTTCTTTGGCGTTCTGAGATTTTCTTCATTCAACATTATATTTTTGGAGGCTTCTATTCATTGCATCTGTTTTCGACTTTGAGTGTATACTGCTTGTTAGTTATGGACCTTGTTACTTGGTGTCAAGCATGTAATTTGAGCTAAGGAGGAGAATGTTGATGCAGTTTCTATAATTTTAGCAGTTGGAAATGTTGATGTTCTATTCATTTTCTGTTTGGATTTTGCTTTCCAAACTCATACTAAGAATTCTCTTACTATGAGTTTGAGGGAGGCTAGTAGAATATAGAGGTCAGTTCAGCAACATTATTCAAGTTCTGGTTATGCAGAATTGTTGAGTTTTGCTTCTGCAACATTATTCAAGCATGTTTGATTGATTTGATGAAGTCTTCATACATTGTGCTATATGAATTTACCTTATGCAAAACACAATTGGATTCTATATGATTTTGTGTTGGAATTCATTTTTTTTGGAGTTACTTTGTTGGTTGTGCTACTGATCAACTTGGGCTCAGCTCTATTCCAATTAGTGGCATGCTTTGGAAATTGGAACCATGATATGGTTGTCACTTACACCTACTAGTATTTTTGTTTCAATGGCCTTGCTTTGGAGGTTTTACTATGAGATGAATATGAATTGGAAGCAGATATTAGTGATGGTTCTTTGAAGTTCTAGTCTTGCTCAGTTTGGTGTCTATGGAGTGAAGACATAGTTAACCATATGCTTTTGTGACTTATTGCCAATTTCCAAGCTCTGATCAAAATTCGATAAAGATAAGGGAATTGAATTTTTTTGGAACAACAATTAGCCTAGCATTTCTCTATTGCAGACCCACAGAGGTTAACATTGGTAACAGGAGGTGTTTTGTGTGTGGAATGGATGGATAATTCACCCTTTTAAGTTCTATTGTTGAAACCACATAACAGTTCCCTCTTGATACTGCAATATGCGTGTTGCTGCAAACAAGATGTTGGAGTTTAGTATTCTTTGAAAACCTTTTGTACTTGCTACTGGTTTATCTCATTTGTGAAGATTGAAGACAATTTTGAGCTGCAACTTTCTGATGGTTGTATGTAGTTTTGCTGCTGCAAGTGTTAGTACATGGCTAAAGCAAAGTTATGAATTAGTGTCCTCACAATTTGGTATTGTCTTTATGCTTCCAATTGACCAATGGGAACTTAACATGAATCAATTATTGAAGGCTATGGCAATTCATTTTTGGAAGTTACTGATATACACATACACATTTTTGAAGGCTATGGCAATTCATTGAAGGATTTGGTTTGGAACTTTTGGTGCTACTTGTGTCACGACCCAATCTCAGGTCATGACCGGCGCGCAGGCTAACACTATCTCACCCTAATTTTTAGCCTGGCAAGCCTAATATTCAACAACACCTTATCTTAAAATACAAAACTATTAACTAAAAATATCATCCTTTGAAAACTCATACCAAAATTTATATTTACAAATTTAAAGGAAACACTATTAGACAAAATCTTTCACATAAACCGATCACTAGTCAAACAAGAAGATCTACGCGCACATCTATGATTGAAACTAATAATAAGCTCGTCATATCTCACATCACTTATCTTATGCCACTACGTTCACATAGACCACATTATCTATTCGTTGTGGCGAACGGTCCGAATACCACATTATCTCTTCGTTGTGGCGAACGGCTCGGACATACCACATTATCTCTTCGTTGTGGCGAACGGATACCACATTATCTCTTCGTTGTGGCGAACGGATCGGATATACCACATTATCTCTTCGTTGTGGCGAACGGATCAAATACCACATTATCTCTTCGTTGTGGCGAACGGCTCGGATATACCACATTATCTCTTCGTTGTGGCGAACGGATCGGATATACTACATTATCTCTTCGTTGTGGCGAACGGATACCACATTATCTCTTCGTTGTGGCGAACGGATCGGATATACCACATTATCTCTTCGTTGTGGCGAACGGATTGGATATACCACATTATCTCTTCGTTGTGGCGAACGGATACCACATTATCTCTTCGTTGTGGCGAACGGATTTCTATCCTAACACTCAAATTGTCAATCAAAGTATAACACACATCAATAAAATAAATCGCAACCAAAATATTGTTTACCCCAAATACTTCATAATTTCAAACGAATATACTAATTCACAAAAATATATGTCCAACACAGAAAACTAGCAAAATAACGGTTGAGGAATCAAAACAATTTAGCATAATCATGTTTCTCCCACAAGAAAAAGATTTAAACAAATATAGCCGGCAAATAAATTTACTACTCACAACTATGAAGAGCAACTCTATTCCTAGTAACGCCTTTTCGGAATGACCACCGGAACAGTTTCCACCGACTCTCACATAGCATCAGGTAGCAAACTCTCTATGAGTGAGTATTTTACTTCTAGTCAATATCCTTTTTCAAGCTTAACTATAGATGAACCATCCTTGACCGAGAACAAAACCAATCTTTCTATTTTCTTTAATTCCTTACAAGCTCTTCCAATTTCATACTATAACCCGATGCTTCCAAAAATGCAGCACTCTCAGCAATTTCCCCAAAACAACAAGGAAGGGAGAGAAATTGAGTTCTTCTTTCCCCAAAATCTTGAACATCCAACAACTCCACTCCCACTAGAAATCTTCAACAAGCAATGACTAGATTCAATGAAATTTGAGAATAAAGGGGTTTGGGGCTATTCAGCCAAACCAAAGAGAAGAGGAAGAAATTGAAGTTTAAAATAATCTATTAATGGCCTAGATGATATATTTAGGTAGAAATTTTACATGAAACAAGAATGGGGAAATATGAAAATTTGAGCTTGGGCCATGATGGTGGTGTCACGCAGAAGAGAAAAAGAATGAGAGGAAGAGGGTTATGTTTTTGTATATTTTTAATATTATTATTTTTTTTTTAACCAATGTATTTTAAATGGTTACACATGACAACCTAGATGCTTCTAGAGGAAGTATGCTTTATTCCTTCATTTTTTTTTTCCCTCTTACATAATACAATAAAATAATTTAAAATACATCCACCCATACACTCATATAAGAAAATATTTAGCTTTATTATTTTAATAATTATTTAAAAGAATAAATTTAGGGGATATTACATTCTTTCCTCCTTAAAAAAAATTTTGTCCTCAAAATTTTGCACTATTTAAAAATCTGACCTTCCGCTGCACACTCTGATAAACTAATAGCTTTACTTATCGTTTTTAAACATTAACTTCTTCCTCTCTAATCTCTATACACACATTCACTGCTTTACTACCCAACTTCAATGACTAATGCACAAAACTTTACATACATATCAAAATACTAATGTTATAGTGTCTATGTTCCATGTGGGAATAACATTTACTCCAACCTTAAGAAAATGTATGTAGGTAGTCTCAATATATCTATACATCCTGATATCACTTAATTTCATATTTGTAAAATATTTATTAGCTTTAAAAAAAATTTACAACTTTAAGGATATCAGCAATATAACATTTTTAAAACTTACCACTCCACAAGAAATACTTGAGATTCATTGCAATATGCAATCTATTTTTCTTTTCTTAATACTAACTTCAATGTTAACCACTTTGAGAAAGTTAATTTTGTGCCATATTAAATAATGATGTTAATACCATCCATTTTTTAAAAATAAAATAAAATGATCATCATGCTACAATCATAATCGTGACTCTAATCACCTTTTATATGAGCTGCAAAGATTTGTAAAATGCTCACTCTTGCCAATATTTCACCAATTGAAGCAACTAATAGACTTTCTAAAATTCAACATATATGTCATTTCAGTAATCTCTTTCATCTCTAATATTTTCACAATTCTTTAAATCAGTAAATTACCTTTCAACAATATGCAACCTCAACATTGTAACTTACTTCATCATTTACCACCTTCCCACCTAAGGTAAGACTGGAATTTTGCAAAAGCCATAAGTGCAAAGACTTAAATACAAAACTTCAACATGATCAAGGGGATTAATACCTACTTGCTTGTAAAGTGAATCCACTATCGAATTACAAATAAGATTCTATAACGATTCCCTAAATGAAAAATCTATAAGACTTACAAACCGGGCTCTGATACCAACTTTGTCACGACCCAATCTCAGGTCATGACCGGCGCGCAGGCTAACACTATCTCACCCTAATTTTTAGCCTGGCAAGCCTAATATTCAACAACACCTTATCTTAAAATACAAAACTATTAACTAAAAATATCATCCTTTGAAAACTCATACCAAAATTTATATTTACAAATTTAAAGGAAACACTATTAGACAAAATCTTTCACATAAACCAATCACTAGTCAAACAAGAAGATCTACGCGCACATCTATGATTGAAACTAATAATAAGCTCGTCATATCTCACATCACTTATCTTATGCCACTACGTTCACATAAACCACATTATCTATTCGTTGTGGCGAACGGTCCGAATACCACATTATCTCTTCGTTGTGGCGAACGGCTCAAATACCACATTATCTCTTCGTTGTGGCGAACGGCTCGGATATACCACATTATCTCTTCGTTGTGGCGAACGGATCAAATACCACATTATCTCTTCGTTGTGGCGAACGGATCGGATATACCACATTATCTCTTCGTTGTGGCGAACGGATCAAATACCACATTATCTCTTCGTTGTGGCGAACGGATTGGATATACCACATTATCTCTTCGTTGTGGCAAACGGATACCACATTATCTCTTCGTTGTGGCGAACGGATCGGATATACCACATTATCTCTTCGTTGTGGCGAACGGATACCACATTATCTCTTCGTTGTGGCGAACGGATACCACATTATCTCTTCGTTGTGGCGAACGGATCGGATATACCACATTATCTCTTCGTTGTGGCGAACGGATACCACATTATCTCTTCGTTGTGGCGAACGGATTGGATATACCACATTATCTCTTCGTTGTGGCGAACGGATACCACATTATCTCTTCGTTGTGGCGAACGGATTTCTATCCTAACACTCAAATTGTCAATCAAAGTATAACACACATCAATAAAATAAATCGCAACCAAAATATTGTTTACCCCAAATACTTCAAAATTTCAAACGAATATACTAATTCACAAAAATATATGTCCAACACAGAAAACTAGCAAAATAACGGTTGAGGAATCAAAACAATTTAGCATAATCATGTTTCTCCCACAAGAAAAAGATTTAAACAAATATAGCCGGCAAATAAATTTACTACTCACAACTATGAAGAGCAACTCTATTCCTAGTAACGCCTTTTCGGAATGACCACCGGAACAGTTTCCACCGACTCTCACATAGCATCAGGTAGCAAACTCTCTATGAGTGAGTATTTTACTTCTAGTAAAAATCCTTTTTCAAGCTTAACTATAGATGAACCATCCTTGACCGAGAACAAAACCAATCTTTCTATTTTCTTTAATTCCTTACAAGCTCTTCCAATTTCATACTATAACCCGATGCTTCCAAAAATGCAGCACTCTCAGCAATTTCCCCAAAACAACAAGGAAGGGAGAGAAATTGAGTTCTTCTTTCCCCAAAATCTTGAACATCCAACAACTCCACTCCCACTAGAAATCTTCAACAAGCAATGACTAGATTCAATGAAATTTGAGAATAAAGGGGTTTGGGGCTATTCAGCCAAATCAAAGAGAAGAGGAAGAAATTGAAGTTTAAAATAATCTATTAATGGCCTAGATGATATATTTAGGTAGAAATTTTACATGAAACAAGAATGGGGAAATATGAAAATTTGAGCTTGGGCCATGATGGTGGTGTCACGCAGAAGAGAAAAAGAATGAGAGGAAGAGGGTTATGTTTTTGTATATTTTTAATATTATTATTTTTTTTTTAACCAATGTATTTTAAATGGTTACACATGACAACCTAGATGCTTCTAGAGGAAGTATGCTTTATTCCTTCATTTTTTTTTCCCTCTTACATAATACAATAAAATAATTTAAAATACATCCACCCATACACTCATATAAGAAAATATTTAGCTTTATTATTTTAATAATTATTTAAAAGAATAAATTTAGGGGATATTACAACTTGCTGAAGTGAATTCATCACAAGATTTGTGCATTGGTTGTTTAGTTTGATTGTTTAGCATGTGATGACCTATGAGAGACTTGTACCTTACAATGTATTGTTCTGCAGTTGTTTTTTTCTTTCTTCATTGTATTCCAAACTCAAATTGGTGATTTTTCCAATGTTGAGTTTGAGGGAGGCTGTTAAGATAGTTAGAGTTTGTTGGTGTTAGTTGGTTAGTTAGAAATTAGTTATAGTTAGTTACTCAATTAGTTGGTTAATTGAGTCCTATAAATAGAACACTAATGTACATATTTTACTATTCTTTTATCAATCAATATGATTTCTTATGAGCTTTTACCTCATGAGTATTCCTATGCTCTATACCTCTCTTATGCATATGATCTTCATCCCTATGATTCCATGATTCTTAACAATATATATATATATATATATATATATATATATATATATATATATATATATATATATATATATATGCCTATCTTGTCTTTTGTGTACACAACTCTGCATGAAGACATTAGATCTCTGCATTGACCCGGATCTGAATAGGCAATCAGCTATTAATTAAATGAAAATAAAAATAGTAAAAGTATTTTGGTTCATGTGTCCAAAAAACAAAACAAAAATTTGGTTCATGGAACTGAAATGAGCTGATAGAAAAACTTACCAATTAGGCAACTATCAAAAATTTGGTGTTGGTCCTGAACCTGCTGTGCAAAGGAGAGAAATGACTCATTCCTATGTTGATGTTTTAGATGTAATTGGAAGGGAAACTGACAAGGAAAAAATTATGAATCTTTTGATGCAATCACATCCTCAAGGTGATGGTGATGGTGTTGGTGATAAAACTTTGTGTGTTATTCCCATTGTGGGAATTGGAGTACTGGGGGAAGACCACACTTGCAAAGTTAGTTTCAACTGCTATTTTCTCCTTTCTCTTCCAAATGGCCGAAGCATTTTATCCCAAACCCCTAATCCGAATTTCCTTCATTCTTGTTCTTGCATGTGCAAAATTATTCTTCAAATTCAAGCTTTTGTGTAATATCCCCTAAATTTATTCTTTTAAATAATTATTAAAATAATAAAGCTAAATATTTTCTTATATGAGTGTATGGGTGGATGTATTTTAAATTATTTTATTGTATTATGTAAGAGGGAAAAAAAAAATGAAGGAATAAAGCATACTTCCTCTAGAAGCATCTAGGTTGTCATGTGTAACCATTTAAAATACATTGGTTAAAAAAAAAAAAAAATAATATTAAAAATATACAAAAACATAACCCTCTTCCTCTCATTCTTTTTCTCTTCTGCGTGACACCACCATCATGGCCCAAGCTCAAATTTTCATATTTCCCCATTCTTGTTTCATGTAAAATTTCTACCTAAATATATCATCTAGGCCATTAATAGATTATTTTAAACTTCAATTTCTTCCTCTTCTCTTTGGTTTGGCTGAATAGCCCCAAACCCCTTTATTCTCAAATTTCATTGAATCTAGTCATTGCTTGTTGAAGATTTCTAGTGGGAGTGGAGTTGTTGGATGTTCAAGATTTTGGGGAAAGAAGAACTCAATTTCTCTCCCTTCCTTGTTGTTTTGGGGAAATTGCTGAGAGTGCTGCATTTTTGGAAGCATTGGGTTATAGTATGAAATTGGAATAGCTTGTAAGGAATTAAAGAAAATAGAAAGATTGGTTTTGTTCTCGGTCAAGGATGGTTCATCTATAGTTAAGCTTGAAAAAGGATATTGACTAGAAGTAAAATACTCACTCATAGAGAGTGACCTGATGCTATGTGAGAGTCGGTGGAAACTGTTCCGGTGGTCATTCCGAAAAGGCGTTACTTGGAATAGAGTTGCTCTTCATAGTTGTGAGTAGTAAATTTATTTACCGGCTATATTTGTTTAAATCTTTTTCTTGTGGGAGAAACATGATTATGCTAAATTGTTTTGATTCCTCAACCGTTATTTTGCTAGTTTTCTGTGTTGGACATATATTTTCGTGAATTAGTATATTCGATTGAAATTTTGAAGTATTTGGGGTAAACAATATTTTGTTTGCGATTTATTTTATTGATGTGTGTTATACTTTGATTGACAATTTGAGTGTTAGGATAGAAATCCGTTCGCCACAACGAAGAGATAATGTGGTATCCGTTCGCCACAACGAAGAGATAATGTGGTATATCCGAGCCGTTCGCCACAACGAAGAGATAATGTGGTATTTGAGCCGTTCGCCACAACGAAGAGATAATGTGGTATTCGGACCGTTCGCCACAACGAATAGATAATGTGGTTTATGTGAACGTAGTGGCATAAGATAAGTGATGTGAGATATGACGAGCTTATTATTAGTTTCAATCATAGATGTGCGCGTAGATCTTCTTGTTTGACTAGTGATCGGTTTATGTGAAAGATTTTGTCTAATAGTGTTTCCTTTAAATTTGTAAATATAAATTTTGGTATGAGTTTTCAAAGGATGATATTTTTAGTTAATAGTTTTGTATTTTAAGATAAGGTGTTGTTGAATATTAGGCTTGCCAGGCTAAAAATTAGGGTGAGATAGTGTTAGCCTGCGCGCCGGTCATGACCTGAGATTGGGTCGTGACAAAGTTGGTATCAGAGCCCGGTTTGTAAGTCTTATAGATTGTTCATTTAGGGAATCGTTATAGAATCTTATTTGTAATTCGATAGTGGATTCACTTTACAAGCAAGTAGGTATTAATCCCCTTGATCATGTTGAAGTTTTGTATTTAAGTCTTTGCACTTATGGCTTTTGCAAAATTCCAGTCTTACCTTAGGTGGGAAGGTGGTAAATGATGAAGTAAGTTACAATGTTGAGGTTGCATATTGTTGAAAGGTAATTTACTGATTTAAAGAATTGTGAAAATATTAGAGATGAAAGAGATTACTGAAATGACATATATGTTGAATTTTAGAAAGTCTATTAGTTGCTTCAATTGGTGAAATATTGGCAAGAGTGAGCATTTTACAAATCTTTGCAGCTCATATAAAAGGTGATTAGAGTCACGATTATGATTGTAGCATGATGATCATTTTATTTTATTTTTAAAAAATGGATGGTATTAACATCATTATTTAATATGGCACAAAATTAACTTTCTCAAAGTGGTTAACATTGAAGTTAGTATTAAGAAAAGAAAAATAGATTGCATATTGCAATGAATCTCAAGTATTTCTTGTGGAGTGGTAAGTTTTAAAAATGTTATATTGCTGATATCCTTAAAGTTGTAAATTTTTTTTAAAGCTAATAAATATTTTACAAATATGAAATTAAGTGATATCAGGATGTATAGATATTTTGAGACTACCTACATACATTTTCTTAAGGTTGGAGTAAATGTTATTCCCACATGGAACATAGACACTATAACATTAGTATTTTGATATGTATGTAAAGTTTTGTGCATTAGTCATTGAAGTTGGGTAGTAAAGCAGTGAATGTGTGTATAGAGATTAGAGAGGAAGAAGTTAATGTTTAAAAACGATAAGTAAAGCTATTAGTTTATCAGAGTGCGCAGCGGAAGGTCAGATTTTTAAATAGTGCAAAATTTTGAGGACAAAATTTTTTTTAAGGAGAAAAGAATGTAATATCCCCTAAATTTATTCTTTTAAATAATTATTAAAATAATAAAGCTAAATATTTTCTTATATGAGTGTATGGGTGGATGTATTTTAAATTATTTTATTGTATTATGTAAGAGGGGAAAAAAAAATGAAGGAATAAAGCATACTTCCTCTAGAAGCATCTAGGTTGTCATGTGTAACCATTTAAAATACATTGGTTAAAAAAAAAATAATAATATTAAAAATATACAAAAACATAACCCTCTTCCTCTCATTCTTTTTCTCTTCTGCGTGACACCACCATCATGGCCCAAGCTCAAATTTTCATATTTCCCCATTCTTGTTTCATGTAAAATTTCTACCTAAATATATCATCTAGGCCATTAATAGATTATTTTAAACTTCAATTTCTTCCTCTTCTCTTTGGTTTGGCTGAATAGCCCCAAACCCCTTTATTCTCAAATTTCATTGAATCTAGTCATTGCTTGTTGAAGATTTCTAGTGGGAGTGGAGTTGTTGGATGTTCAAGATTTTGGGGAAAGAAGAACTCAATTTCTCTCCCTTCCTTGTTGTTTTGGGGAAATTGCTGAGAGTGCTGCATTTTTGGAAGCATCGGGTTATAGTATGAAATTGGAAGAGCTTGTAAGGAATTAAAGAAAATAGAAAGATTGGTTTTGTTCTCGGTCAAGGATGGTTCATCTATAGTTAAGCTTGAAAAAGGATATTGACTAGAAGTAAAATACTCACTCATAGAGAGTTTGCTACCTGATGCTATGTGAGAGTCGGTGGAAACTGTTCCGGTGGTCATTCCGAAAAGGCGTTACTAGGAATAGAGTTGCTCTTCATAGTTGTGAGTAGTAAATTTATTTGCCGGCTATATTTGTTTAAATCTTTTTCTTGTGGGAGAAACATGATTATGCTAAATTGTTTTGATTCCTCAACCGTTATTTTGCTAGTTTTCTGTGTTGGACATATATTTTCGTGAATTAGTATATTCGTTTGAAATTTTGAAGTATTTGGGGTAAACAATATTTTGGTTGCGATTTATTTTATTGATGTGTGTTATACTTTGATTGACAATTTGAGTGTTAGGATAGAAATCCGTTCGCCACAACGAAGAGATAATGTGGTATCCGTTCGCCACAACGAAGAGATAATGTGGTATATCCAATCCGTTCGCCACAACGAAGAGATAATGTGGTATCCGTTCGCCACAACGAAGAGATAATGTGGTATATCCAATCCGTTCGCCACAACGAAGAGATAATGTGGTATCCGTTCGCCACAACGAAGAGATAATGTGGTATATCCGATCCGTTCGCCACAACAAAGAGATAATGTGGTATCCGTTTGCCACAACGAAGAGATAATGTGGTATATCCGAGCCGTTCGCCACAACGAAGAGATAATGTGGTATTTGATCCGTTCGCCACAACGAAGAGATAATGTGGTATATCCGATCCGTTCGCCACAACGAAGAGATAATGTGGTATATCCGATCCGTTCGCCACAACGAAGAGATAATGTGGTATATCCGAGCCGTTCGCCACAACGAAGAGATAATGTGGTATTTGAGCCGTTCGCCACAACGAAGAGATAATGTGGTATTCGGACCGTTCGCCACAACGAATAGATAATGTGGTCTATGTGAACGTAGTGGCATAAGATAAGTGATGTGAGATATGACGAGCTTATTATTAGTTTCAATCATAGATGTGCGCGTAGATCTTCTTGTTTGACTAGTGATCGGTTTATGTGAAAGATTTTGTCTAATAGTGTTTCCTTTAAATTTGTAAATATAAATTTTCGTATGAGTTTTCAAAGGATGATATTTTTAGTTAATAGTTTTGTATTTTAAGATAAGGTGTTGTTGAATATTAGGCTTGCCAGGCTAAAAATTAGGGTGAGATAGTGTTAGCCTGCGCGCCGGTCATGACCTGAGATTGGGTCGTGACATTTTGGGTGTTAGAAACTAAAAACGGATTCTTATAGCAATAAAATTAAGAATTTGGCAGATTTGGAGAAATTGAGAGAAACTTGAAATTAAGGATTGGGGTTTGGAACTATTGAGTGGAAGGAATTGTGTATCAGTGTTATAGATTCAGCAACCAGCAAGGATTAAGATGTTTGGGGAAATTGATGGACCTCAAAATTTCACTATCCCTATCTTCTTTTATTACCAAATTACTAAGGTGAGTTTCTTAAACTAGGTTATGATTTTTTTGTAGAAGTATAATTAGAATTTAAGGTTAGTACCTCAAGAATGTATGACAAATAGAAGTTCTCACATTGATTCTCATCAATTGTAGTTCAACTCTTTAATAAGAAAAAGAATTAAATATTTCAAGAGTTGTTTAAGTCTTTTATAATAATAGTAGCTAGAATGATAATTTGTTGTCTAACTAGTTGTAATAGAAAAATGGAAAACAGGGAATTATATGTGAACCTATGCAAGATAGTGAAACTTAGTATTTTTATGTAAGTTTGGTATGATACTATTAATGAATTTGATAACAGTAACAATGCTATGAAACTTTTAACAACATGAATGGATTTTAGTCATTGTAAATTTTTCTCAAATTTTATTTTGATTCTTTATTGGGAATCAAAAATTATCCGTTCGCCACAATGAAGAGATAATATGGTATCCGTTCGCCACAACGAAGAGAGAATGTGGTATCTGTTCGCCACAACGAATAGATAATATGGTTTATGTGCGAGAAAGAGAAAAACTATTAATTTGTTTTTAAAATATTTATTTAGTTGCCTATGAATTTTAAAAAGAAACTTACATTTGTTTGAGTTGTACAAATGAGAATATAGTTTTTAAAAAGTTTTACAAAAATAAATTTTCATCTTGGGATGTCATGAAAGTTTGAAACACTTTTGAATTTCAATAGATCATTATTTTGAAAGGGTGTATAGGTTATAGTGTATTAGGCTTGTCAAGCTGAGTCTGATGAGTTAGTGTTAGACGTGTCGCGGTGTTTGACACGTGTCGGTGTCCGACATTCGTATGACATCCGTCCGACACTTCTACCAACGTGTCAGAGAGGTGTCCAAAAAAATAATCTTTTCTTTATTCCGACACTCTTTAAATCGATGTCCGACACCTATAAGAGACTCCTACAAACGTGTCGGGGTAAGTGTCCAAATTTTATTTTTTTTATTTGGTTATATTTTTCTCAAACATATATATAACTATTAAAGATGTGTCGAAATAATAATATTAATCAATGAGGGATTAAAGATATTTGTAACATCCCATAATTTGAAAGAAAAAAAATATATAAATAAATAAACAAATTTAGTGTCCAATTGAGATAGTACTCAAATATATTAGGTAGTACTGCCAAGGACAAACTAGCAATTAAGTAATTTAAGAAAGGGTAATTAATAGTTGCATATCTAGATAAGCCTAATTAGAGTTAAAAAAAAGAGTAAACGTGTAATTTAGTCTTCGAACTATCACTCTCTCACCAACTTAGTCCCTAAACTATTAAAAGTAACTAAAAAGTCCTTAAACTATTTTCCATCCATCAATTTAGTCCCTACAGTTAAGTGGCCGTTAGTGGTCCCTAAACTATTAAAATACTTCAATTTAGTCCCCAAACTATCTTAAAAAACTACAAAAAATAGTCTCTAAACTATCATAAAAAAACTACAAAATAATCCTTTAAAAACTTATGTAGTAAAAGATCAAATAAATTTGCATCCCCAACAATAACTAGTATCCCATTAAAATCATAAACTTGAGTCTCTCTAGTCCATTGAACTTTTAAACCTCGCCATCCCTATCATTCTAGCAATGATACGTTTAACATAAAACTCATTCTTTTGATCAATACATTGATCTTGCTTAACCATAAATTAAATCATAATCCATTCATTCATTACATAAGCCAACTAAACCGTAATTCATCAAATTCATTACATAAAAGTCAACTAAACCATAATCCATCAAAAGAACTAAATAGAAGGTTCAAACAAAAGACGAAACAAAAACACTAAGTAGAAGGTCCTTCATTGCAAAAAACCAAATATCATTAGCAAGTATCAAACAATAACACTAAGTAGAAGGTCCTTCATTGCAAAAAAACCAAATATCATTAGCAAGTATCAAACAAAAGCACTAAGTAAAAGGTCCTTCATTGCGTGTTCCTCGGCTTAATCCTGGAGTCGGCATGAATCTGATTGACATTGTCTCATTTGTGTTGTTGTATGCTTTTATCGGATCAACAAGTTCGGGACTGACTACGGTATTTTTGACAGCAACGACTGGTTTAAAAACTGGATTCTTCGGTCTCCACAACAGTCCTGCACCATTAATTAATATTTATAGGTTTACCTAGTGTATGTTTTGCGGCAGGTGCAACAACACTCTGATTCGCCTTTGCAGCAGCTTGCTTTGTCACTGATGCAACACCTTTAAAACTTACCATTGCTAGAATGATTGGGATGACGAGGTTTAAAATTTCAATGGACTAGAGAGACTCAAGTTTGTGATTTTAATGGGATACTAGTTGTTGTTGGGGATGCAAATTTATTTGATCTTTTACTACATAAGTTTTAAAAGATTATTTTGTAGTTTTTTTATGATAGTTTAGAGACTATTTTTTGTTGTTTTTTAAGATAGTTTGGGGACTAAATTGAAGTATTTTAATAGTTTAGGGACCACTAACGGCCACTTAACGGTAGGGACTAAATTGATGGATTGAAAATAGTTTAGGAACTTTTTAGTTACTTTTAATAGTTTAGGGACTAAGTTGGTGAGAGAGTGATAGTTCGAGAACTAAATTGGATGTTTACTCTAAAAAAAAAATATAAGATACATGTTCTCTCTGCTCTTTCTCGTCCCTTCCACTCTTCAACTCTTCACCCTCACTAAACCACCACTTCAAGCCTTAATCTTGGAAAAATCTATTGCATTCAATCTCCATAGAACACAAAACAATAATAAGGATATTGAAGTGGAAGCTAAGAGAAAGCAAGACCAGAAATTGGAAGTGATTGTTGAATGCCCCAAACCCAAGAGGAATCTTGTATGTAAAAATCAAGTGCTAGATGAGTTTCAATGGGTAATTAGAAGATTCAATGGAGGAGATTGGAAGTCAATTAGAAGTTGTGGGTTAAAGACTCAAGATCAAACTAGGTGTTTTAATTGGGAACCAAAATGGAGAAGATGGAATCAAATAGGAACAAGATGTGATTTGATTCAAGAAAATGATGTATGCAAGTTACCATTCCATCAAACCCTAAAGAGGTAAGTTCTTATTAGGTTTGATTTTGGTAGAAATTAGTAAACTTAGGTTAGATATGAGAAATTGTGACTAGAGACTTCAATATAGAAAGTGTGGAATATGTTAGATTTTATATTTTGTTATGATTTAATTAGGAGCTAGTTGAAATTTCATGTTATTTGTAATTGAAATTGTTTTGGAATCGATTTGGAGCTATTGTTACTCTTTTGAAACTAATAGAGACTTTATTGTTAGAAATAAAGTATGATTAGGATCATGAATTGTTATGATAGACTATGAACTAATTGGAATGTCATTTTAAATTCTACTAGGGACTGTTATGAAACAACTAAAGACAAGTTAGATTATAGTAAAATGACTGGAATAGATATACACGTATTGAAATCAATTTTGGTGGTATAAGCTTATGTTGACATTGGAAAAAAAAAATCATTTTAAACTAGAATTGGGCCATCTTACATAGATTAATTAGATAACAACTAGAATAGTGCAGCCTATGAGATACTATTTTGATATGAATACCGTTCACCACAACGAAGAGAAAATGTGGTACCGTTCACTGCAACGAAGAGATAATGCAGTAAGGTTTCCGTCCACTGCAACGAAGAGATAATGCAGTAAGGTTTCCGTTCACTGCAACGAAGAGATAATGCAGTAAGGTTTCCATTCGCTACAACGAAGGGATAATGCAGTAAGGTTTCCGTTAGCTGCAACGAAGAGAGAATGCAGTTAAGTTTCCGTTCGCCACAACGAAAAGATAATGTGGTGGTCTATGCGTACATAATTAGATGAAATAGTTTTTATATAGTTCATTGATAGTTAACCGACACATAGAGAACTACGTGGCTCTGATTCCCTAATTGTTTAGGGATACGTAGGACCAGGGATCCTCCCTGTCGAGCTATGATTTCAGTAACTCTATATTTGAAATAAGTATATTTATTATAGTGTATTAGGCTTGCCAAGCTAAATATAGGATTAGTTATTGGTGGCCTGTGCGCCGGTCATGACCAGAGAATGGGTTGTGACAATATTGCATTTTGATTATATTATTTTTAGTTTTTCGATAGTAGTTGGATGAGTAAATGTCAAATGTACTATCATATATTCTTTTAAAACTTTTTTTTATTGAAAAATTTGTTCAACTTAAATGGCATATGTATGTATTTTTAATTCTAAACTTATATTTTTTATAAATATGTAGCGGTGTCAGTGTCGTATATTTTTTACATTAGCGGTGTCGGAGTGTCCGTGTCGTGTCATGTTGTCCGAGTCCGTGCTTCATAGTTAGCCTGTGCGGCGGTCATGGCCTTTAGTCTTAGAAATGAATTTTGGGCCTAACTCATCCTCACAAAATCGGCCTGTAAGGTGAGGATTGTCTTTACTTTATAAACACATATTCAGGCCTTCACTTAAGAGATGTGGGACTTCTTAACAATTAGGTCGGGTCATGACAGTATTCAAGGAAGGCGAAGGAGAAATATATCCAAACCTAGTAGAGATCGGAAAACAAATTGTGAAAAAATGCCAAGGGTTCCACTAGCCGTGAGAATATTAGGAAGTTCTCTCTACTCAAACTTTGATGTAAGTAAGTGAGAATTTATTAGAGATTTTGAGATATGGAATTTAGAATAGAAGCAAGATGATATTTTACCCGCACTTAAATTAAGATATGATCAACTGCCATCCTATTTGAGGCACTGTTTTGCTTCTTTTTCCCTATTTCCCAAAGATTATATTTTCTATAGGAGTAGCATCACTAATCTTTGGGTGGCACTTGGATTAGTTGAATCCCGAAATGGAAGTGAAAATCTGGAGAATATTGCAAGAGAATATATAGATGAATTCTATTCAAGGTCATATCTGGTAGATTTAGCGGACGTTGGCTACTTTTTCCATTTCAAATTACACGATTTGGTTCACGATCTTGCATTGTACGTTGCGAAGGAGGAGTGTGTACTAGTAAAGTCCCATACTCGGAATATACCCAAGCAAGTGAGGCACTTTTCAATTGTTGAAAATGACTCACTTTACCATACTCTGTTTTCAAAGTCCAAGCAAGTAAGAACTATATTGTTTCCCATTGGCGGAATGGGTCTTGACAATGCTTCTCTTTTGAACACATGGGTATCAACATACAAATGCTTACGGCTTTTAGATTTAATTGATTCTTCTATGGATACTATACCCGATTCAATTGCTAAATTAGAGTACCTGCGCACTCTCGATCTATTTAAGAATAGGAAAATCAAAAGACTTCCCCATTCTATTTCTAGGCTCCAAAATTTGCAAGTTTTGATTCTTGCTGGATGTATGGAACTTGAAACACTACCTAAAGGATTAGCGAAGCTGATCAGCCTTCGAAAACTGTCTATAATGACAAAAAAATTTGTTTATTTATTTATTTATTTTTTTTATATATATCAAAAAAAATATTTGGGTTTTTATCGTTGTTACAATTTGAAGTTTTTGTTCGACAGGGTACAAGTACAACAACTTACTTTCCTTGAAACATTAGCAATTGAATCATGTAGAAGTTTGGAGTCCTTACCTCTTTATTGTTTCCCTAAATTACAGACTTTATACCTTAGAGACTGTAAGAAGTTAGATATGTCGCTGAACAATGAAAATCCAATTAAAAAATTGAAGATGAAACATCTGCATCTTCTGGAATTTCCAGGGCTTCAGACATTGCCGAGATGGATTTTAGGTGTCGTGGACACTTTAGAGACCTTGGTAATTGGTAATTTTCCAAATCTTAAATGCTTCCTGAGTGTCTCACAACAATGACTTGTCTTAAGAGGCTCCGTATTCATCACTGTCCACAATTGTTAACTCTTCCAAATGACATTAAATGCCTCACTGCACTTGAATATTTGCACATATTTAGATGTCCTGAATTATGCCAAAAATGCAAGCCTCTCAAAATGGCGAGTACTGGCCCATGATTGCTCACATCAAGCAAATCTACATTAAATGAAGTCATTGACCTTGAAGGTAAACATTAATTTTCACCCCAAAACATGTATTGTTTTGTCCAAATAGTGTGTGTTTGGTGTTATTGACTTGAGTACTAATATAATATCATTTATGTGTTTGTCTTTGATTCATTTATTTGGTTGTCCTTTTCTTTATATATTATTATGTTGTTTCAAATAGATGTTTATTCCACCTCGTAAACTTCTTTTTGCTTGAAAGACCGGAGTCGAGAGCTGAAACTGGAAATGTATATGTAATATGATTAGATGTAATACTACCGTCCACCATGATGATCCATGACATCAGTAAAAGAAAAATCACTGATTAGCATTATTTCTATTAGTTTCTAGTAATACTACCTCTTCTTTGTAACCCTTTCTTTTAACTTTTCATATTTACCCATTGAATGAGATCACAAAATTCCAACAGGAAAAAGTTGTGTGAATTTATATATAGTGATATTGTTTCATGAAAAAGTAAGTATATGGTTTAAGGTATATCAGTAAAATGGATGATTTTGAGAACAATGTTTACATTCCAGGATAAGGTGTACATGATGACGCCGGAGTGGAAAAAGGATATGTTGGTTGATGCAGCTGGAGAAAAAAATTCAACAATCAGCAAAAGTGAGCGCACAATTGGTTGATGTAGTTGGAGAAGAAGAATTTTTATATGGTAAAATTGATTCTGTAAACTAGAATACCTCTTAAATAATGAATGTTGTATATTTGGTAAAATTGTCATCATGAAGCTTTTTTATTCATTTCCTTTACTATTTGGATTGGCAGCTTTGTTAAGAATATAAATTGGAAGATACTTGACAAAATGATTCAACTCTATCTCTGCTTATTTGATAAAATTGTCATCATGAAACTTTTTTACTCATGAAGCATGATTGTCCAACTCTATTTGGATTGGCAGGACTGTGTAAAACACAATAATAAATTAGGATATTATAAAACAAAGTCATGAAGCATGATTTGTTGGTACATTTGTTTTGAATTAGTCTGAAAGAATTGGACAATCTTACCATGGCCATGTAAGAGTAACAGCAAGGACTTTGGGACTTTTGAATTAGTCGGAAAGAGATAATAAAATTAATTTTTTTATCGTGTAACTCACAAAATGACATAAATGCAGGTTGTATCGCTATTGATTTCAGCTTATTTCAGCTATACCGGATAGTGGAGGGAGTAGTTATGTGATCAAGTGCCAAATGATAATAATATACAAAACAAATACTGATCAAGTGCTACAATATATACTATATTTATAAATTTAGAAAACAATTTGGGGAGCTATGGCTCCTACATGTCATTTACTAGCTCATCCTCTATGTGTATCTCTAAGTTATGTACTCAGCTCTCTTTTATATGGTAGCTAATTGCTAAAGCTATTGCTGATTTGTACATAACCTGCCTATTGCTTTGTTGCAGATATATCATTTGCCACAAGAGTTGCAGAAGGAACCATTAAGAACTCATACAAGGATCTTTATCACTATGTTTCAAATATAATACCAAAATGGTATCCAAAGGAAGAGGATTCGAAAAACCTCTGCAGCCCTTGAAACAAAACAGTAGCATCCATATATTAAACAACCTAGATGTCATTGAAACAATTGTATTGGATGTATTGAACTTTTGTTTACTTCTTGTTTGAAATGAAACTATCTCTTCATTATTACTCCATTTTGAAATCTCCCTTGTAATTACGGATGTGGATTATGTGTAGTCACACAATCAGACTGTCTTTTGACTGCCAAATCGAGATCAGACATTCTACTAAAAAGGATATTTTAATCGGACGGTCACAAATCTTTTGTTGCATGACTGCACCAAGCCGGTGACTACACATAATCCATATCCATTACCTGCACTGTTGATTTGGATCAGCCTCACCACTCGAGTATTGATGAAAAGAACAGATTATCCGGTAGAGGTGCTGAAATCACCGGGGCGCCTAATGTTTTCCATTTTATTAGGTTTTGAATTTAATTTTCTAAACTATACAAAATCTGTAATTAATTTTATTTTTTGGAATACAATTCGGTAATGGTGAGGCCTACTGTCACGACCCAATTTCGCATCGTGACCGGCGCACGAACTATTACTTGTTCGGCAAGCCTAATGACCAAAGTTAACAAACAATAAACACGAAACTTGCAAAATTTCTCATTTTACTTCAAAATAATATTTATAGAAATTTCGACAGAGTATCCTCTGTATTTACAACATTTCCAAATCCAAAATAAATCATCTTTTTCAATATACATCATCAGCTAGAGTTTAAACAGATGCAGATTAAGTTTATACATTCCAAACAAGTATCCCTAGACTCAAAATAGCTGCAGATACTCGATCGACTCAAAATACACATATACACATAGCCTTCCATCTAGGAGGCCTACCAAAAGAGTGACTGATGAAGCTTTATCTACACTAGAAACCTGCTACTCAGCTGTCTGGGAATCTGAAAAAAAATATAAGAAGGGGTAAGTCATAAGACTTAGTGAGAGACAATAATCACTACCAACAAGATGGGAAACATACAAAGGCACGAGCGTTTGATTTTTAGAAAACTAGTAGAAATAATTGTAAAGTAGTATTTAAAAAATGGTTCTCAATCCGAGTCATTAGAGTTTGAAATTTAAATAAGAAAAAAATATAGAAATCCAATCAAGTAAAAAGAATTCGTTAAGAGATAATCGAGAGACGGCTCCATCTCGTTGATAGCCCTTTCCTCCTAAGAGCGGCCTTTCTCTTAGTGGCGGCTCCATCTAACGGATATCCCTTTTCTCCTCGATCAAGAAATCACATCATCGCATTTAATTAGGGAGTCGACAACTCGTTGATAGCCCTCTCCTCCTAATGGCGGCTAATCGACATCATCTAACTAGGTGCACCTAGACCATTGTTCTCATTAACGCCGAAAGAATCGCAATCGGTATTCTCAAAACATAATTACAAAAATCTATGTTTCTCAATATTTCAAAGTTTATGTAAAACATAAACAACCAAGTCTCAAACTTAAATAAGCTATGTTATCAACCATAAACAATCAAACTAGAGTACAATTTAATAACAATGATTTTAAATTAACGGAAGAGAAGGATGAAAATTCTTAAAAGGCATGTTTCCCCAAAATAATTCATAATAAGTATTTTAACATAAATAAACAACATGAAAATTTATAATAGTATTCAAAATAGGTGATAATGATTATTATCAACTCACAACTATGAAGATCGGCTAGTTTTGCTCTCCAACGATGTCCGGAGAAGCAGACAAAGCAACCACTGAAGAATCTGAACATCAATAAGGTTCATCAATATTTATAAAGTGATTCTAGAGTTTAATTAAACATATGTAACCATAAAATTTCCAAATGTCTACTCTAATCTCAAATGTTAAATTTCTAGCCCAAACTACACACATACACAATACATAATATTGATTTATAGGTTGTTTATTTACCTCAAAGTGTCTCAAAGAGCAACTTCATAGAGTGGGTACTCATCTTCTTCCTTAGAACATTAACCCTAACCCCAAATCATAACTAATAATTTTTATGGTAGTAGGAGAAAGCATGGATTTGGAATCATTAAATAAATTCAAGAGTGTGATTGGAATATGAATTGGAGGACACGAACAGAAGAGTGAAAAGTGTGAGAAAAATAAGGGTGAGGTGAGGTACGGTGGGTTTTAATTTCTAGACCCTTCTCTTTGTTTGTTTTATTTTTCTTTGCTTACTATTAGTTATTTATTATTATTATTATTATTATTATTATTATTATTATTATTATTATTATTATTATTATTATTATTATTTTATTTATTATTAAATAAATAAAAGTGAAACGGTGCGTTTCAGTCTTCCCCCCTTAAAAGAATTTCGTCCTCGAATTTATACGACTAACCTTGATTTTGAAATAAGTGTGGATACTTTGTACGCATGACTTCTTCGGACTCCCACGTTGCTTCTTCACCCGACGGTCCTTTCCACAGAACCTTCACTGAAACAATGTCCTTTGAACGTAATCGCCTAACTTCTTTATCTACTATTGCTACCGGGTGTTCGGTGTATGATAAGTTATCATCTAATTGAACATTTTCATGACTAATAACATGAGACGGATCATAAAGGTACTTCCGAAGCATTGAAATATGAAAGACCGGATGAACTCCTGATAGATCCGGTGGAAGTGCTAAGCGATAAGCTACAGGCCCGACTCTCTCCAAAATCTCAAATGGTCCAATGAACCTTGGACTTAGCTTACCCTTCTTGCCAAACCGCAAAACTCCTTTCATTGGTGAAACACGTAAAAATACATGGTCTCCCACTGTGAACTCCAGGGGACGGCGCCTTCTGTCAGAATATGACTTTTGCCTACTCTGAGCTGTCACTAAACGATCCCGAATTAATTTTACTTTTTCAATTGCATCTTGAATCAACTCCGGACCTACTAGTTTAGCTTCTCCAGCTTCAAACCATCCAATAGGAGATCTACATCGCCTGCCATACAATGCCTCAAAAGGAGCCATTTGGATACTAGATTGGTAACTATTGTTATATGCGAATTCCATCATTGGTAAATATCGATCCCAACTTCCTCCAAAATCAAGAACACAAGCACGGAGCATATCCTCTAGAATTTGTATTGTCCTTTCCGATTGACCGTCAGTTTGAGGATGAAAAGCCGTACTAAGATTCAAACGAGTTCCCAATGCAGCTTGAAAAGATTTCCAGAATTGAGCAGTAAACTGAGCTCCACGATCCGAGATAATAGACACAGGTACACCATGTAAAGAGACAATCTCCTCTAAATAAAGCTTAGCATATTGGGATGCAGTATATGTTGTCTTCACAGGCAAGAAATGTGCAGATTTGGTTAACCGGTCTATAATCACCCATACAGAGTCATAACCTTTCGGAGTTCGTGGTAAACCTGTAACAAAATCCATAGAAATGCCTTCCCACTTCCATTCTGGTATTTCAACAGGTTGCAGTAAACCTGCAGGCTTTTGGTGCTCAGCCTTTACTTGTTGGCACACCAAACACTTAGAGACAAAATCAGCTACATCTCTTTTCATTCCTTCCCACCAATAAAATTCTCGCAAGTCTTGATACATCTTATTGGAACCTGGATGAATGGTATAAGAAGAATGATGAGCCTCCTCCATTATTTTTCTCCTTAGTTCATCGACATTTGGAACACATAATCGAGACTTCAACCACAAGGCACCATCGGAATCAATTGAGAAGTTTGAAACTTTACCATTTCGTACATCATTCACCGTCTTTATCAAGTCTGGGTCTTGACTTTGAGCCTTCTTGATCTCGTCAACTAAGGTAGAACGAATTTGCACATAGGCCAACAATGCCTTCGAAGGACCGAGCTCCAATTGAACCCCGCTTCTAATAAGCTCTTGAAATTCTTTAACTATAGGTCTCTTCCTCTCCGCTAAGTGAGCAAGACTACCCATGGACTTCCTACTCAAAGCATCAGCAACAACGTTTGCTTTCCCAGGGTGATACAAGATCGTGCAATCATAATCTTTCAAGAGTTCCATCCACCTTCTTTGTCTTAAATTTAAATCTCGCTGTTTAAAAATGTATTGAAGACTCTTGTGGTCAGTATAAATCTCGCAAGTTTCGCCATACAAATAATGCCTCCAAATCTTAAGAGCAAAAACCACTGCTGCCATTTCCAAATCATGGGTAGGGTAGTTTTGTTCATACCCTTTTAGTTGTCTCGATGCATAAGCGATAACTTTACCATGCTGCATAAGAACACAACCAAGACCAACTCTAGAAGCATCGCAATACACTACATAACCTCCACCACTCGTTGGTAATGCCAAAACAGGTGCTGAAGTCAAACAGTTCTTTAATTTTTGGAAGCTCTCTTCACATGAATCAGTCCATTGAAACTCAACTTTCTTCTGGGTCAACCTAGTCAATGGAAACGCAACTTTGGAGAAATCCTTCACAAAACGCCGATAATACCCAGCTAAACCAAGAAAACTTCTTATCTCCTTTACTGTGGTGGGTCTGGGCCAATTCTGCACTGCTTCAACCTTGCTCGGGTCAACACTTATTCCATTTTTAGACACGACATGACCTAGAAATGCCACACTGTCTAGCCAAAATTCACATTTCGAGAATTTGGCATATAATTGTTTCTCCCTCAATGTTTGCAAAACAAGTCTTAGATGTTGCTCATGTTCTTCCTTACTCTTGGAATAAATAAGAATGTCATCTATGAACACTATCACAAATTGATCCAAGAATGGTTTAAAAACCCGATTCATCAAATCCATAAAAGCTGCAGGAGCATTAGTAAGCCCAAAAGACATAACAAGAAATTCATAATGCCCGTAGCGAGTGCGAAAAGCTGTCTTAGGTATATCCTCCTTCTTAATCTTCAACTGATGATACCCAGACCGCAAATCAATTTTGGAAAAACATTGAGCATCTTGAAGTTGATCAAACAACTCGTCAATGCGAGGCAAAGGATATTTATTCTTTATCCTCACTTTGTTCAATTGTCTATAGTCTATACATAATCGCATGGATCCATCTTTCTTCTTCACAAACAACACCGGAGCACCCCATGGAGAAGTACTCGCACGAATAAAGCCCTTGTCAAGAAGATCTTGAAGTTGTTCTTTCAATTCTTTAAGCTCGGCTGGGGCCATTCGGTAAGGAGGTATAGATATGGGTTGAGTATTGGGGACCAAATCAATGGAGAACTCAATTTCCCTATCAGGTGGTAACCCAGGAAGTTCCTCGGGAAAAACATCCTGAAACTCACACGCTATAGGGACTTTTTCTAAGTTTCCTTCACCTCGTTGTAAGTCATTAATCACGGCTAAGTATCCTTGGCAACCTCTTCTTAGTAACTTGTTGGCTCTCAAGGCTGAGATCAAGTTATGTGGCATCCATGTGTGTTTGCCTTGAAATGAGAAAGGTGATTTTCCAGGTATCTCGAATTTCACTACCTTATTATAGCAATCTAATGTGGCATGATGGGAAGACAACCAATCCATACCCAAAATCACATCGAAATCTACCATATTCATAACTACAAGGTCTGCAAATAATATTTGTCCCGCAATCGATACATCACAAGAACGATACACAGACTCGGCAAACAGTTTATCACCAGCAGGTGTAGTCACAACTAACGTCTCGTCAAGAGAAGATGAATTTTTACCAAGTCGAGGAGCAAACCATAAAGAGACAAAAGAATGTGTAGCTCCGGGATCAAACAAAACATGAGCATCTTGGGAACAAATAGAAAGTATACCTGTAACCACTGCATTGGATGCCTGAGCATCCTGACGAGTCAAAGCAAAAACTCGAGCCTGTCCTCTCCCTGCTTGCATTTGTCCTCTACCTCCAGATCTTCTACCCTCATGCTGAGATGTTCCCGCACCATGAAGAGAAGAATTTCCCGTTTGCCGCATAGGTGCAGCAGGAACTTGGGAAGGTGCTAAAGCTGCTGGTGCTGATGCGTGACTAGATGATGGTTGTGTCATAGCTACTGGACAATTCTTCCTGAGGTGACCTTCTTGGCCACACTGAAAGCATGATTTACCATCTTTGAAAGAATTTACAGTTGTACCACTAGAATGCCTCTGAGGAAAAGTGGACCCTACTGATGCCCTTTGATCCGGCCTACGATTTTGCACAGAGCCATAAGATTGTCCACTAAAACCACCCCTTTGTGAAATTGACCTTTGTTGCCCTTGATGACCAGACATAGAACCACCACCACTACTAGAGTAATGACTGTATGACCCTTCAACTCGTTGTTTCTTGCGGAAATCTTGTTTACTACCTCCTTTATCCTTTTGTCGCTGCTCAATTTGAAGTGCCAAGCTCAAAACCTCAGCAAAAGTGGCACAGTTAGAACCAACCATGGATCTAAATAAGTATTCCCTCAATCCTCTGATGAACTTCTTGATACGCATTTCTTCGGTGATAGGGTAGGGAGCATATCTAGAAAGCTGTGTAAAACGAGCACTATACTCCGTAACTGACATTCCCTCCTTTTGCTCAAATCGCTCAAACTCGTGAGCCAAACCATCTTTAACACTCTCCGGAAGAAAACGAGCCATGAACAATCGAGAGAACTCACCCCATGCTAACGGAGGTGATCCGACTTGTCTTCCACGTGTCACAATATTGAACCAGTCATATGCCACACCCTCCAACTGAAATGATGCCAACTCCACTGCCCTTATATCGGAACATCCTAATGCTCTCCATAACCTCTCTAGGCCATCAATGAAACGTTGTGGGTCCTCACTTGCATCAGACCCGGAAAAAGTAGGAGGTTTAAGCTTCAAGAACTCTGCTAAAGTAACCTCAATCTCCCTTGCTTGAGTTGCCGCTTGCTGCTCACCCTGTCTAACTTCTTGTTGGCCACCAACAGTTGGTTGCCCTTGATTACCCTGTTGTTGTCCTACAACCCCAACAAGTTGTTGCACAACCTGTTGTAATCCCTGTAAACCAGCATTAAATTCTTCAATGGCTGGATTTCCCCGCCTTCCTCTAGGCACCTCAACATTTAGTACATCAGCAGCTAAGCCACGCCCACCTCGATTAGCTACGCGACCTCTAACATTACCTCCACGTCGACCTCGAATATGAACTCGACCTCTTTGTCGAGGTTCTTGGGGTTGAGCAGTAGATTCATCAACAACTTCTCTTCTGTTCTGGTTTCTAGTCTTAGGTGGCATCCTCACCTAGTGAAATAGAATTGATTAGATGTAGGACACGACAACAAGAAAATGAGACAAATCAAAGACCACATGAAATTTCAAGATTAGACGACAAGGAAGACTATCATAGAGCACTAATAGCTCTTTGCGAATAAATGGTGCCGCGGTTCACAATTTACTAGCAAAAATCTATTATTACTCTATGTCTGCAGCTATTTTGGACCTACAACCGGAGCTCTGATACCAACTTTGTCACGACCCAATTTCGCATCGTGACCGGCGCACGAACTATTACTTGTTCGGCAAGCCTAATGACCAAAGTTAACAAACAATAAACACGAAACTTGCAAAATTTCTCATTTTACTTCAAAATAATATTTATAGAAATTTCGACAGAGTATCCTCTGTATTTACAACATTTCCAAATCCAAAATAAATCATCTTTTTCAATATACATCATCAGCTAGAGTTTAAACAGATGCAGATTAAGTTTATACATTCCAAACAAGTATCCCTAGACTCAAAATAGCTGCAGATACTCGATCGACTCAAAATACACATATACACATAGCCTTCCATCTAGGAGGCCTACCAAAAGAGTGACTGACGAAGCTTTATCTACACTAGAAACCTGCTACTCAGCTGTCTGGGAATCTGAAAAAAAATATAAGAAGGGGTAAGTCATAAGACTTAGTGAGAGACAATAATCACTACCAACAAGATGGGAAACATACAAAGGCACGAGCGTTTGATTTTTAGAAAACTAGTAGAAATAATTGTAAAGTAGTATTTAAAAAATGGTTCTCAATCCGAGTCATTAGAGTTTGAAATTTAAATAAGAAAAAAATATAGAAATCCAATCAAGTAAAAAGAATTCGTTAAGAGATAATCGAGAGACGGCTCCATCTCGTTGATAGCCCTTTCCTCCTAAGAGCGGCCTTTCTCTTAGTGGCGGCTCCATCTAACGGATAGCCCTTTTCTCCTCGATCAAGAAATCACATCATCGCATTTAATTAGGGAGTCGACAACTCGTTGATAGCCCTCTCCTCCTAATGGCGGCTAATCGACATCATCTAACTAGGTGCACCTAGACCATTGTTCTCATTAACGCCGAAAGAATCGCAATCGGTATTCTCAAAACATAATTACAAAAATCTATGTTTCTCAATATTTCAAAGTTTATGTAAAACATAAACAACCAAGTCTCAAACTTAAATAAGCTATGTTATCAACCATAAACAATCAAACTAGAGTACAATTTAATAACAATGATTTTAAATTAACGGAAGAGAAGGATGAAAATTCTTAAAAGGCATGTTTCCCCAAAATAATTCATAATAAGTATTTTAACATAAATAAACAACATGAAAATTTATAATAGTATTCAAAATAGGTGATAATGATTATTATCAACTCACAACTATGAAGATCGGCTAGTTTTGCTCTCCAACGATGTCCGGAGAAGCAGACAAAGCAACCACTGAAGAATCTGAACATCAATAAGGTTCATCAATATTTATAAAGTGATTCTAGAGTTTAATTAAACATATGTAACCATAAAATTTCCAAATGTCTACTCTAATCTCAAATGTTAAATTTCTAGCCCAAACTACACACATACACAATACATAATATTGATTTATAGGTTGTTTATTTACCTCAAAGTGTCTCAAAGAGCAACTTCATAGAGTGGGTACTCATCTTCTTCCTTAGAACATTAACCCTAACCCCAAATCATAACTAATAATTTTTATGGTAGTAGGAGAAAGCATGGATTTGGAATCATTAAATAAATTCAAGAGTGTGATTGGAATATGAATTGGATGAGTTTGTCAAAAGAAAAGAAAAGAGATGGAAATGGAGGACACGAACAGAAGAGTGAAAAGTGTGAGAAAAATAAGGGTGAGGTGAGGTACGGTGGGTTTTAATTTCTAGACCCTTCTCTTTGTTTGTTTTATTTTTCTTTGCTTACTATTAGTTATTTATTATTATTATTATTATTATTATTATTATTATTTTATTTATTAAAAAATAAATAAAAGTGAAACGGTGCGTTTCACCTACTCTACCCCTTGATAATTTGGGGGTAGAGTAGCAAAAGTCACAAGTTACATATGCACGTAGAATATTCAGAGCTGTGTAAGTTCATATCCAAAATAATCAGAAGATAATTTTTCAATTTTGACATAAATTTCATTAACTTGGAATACTATTTTGAAAACTGATTCATGTTCATCAATATGGTCATGGTGTTGAAGTAGGAATGTTTGGAAAATAGTCTTTATTCTCACATTAGATCTTCATGCTGCAACCAAAAGCATTGAATTGCCCCTCATAACATTTATTTTTTGCTTTAATGTTGAATAGTAAGTAGTTCCTGCGCATATATAGAGTTAAACATCACTGTTATAGCTTAATCCAAACTTCACCTATAGTTATATATATGATCTCTTTTGAAGTAAAAAAATGTTTTAAAGATAATTAATCATTAAAAAAGAGTTCTGTTTAAAAATTTGAAGAAATCAGATATAAATTATACATCTTCTGACACTAATTAAACAGAAGACTGATCTAAAATCTTTCACATGTGACATGTTACATGTCACATGGTAAAACCAATGTTAATTTCATTATTATTGTCCATGTAAAAATCGTAATAAACAATAACATTAACAATTAATATTATTGCATTGGTTTCATCCATTAATAAAATAAGCTTTAGAGTTGAACTTGATATGTTGTAAATAAACAAATTTAATATTAACAATTATGGTGTCCCATATTCATTGGTTCTTAATTCAAAAAATAAGTTTTTGGGGATGCTGGACGGTCGTAACAAGGGAGAGCGGTAACATCAGCTTGAGGCAGCCATAATATTGTGATGTTTCCTGCCTGCTGCCGCTGGTCGCCACGGGCCTCGCCATTATATCACTCTGTTGATTTTTTATGGAGGCTTAATATGGTCACTAGGAACAAAATCCCCACTTTTCAATTAAGCTTTCATTAAGTCAAATGCTACCAACTTTTGATTCACCTATGAATAAAATAAGTTGGTATCACTGTCTACATTAACTGGCAATCTTTTTTAGTTGACTTTTGAATGTGTATATGAACATGTATGCATCTTTAGGCGCTATTACCGAAACCACATCTTACATTCCAACTTAATTTCTTCTCTTTCACAATTTACATTAACATGGCAGAATCATTTGTGTTTGATATTGCTAATTCACTGCTAGGGAAGCTTGCTTCTTATGCCTATGATGAAGCTTCTCAAGCTTATGGTGTGTATGACGATCTACAAGAGATCAAAGACACTTTGTCAATTGTCAGATGTCTTATTTTAGATGCTGAGTCTAAGAAGGACCAAACGCATGGACTGCGTGAATGGATGAGACAGATTGAAAACATCTGTTCTGATGCTGAAGATGTATTTGATGGATTTGAGTTCTAGCACAAGAGGAAGGAAGTTGTTGCAGCTTCTAACAGTTCTCAGATGAAGGTACGTCACTTCTTTTCTTCATCTAATCCAATTGTTTTCCGTCCTAGGATGGCACATCAAATCAAAGACATTAGGGATAGATTGAATAAGGTAGCAGCTGATGCGAACAATTTTGGTCTTTCCAAAATCGAAGGTGGTTCTGAACTTGTTTTTCAAAAGAGAGAATTGACTCACTCCCATGTTGATCCTTTGAGTGTAATTGGGAGGGAGAACGATAAGGAAGAAATTGTTAAGCTTTTGATGCAACCACATCCTCAAGGTGATGGTGATGGTAATAAAAGTTTAGGTGTTATTCCGATAGTGGGAATTGGAGGCTTGGGAAAGACCACTCTTGCAAAGTTGGTGTACAATGATAAAAGGATGGATGATATTTTTCAACTGAAGATGTGGACTTGTGTTTCTGATGATCTTGACATCAGTCAAATAATTATTAAAATCATCAACTCCATTTCTGCTTCAACGTTCACTCCGGTTTCATCTCCACCGACTGTTGCTCTTGCTCACCAAGAAAACATCAACAACTTTGACATTGAGCAGCTACAAAATCATTTAAGACATAAACTTGTTGGTCAGAAGTTTTTTTTGGTGCTAGACGATATATGTAATGATGATCGTGCAAAATGGACTGAGTTTATGGATTTAATAAAAGTCGGTGCAGCAGGAAGCAAAATCATAGTGACGACACGTAGAAACTCAGTTGCTTCAATGATGGGTACTATTCCCTCATATGATTTGAAAGGTCTTTCAGCAGGAGATTGTTTAACTTTGTTTGTCAAACAGGCATTCAAGGAAGCCGAAGTAAAAAATCATCCGGATCATGTGGCGATTGGAAAAGAAATCGTGAAAAAATGTGCAGGAGTTCCACTTGCTGTGAGAACATTAGGAAGTTCTTTATTCTCAAATTATGATTTAAAAAAGTGGGTATTTGTGAGAGATTCTGAGATATGGAACTTAGAACAAAAGAAAGATGATATTTTACCTGCATTAAAGTTAAGCTATGATCAAATGCCATCTTATTTGAGGCAATTATTTGCTTACTTTTCGCTTTATCCTAAAGATTATACGTTCTGTGGTGATGATATTACTAGGCTTTGGGTAGCTCTTGGATTAGTACAATCTCATAATGGAACTGAAAAACTAAAGGATATTGCAAGAGAATATCTAGACGAGTTAAATTCTAGATCATTTCTTCAATATTACGATGACAGTAACATTCATGACTATTTCAAGGTACATGATTTGATACACGATCTTGCTGTGTATGTTGCAAAAGAGGAGTGTGTAACAGTGGACTCGCATACTACGATAATACCTGAACACGTAAGACACTTATCAATTGTTGAAAAATTTTTAGCAGACAATGCTTTGTTCCCCAAGTCCAGAAGTTTGAGAACTATATTATTTCCCATTGAAGGAGTGGGCCTTGTCAGGAGAATGGATACTTGGATATCAAGATACAAATGCTAACGATATTTAGATTTAAGATATTCTTCCGTTGAGACCTTGCCTAAGTCAATTGGTAAATTGGAGCACTTGCGAGTTCTCGACCTTACTCATAATTTGAATATCAGAAGACTTCCCCATTCTATTTGCAAACTCCATAATTTGGAAGTCTTGAAACTCACAGGATGCACGGAGCTTGAAACATTGCCTCAAGGGTTGGGGTTGTTGATTAGCCTTCGGGAATTGTACATAACCACAAATCAATCATTTTTGTCACTGAAAGAATTTGCAAACATGAATGCCCTTGAAGTTTTGGATTTTCAGAACTGCGACAACATAAAGTTTCTACAGGGCATGGTATCACGACGAACTTCCCTTGAAAGATTGTCTATTAGTTCATGTGGTAGCCTAGAATACATACCTCTCTATATTTTTCCCAATCTACAGACTCTGAATATTTTAAACTGTCAGATGATAAACTTGTCGTTGTGCAACAGATTTTCTATCCAAAGATTGACGATGAATCATTTATTCATCGGAGAACTTAGAGGGCTTCCAGCATTTCCTTTTTGGATTGATGATGTTGTAGATACTTTAGAGACCTTACAAATTTATCAACTTACCAATCTTACGACACTTCCCGAGTGTCTAACAAGTATGAATCGTCTTAAGAGGCTTCAGATATTTTACTGCCCTCGACTGTTGAGTCTTCCAAGTGACCTGAAACGCCTCACTGCCCTTGAAGATTTGGTCATATATGGTTGTCCTGAATTGTGCCGAAAATTTAAGCCTCGGTCTGGTGAGTACTGGCCCATGATTGCTCACATAAAAAACATTTCAATTAAAGATGCATGAGAAGAGGTAGAGGAATGAAGTCATCTATTCTTGAAGGTAAAAATATCATTTTATCACCTCAATGATCCCTTTCTGTCTTTTAATTTGATAATAATATCTCACCCTCAAAAATTAAAATTGTTTGTTGTCCAGTAGTAACTTTTATGTACAAGATATTATTCCTTTGAGAGTAAAGTTTCCTTTATTTACAGGGCAAGGTTGATGATAAGGCGAGAGTGGAAAATGGAGACATGCAAAGAAGATTTCAAGTAGTTGATTGCATTGGAGAAAATAAATGTCAACAAGAGGGTTTAGATTTTCAAAATGTTTGATTAACCAAATAATTGAAAGTGATTATTCTATATTTCCATCACTTAAATATTTATGTTTGAATTCATGTCTTATCTCTGCACTCTTTTTTTCTTAACTAAGGTTTTTAACAAGGCAGAGAGATTCTAACACCTGGGTTTTGGTCTAGTCCCCTCAAGGTTCCTTTGTATCATGAATTCACAATAAGCATTGGTACCCATGTATATACATGCCTATCTTGTCAATTGTTGTTATTGTTACTATACTAATTTGTCAAAATCCTTCTTCCTATATGTTTTTAATTAGTTAATGAGATGGGACTTTTTTCCATTGTTAGTATTTGGGACAGTTTGGTCATATATACTTGTGCATTAATCTTGATATATACTTTTTCTTTGTTAATTGTTAAAAGTAGTCATAAATATGCAGTGTAGTTACTCTTTAATCATGATGGACGAAGGTAAATCACAAGCAATATGCAGTGTAGTCAACTCTGACTAGGCAAAATCTGCATTAACGCATACCAAACATGCCCGCAGAAATCACAAATATGTTAAGGACTTTTCTAAGGATCTGGAATGAGTGCAGTCACATACTGCATGCAGTTGTGTAATCAGCAATCTGAGAAGGTCCGATTGAGATGTCAGACAATTAAATATGATAACTTGAAGTTTTAAAACTAAACTATTCACTAAACAATCTGACCTGTTAGAGAGTGAATTTGCAAGTTTAAACCGTCTTCGAACTTTGGGTTTTTATTAGTGTCAAAATTTGAAGTATTTGTTCAAGTGCGACCAACTCCCATCCATTGAAACATTGTTTGTTGTATCATTGAGGATGAAATATTTACATCTTGAGGGTTTTCCTCAGCTATTCACATTGCCTAAATGGATTAAAGGTGCCAAAGACACTCTAGAGACCTTGATAGTTGTTAACTGTCACAATCTTAACATGTTTTCTTATTTTCTAATATCAGCTATGTCGCAGCTTAAGAGGCTCTATATTAATGATTGCCCTCTTCTTAAGACAATTTTGCTTCCAAGTTACAAGGAGCACCATGCCCTTGAAGATTTGCACATAGATGGTTGTCCTGATTTGTGTCGACTATATCAGCCGCAATGTGGTTTGTGCTGGCCCATGATTGCTCACATAAAAAATGTTTTCATAGGAGAACCAAGAGGTGAAGATGAATGAAGTCATCGACCTTATAGAAGGTAAAACATTATTTTATCAACCCCCCTTTTCCATGTTTTGAGTAAATTCACAATCTAGTCGCCTGTGCCAATAGCTTATGTATGTGCTAGTGTCTCATTCTTTAAGTTGTTCTTTTTCTTTGTTTATTATATTATCCTTTTTCTATGTTTTGAGTAAATGTTTTTTGTTTAAAATATAATTTGAATGGTTTTTAGAAGACTGAATTGTAGGTAACTATCAATCATGATGATACCTTGAAAATTGCATTAGTTGTTAGTGATGTTTGGTAGTTCTAAAGCTTCAAGTAACACTATATTAGTACATTCTATGTACAAGAGATCATTCCATTGAGAGTAAAGTTTCCTTTATTTACAGGGCAAGGTTGATGAGGAGGCGAGAGTGGAAACTAGAGAGTCTCTTGCAAAGAAGAATTCAAGTAATTGATTGCAGACAAGTAGTTGGTTGCATTGGAGAAAATGAATGTCAGCAAGAGGCTTAAATTTTTAAAATGTTTGAAAGTAATTATTCTATATTTATGTTTAAAGTATCATTTGTGTTGAACTTTAGTACTTATTTTTTAATGTATGTTGTATATTTGGTGAAATAATCAACCATGATCTTAGTCAACAAGTTCATGGAGCTTGAACTCACTATAAGTATCAGTCCCCATGTGTGTGTGTGTGTGTATATATATATATATATATATATATATATATATATATATATATATATATATATATATGTATATGTGCCTATCTTGTCAATTAGTTAATAAATGTATAAATTCCGGTTATTGTTACTAATTTGTCAAAATCCTTCTTTCTATATATGTTTTAAATTATTCCATAGTCAGTAATTGAGACAGTTTAGTCACCATAGTATGCAGTGTAATTACTCTTTTAATCTTGAAAGAGGAAGCTAAAACACTAGACTTCTGCATTAACTCAGCTCTGACTAAGCAATCTTCTGTAACAAATTCAGTGAAAATAAAAATAGCAAAAGTATTTTGGTTGATGGAACTGAAATGAACTGATAGAAAACTTACCAATTAGGCAGCTTGTGTGATGAAAACCATGAGAGTGAGTGCTGAAAGCTTTAATTCAGCATATTTTTCCTGCTTATCAGTCTCAGGTGTACTTGATGACTTCCAAAGACTAATCATGTACACAGCCTTGACGCTGTAAGCATACCAAACTTGCCTACCGAAATCACAGCATATACCTTGTTGAGGACTTTTCTCACAGCACTATAAGTTACTATTTTCTCATAAATTATATGATGAACATTGCACATAATTTATTTAATTTAATAAATGGCAAAAGGCTTAAAAACCTCATCAGCAACTTATCAATGATTTAATAAGTAGAATTGAAAAGAAATTTATGAACATTGCACATAAATCATTCTATAAAATTATTTTATTATTTATTTAATATCGTCTGACCTTAATCAGATTTCAATTCCTTAATTTCCTAAATTGTTTAAAACCGAGTGAAGAAGAATCTGTCAATTACCAAACAATCCTTCCATAGGCAATCAAAGAAAGCAATATAAGTTACTATTGCTTAAAATATCATGATATTTTGGCCCATTTCTGAACCTAATAACTCATGTAGTACATGAACAACTGGTTATGGTTCCACTCATTAATGTTCTATAGTACACAATAATAGTATACATACTTACCAATGAGTTGGTTATGGTTCCGCTCATTAAAGTTCTGCAGTACACAATAATAATATACATACCAACAATAAGTGAAGAAAGACTCTGTCTATTACCATTGTTGACTATTATTTTATTTTGATATACACAAACAAGTATGGATATGAAGAAGGCACAGCCACCACCACAACCACAAACTTAAATACTAACACCATTTCTGTTCTTTCCTCATTACCAATATGGCAGAATCATTTGTTTTTGATATTGCTAATTCACTCCTAGGGAAGCTTGCTTCTTATGCTTTTGAAGAAGCTTCTCAAGCCTATGGTGTGTATGAAGATCTACAAGGATTGAAAGACACTTTGACAATTATCAGTGGCGTACTGTTGGATGCTGAGGAAAAGATGCATGCTGAGGAAAAGAAGAACCAACAACATGCCTTGCGTGAATGGCTAAGGCAGATTCAAAAAATCTGCTTGGACGCTGAAGATGTATTGGATGAATTTGAGTTGCAACACAAGAAAAAGGCAATTGTGAAAGCTTCTGGCAGCACATTGGTAAAGGTACGCAACTTCTTTTCAAGCTCTAATCCACTTGCATTCCGTATTAAAATGGCACATCAAATCAACAAGATTAAGGGCAGATTAGACAAGGTAGCAGCTGATGGAACAAAGTTTAGACTTGTGAGTGTTGATCCACGACTTGTTGAACAAAGAAGAGAAATGACTTATCCTGATGTTGATACTTCAAGTGTAATAGGAAGAGAAAATGAGATCAATGAAATTATCAATCTTTTGATGCAGCCACATCCTCAAGGAGATGGTGATGGTAATAAAAGTATATGCGTCATTCCAATAGTGGGAATTGGAGGATTGGGGAAGACCACACTTGCAAAGTCAGTGTTCAATGATAAGAGAGTGGATCAACTTTTCCAATTGAAGATCTGGGTGTGCATTTCTGATGATTTCGACATCAGAAAGATAATCATTAAAATCATCAACTCTGCCACCGCTTCCTTTTTTACTTCATCTTCCACACCATCGAGTAGTCTTACTCACCAAGAAAACATCAACAACTTTGATATTGTGCAACTAGTAAGTCATCTGAAACAAAAACTTTCTGGTCAAAAGTTTTTTGTCGTGTTAGATGATGTGTGGAATGATGATCGTGCGAAGTGGCTCGAATTGAAAGATTTGATCAAAGTTGGCGCACCAGGAAGTAAAGTTATCGTGACAACACGTAGTAACTCAATTGCTTCAATGATGGGTGATGTTTCATCGTATGTTTTGGAAGGTCTTTCTCCAAAGGATTGTATATCTCTATTTGTCAAGTGGGCATTCAACGAAGGCGAAGAAAAAAAATATCCTAATCTAGTAGAGATCGGAAAAGAAATAGTGAAAAAATGCCAAGGCGTTCCACTAGCCGTGAGAACATTAGGAAGTTCTCTCTTCTCAAACTTTGATACGAGTAAGTGGATAACTGTTAGGGACTCTGAGATGTGGAATTTAGAACAAAAGAAATATGATATTTTACCTGCACTTAAATTAAGTTATGATCAAATGCCATCATATTTGAGACAATGTTTTGTTTATTTTTCCCTTTATCCCAAAGATCATATCTTCGATGGTTATGTTATGTGTAGTCTTTGGGTAGCCCTTGGATTAGTTCAATCCCTAAATGGAAGTGAAAAGCTAGAGAGTATTGCAAGAAAATATATTGATGAGTTGCATTCAAGATCATTTATTCAGGATGTAAATGACTTTGGCGCCTTATGTGATTTTAAAGTACATGATTTGATACATGATCTTGCATTGTATGTTGCAAGAGAGGACTTTGTAGCAGTAGACTCACACACTCAAAATATACCTCAGCAAGTAAGGCATTTATCAGTTGTTGAAAAGGAGGCAGTTGACCTTGCTTTGTTCCCAAAGTCTAGAAGTGTGAGAAGTATCCTATTTCCTATCTTCGGATTGGGTCTTGAAAGTAAAAGTGTTCTAGATACATGGGTGTCAAGATACAAATACTTGCGTTATTTAGATTTTAGTAATTCTTCATTTGATAGTATGCCCAATTCAATTTCAAAACTAGAGCACCTACATTTTCTTGATCTTTCTCATAATTACAAAATCAGAAGACTACCAAATTCCATTTGCAAACTCCTACAATTACAAGTATTGTTGCTCAGTTGGTGCATCATGCTTGAAAATTTGCCTAAAGGATTAGGGAAGCTAATCAGTCTTCGCCGTCTGATTGTAACAACTAAACAATCTGTTTTGCCACATGATGAATTTGCAAGCTTGATCCATCTTCAAACATTGAGTTTTCATTATTGTGATAACATAAAGTTTTTGTTCAGAGAAAAACTCCCTTCCATTGAAGAATTATATTTTGAATCATGTAGTTCCCTAGAGTCTTTACCTCTATATATTTTCCCTAAATTACAAACCTTGTATATTAGAAGCTGTGAGAAGTTAAACGTATCATTGGACAACGAAAACCCAACCGAAACATTGAGGATGAAACATTTGTATCTCCTGAGTTTTCCAAGGGTTTTCCCATTGCCTGGATGGATTGCAGATGCTACAAACACTTTGGAGACATTGGTTATTTGCGATTTTCCTAATCTTCAGAGTCTTCCAGAGTGTCTAACTAAAATGACTGATCTTAAGAGGCTCTCTATTATTGATTGTCGTCAACTCTTGAGTTTTCCAATTGGCATGCATCTCCTCACTGCCCTTGAATTTTTTCACATACGTAATTGCCCTGAATTAAGTCGAAAATGTCAGCCCCCATCCGGTGAGTATTGGCCCATGATTTCTCATATCAAGAGCATTTACACAGAAGAACTAACAGGGGAGGAGGAGAAGTTAATAGAATAGCCATTTTCAAGGTAAACATATTTTTTTATGGAAAATGCTATTTAGTAAGAATTTTTACATGCAAGAAATAGAAGAATTATATGTGGCAATATTTGATTGGTTAAATTATAATCACTCTCTCTCCCATTTATGGTTATCCAATCTTTGATTGGTTAAATTCTCTACTTTTATGGATTCTTCTCTTTCTTCGGTGAAATTTAATCCTTTTAATTGTACAAATTTTACCTTTTCCTGTAAGTAGTTGTTGGCTAATCCAATTGACAGTTTGCAAGCATTGTTGGTTGTTTCTTTTTCCCTTCTCTATGTTTAAATTGCACCTCCTAAACCATTATCCAATTAAAAAAATAAGGTCTAAACTAAAATTGAAAGGTTATAATATAAATCATGTCATCATGAACTCGACAAGGTTCCCTAAGTAGGTTAGTTAGTTATAAGATTTATTATTATATTTGGCTTGAGTAAAAATGAACTTGTTTTGAGAGTGACATTTTTTTTATTTACTGGGTAATGTAGATGATGAAACTGTGTAAAAGGCGTATGCAGCTTGAAGGGTCACAAGAGAGAGCAGAGTAGCAGATGATGGCGTTGAATTCCACCGTAATGCTTTATATTTCTAGTACTAAGAAACATTTGTAGCATTTGTTATTTTATTGTATTTGAAGGTGATTCCTTTTGAATTGTTGTTATTGCTCTGCACTCTTTTTTCCTTTATCAGGTTTTCTTCCACTGGGTTTTACTGATAAGGTTTTTAATGAGGCGGAAGTTATTTCGATTTTTTACCTTAGGTTTTGCTCTAGTCTCCATGTTTGTATCTTGTCTTTTCCTATGCTTCAATAAATTATGATATTATCAAGGTTTTAAATATCGGTATCGGTAACGGTAACGATCGCGGTCGCGTTAAGGTTTTCACGATTTCGGCCATTACGGGTGTTACGTTACAGATTGCGGCCGTCACGGCGTGAATTAATTGTAATGTTGCACAAATCTTACTAAAATTCTGCATTCTATCATAATAATAAAAATATAATCATAAGAGATACTAGTATATTCCAAAAAGTTAAATAGGAGTAAAAATTAGTGGAATTCATTTTCCTTACCCAACCAGCTAGCTACAACCACTTCCTCTCGTTCACCTCACTTCTTGGTTTTTCTTTTTCATTTCAGAAGCAAGTTCACACACACCAAAAAATCTCATTTCCAAAGTTCAAACTCACTCAAAGTTCCAATTTTATTTCTCTAAAAATCATATTATCTCTATTAGACACTTAGAGAACAACACCCAAATATAAAGTAGGAGTTAAAATTGAAATTAATTGAAGGAGAATAGTCTATAAATTGAAGAGGAAGCAAAAAAGATTAATGAATAATAAAGCTGCACAAAGAGAGGAAGAGAATGAGAGAAGAAACAGATTTGAAGTTTTTGCGTCATCAAGGTGTTTCGCGGCTGTAACGGTGTGTTTCACGGCCGTAACGGTGTATCACGGCGTTTTGCGGTCATAACGGTGTTACGTAACGGCGTTTCACTGTGATATTTTTTCTCACCTTTAAAACGGACAATAACGGTATCGGCGGCTACCTTTACCGTTTTGTAACGGCCTTTTTCGCGGTAACGTTCCTTTATTTAAAACCTTGGATATTATAAAACATGAATATACTAAAAATATCCACATTGTGGATGTTATTAGTGATGTCCCAAAGTCCTTCCTACATTTGTTTTGTATTAGTCTGAAACAAGGGGACAATCTTTCCATAGCCATGACTTGTTTCATGTGGTAGCTTGAAGTCCTTACAGACTCTGTATATTAGTGATCACTGTACGAACTTAAACTTGTCGGCTCACAACGAAATCCAATCCAAACATTCAGCAAATAGCTTAGCGATATAACTTAAAATGTGCCAGCTCAAACACTTGAGCTATGTCTTGGATACAATATTCTCACATACTTAAACATATTTTTTCTTATAGAAAACTATTATTAAAAAAGTTTAATGTTTAATTAAATTCATCTATACAAAGTCGGTATGCTTGATAGAAAACATTTGGTAGCTCCAGTAAATTCATTATCATCACCTTCATTGTTATACTTTTGCAAAGAAAACTTATAATAGAATTGAAAATGCTGCCAAATAATATTCATGGAATAACATGTATAAAATCACAAGATTATTTTCCAATTTTTTTAACATAACGTTCGCGAACGTGGACGATTATTTTCAAAACTGATTCACATTCATCAATATGACCATGGCATTGAAGTAAGAATTATAGAAAATAGTCTTTATTCTCTCACATTAGCTAAATCTTCATGCTGCAATATTAAAGTCATCTTTAACTACAAAGGACCAAACTATATCAACTATTATTTTGTTACTGATTTTTGAATTGTAGACGTTCTATTTCTTCATACTAAATATTATTTCTTAATTCAGGAACTAGATATAGTGCCTAAAAGCATGGAATTTCATGTTGAATAGTAAGTAGTGCCTGTGCATAGAGTAAGATGTCACTGTTATACATCTTCATGATATCTTAAGAAAAGAGTTATGTTTACATCTTCTGACTCTCTGTAATAATAGTAACCACTAAACAACCTAAACTAACAAGTGAGGTTGCGAAGGAGGAGTGTGTACTGAAGGAAGTGAGGCACATGTCAATTGTTAAAAATGTTTCACTTGACCATGCATTGTTTCAAAAGTCCAAACAAGTAAGAACGATATTGTTCCCATTCGTGGAATAGGTCTAGACAGTGATTCTCTTCTGGATAACTGGATATTAATATACAAAAGCTCGCGGCTTTTAGATTTAAGTGATTCTTTGATAGACACTATAACCGATTCAATTGCTAAATTAGAGCACCTGCGTATTCTCGATCTAACAAAAAAACTGCAAAATCAAACGATTTCCCCAGTCTATTTGCAAGCTCCAAAATTTGTAAGTCTTGTTACTTACCGGAAACATTACCTAAAGGATTAGGGAAGTTGATCAGCCGATCCGAGAACTGTTTATAACGACAAAAAAATCTGTTCGGCCACAAAATGAGTTTGCAAGCTTGAAGCATCTTCAAACTTTGGGTTTTTATTGTTGTAACAATTTGAAGTCTTTGTTCGACGGGGCACAGCAACTTATTTTCCGTGAAACATTGGTTGTTTATTCATGTGGAAGCTTGGAGTCCTTACCTCTTTATTGTATCCCTAAATTTCAAACTTTGTACCTTAAAGACCGTAAGATGTTAAACCTGTCGTTGAACAATGAAATTCCAATTCAAAGATTGAAGTTGAAACATCTTTATCTTGATGATTCCAGGGCTTCTGGTATTGCCGAAATGGATTGCAAGTGCCGCAAACACTTTCGAGACCTTATTAATTAAAAAGTTTCCAAATTTGGAAATGCTTCTCGAGTGTTTCACAGCAATGACTCATCTTAAAAGGCTCCGTATTAGTTTATGTCCTCAATTGTTAACTCTTCCAAATTACATTCATTGTCCCACAGCACATGAAGATTTGAGCATCATTTGTTGTCCTGAGAATTGTGCCGAAAATGTCAGCCTCAACTTAGTGAGTACTGGAGCATGATTTCTAACATCAAGCATATCTCCATTAAGGAAAAATGAAGTCATTGACCTTGAAGGCAAACATTAAAATGACGTGTTTGGGCTAAATTATCATTCACTTGAGTTTTAATTTGCACCCCAAAACATTTGTTTTGTTAAAATGGTCTGTGTTTGCCTTTTATTCATTTATTTGGTTTTCCTTTTCTTTATATCTTATGTTATTTCAAATAGATGTCTATTGCATTTCCTAAACTTATTTATACTTGAAATTGGAAATGTATATGTGATATGATCATCAAATTAGAGGCAACCAACCATCTACCATGATAAAATTCAGAAAATGTTCATGAACCTGGAAGAGATAGTCCCTTTCTTCGCCATAAAAAAAAGATCATTTCAAACTAGCCTTGGTCAAGTAATTATAATAGTAAGTAAGGTTGTCTACATGTAGGGGTTGTTCTTATTTTCAACAAAAACAATTAAATTAATTTAGGATTAATACTTGAAAGTACCAAATGTTAGTTGGTCTAGTGGTGATTGACGCTGAACTTGGTAGGGAGGACCACGGTTCGATCTCCCGTAATTGCATTTGTGAGGGGACTGAAACCACTTGATGGCAGAACTCGCCCCGAACTCTAGACTACTAGAGCCCCTTTTCCCTAGGAACCAGAGGATGAAAACCAACAAAAATTAAAATAAACTCGAAAATGATCAAGTAATGAAAAGTATTAAACATAAGATTAACTGAATAACTATGAGTTTTTATCTAATTAACTAGAACACATAGTTACATGGTTCAAATAGTTTTAAAGAGATTCATCCACAGTTCGTAATTTGATGAAATTTGCTACTCATAATTTTAACAGTCATACATTAATCATCGCTAAAGAATTGAACATGCCTTGAATGATGATTCCAGTAATGAAATTCTTCATAATCTGCTCTCTAGGTTGCTTTGATTTTATACCTCTCTCTCTCTCTAAAGTGGTAATCCATATTTTTGATCAAGATTGCTATTTATAGGCCTCAAATCATGTCCAAATCACACCCCTGTAATCGTGTCCTTGACACATAAATTTATAACAAATCGCGTCCTTGGCAATCTGGATCGCGCCCCTATGGCAAAATCATGCCCCTACAGCATCTTTTTATTGACGTGGTGCACAAACTGGCAACAAATTGCGCCCTTATGCGGCTTCTGGGGGGCTCCAAAAATATAGAAAGGACAGGTGTTTTCAGCTTCAAAACTTCCAAATTTTTCTATTTTTTTTTTCCTGTTTTCTCTTTTCTCTTCAAACTCTTTGTGTTGTCTTTTTCTTCATAAAATCTCCACTTAATTTGACCATATGTAATACACCTAAAACTAACTAAAATACTATACAATTTTAATTAAAATACTAAATGACTGAATGTCATCAAAGGGTGAAGAACTTGGATTTTCAAGTCTTGAAAACATGATAGAAGCCTATAATTCATCAATTTCTTATGTATATATATCTTCTTTAACTCTATTGCAATCTTTGGATGAATCTATTTGAGTTATTAGAATTAGGTGGTTGTGGAGTACTATTTTAAATTTTAATCAGTTGCAATGCTAGTGTTATTCAATTATTTCTTTTGTTTAATGCATTTCTATTTCTTTCTTTTTTTTGACAAAAATGCATTTCTATTTCTAGTCATTTATGAATTGATTCCAATAATAAATCCACTATTATTGACACTATGTTTTGTTACTAGATCAAATATTGAAGAAATGTTGAATTGCCGATTGTGATTTTAGAAATTAATTTTCTTACTAAACCTTTTTTATTACTAACCCACCACCTAAGACATTAAGAAGGGAGAGAGTTATATATGAGTCAAGAAATTGGTCATAACAATTTTGTTAATTTATCGTGATACTAGCTTAGCAATTCTAGGTAACATATGATCTACCAAGTAATGAAAAATAGAGAATTCAAAAAAACCTAATCGCTTTAAATCATTGTTAATTTGAATTAAATTTTATTTTTGAATACAAACTTGATGAATATGTCTAATTGTTTTGTTTCATATTACTAATAATCCATCTTTATGAATACGAACTTAGATTTATTATTTGAGAATATTTAATACTACACTTGTTAAATTATCTATCAAAGAGAGAAGGATTAACAAATGCAATTTGTATGTAGATCAATCAATTCTCCAAAGCTAATAAATTACAGAAAACTAATCTACAATGATTAAGTACTATACACTATACAGGTTTTCACATGTCACTCTGCCATCAATAAAATAAGTTGGTAGATTGAATAAGTCACTTGGTTGACTTTGTTATATGAACAATTATTGAGTACTGCATGTTTCACGTCACTCTCTCATGCCATCCATATGATCCATTAGATAATAAGTTAGTAGATTTAGGATCCGTTTGTTATAGCTTAATTGGCCCATTAACAATTCAAGAGCCGATGTTGAAGTTAAAGATGTGTATCAGCTGGAGAATAGTTTATTTATTTAAAAACTAGAAGGCACTACAAGATGTCTAATAACTGTCCTTTTTTTTTTAACAAAATGTCTAATAACATGTCAGTAATGCCAGATCTGCACATGTACTACGTAGCCGAGCCTTAAAAAAAAATAATTATATAGTAGTAGGTCTCTAAAAAAATAAAAAGGTTGATTTAAAAATATAAATAGTAGTATATTTTAGTTTGAAGTTTTACTTGTTTTTTTTATAAGCTTGAAGTTTTACTTGTGCTTAACTATGTTGGAAAATAAAGTTAATGATTTAGTATTGATAGCAATTAATAAGCTTGAAGTTTTTTATTTTTTTTACGTAAGTTCTTTTCAAAATAAGGCATAATTGACCAAAGCATATTTACAAATTGGTCACGTAACTCTAAATCCAATTAGAGGCTATTTCAAAAGTTTTGAGATATTGCAGGGACTAAAATTATTTATTTTTTTTACAGGGGCTATTTTCAAAACAAGACATAATTGCAGAGAACAAAAACATATATATTTAAGCCAATTTTTTTTTATTTTGTTATTAACAATTTCATTTTTAACTTTTGGGGTCGGACCTCTAAATAGTCATAATAGGCCCTTGGTTCATTTACATCTTTCAATTTTCAAAATCGTTTACTCTTAATCGATGAATCTCTGCTCAATAGTTCAAATCCCTAAAATTGTTCAAATCATTCAAATCACTCGGAGTTGCTCTTCAATTGTTCGAAATAGCGTTGAATCATTCCAAATTAAATTGCTATCTATAGTTTGTATTAATTGAATTTTACATATATATTTTTATGCAGAGATAATTGAACTTATGCTTATAGTGTTGTAATTGAATTATATCATTTGATTTGATGTAGATTCAATTTGAAATTGTTGATTACTGCTGTTTGATTCAAGTTCCTCCTATGCATAAGTTAAGAAAGGAAGAAGAGTGTGGCAACACTTCTTTATTCAAATTTTATTTGTTGCATTTGATCGTGAAAGTTTGGTATATATTTAGTTGGGTTAATAGATTTTTATCATCTGCAAAGTAGGCGAGTTTTGCGTTACCCCTTGTAATTTATTTTTTTTGAGATTATCCCCTGTAATGTGTTTTTTTTTTTCACAAATAAAACAAAACAACATTGCAGGAGATGAGATGAACTGTGAAAAAAATAAAAACACATTGCATGGAGTAATCTCAAAAAAAAAGAAATTACAAGGGATAACACATAACTCGCCAAATTTGTAGGGGTAAAAGGCTATTAACCTTTTTAGTTTTTAGAATTTGGTAGTATTTCCTATAGGAGAGTGGTTTGTAATTGCTAAGTACAACCAATGTCAACTTTATTATTATTGCATACAGACACCATTTCTAAGATATAAAAACATATAAGAGCATTTCAGATCTTTATTACCATTTCAGATCTTTTAAATAGTTGTTTAGTTAGAATTGTTTAAGACAATAATTGTCTATCTTGATAGAATTTCTCTCCTATTATTATATTTTTATGCTAATGGATATACTATACCACGTACAAGGTACTCCATATCCTAGACTCTACACTTATTCTAATAAGTCAATTCATCCAAATTATTTTATGTCCTCTTTTTCCTTAAGGAATTGATGACAGAATTATCAAGTGTACTAATTGTTAATGGATAAGTACAACACATTAGAAAACCAAACAGCCCTTTCGGGTTAATAGAACCAACCTTCAAAGTTTATGGAACCAAACCAAGAGGCCACTTATGTTACCACCCAATCTTTGATCAAGAACACAAAAACATAACAACAAACAGTGTGAGCAAGAACAAAAACAAACAGTACGAACACACGGAGACCAAAGGGGTGAGACGGTGGTTTGGCCGCGAAAGGCTAGGCACCACCACCCACTAAGGCTACATCTTTGGTGGAGGCAGCTTTGGATTTGCAGTCGTGCGGCGAAAGTGTTGGTAGTTTGCGGTGGTTGTGTTAGAAAGAAGGGAAACAGAACTGAGGTTTTGATTTCCGTTCAATTTTACATAATTGAACTATGAATCGAATTTCACAGAAAAGAAATTCCAATCCATTAATTCTAGTTCAATTAACAAAGTTATTAGGTCGGACGTTATGACTGGTTTCAAACCATTGCTCTGCTTTAGGGTGGCTATTGTCATTTATTAATGTTAACTAAACATATAATCGATTAAACAACTAGTAAATCATAACATTTTATCTTTAATTGATTTTAACCATTTAATGTAGCCAAATTAAAAATACCACACGGTTATAAATAAAGATTCAATAGCTCATAATCAACTTCCTGGTTTAGTTTTAGTTTTTCTTGTTGTTGAAGTCCAAAAGTAAGTATATAAATTATCGTCTCCACAGGGACTAGTGCGATACCAAATGCCGTTCAACAATTAAAATGGTTTTAAGTGCGGGTTTTTCAAACATATTGGTTTTGTAATTTCAAGTGCAAAAATATAAAGTTTACGATAAAATAGAGATTTAGATTTCAAATGGAAAGAATTGCCGGGATTAGACTTCACTTTATCAATCATATATATTAACTCAATCAACCAAATATATACTTTAGTGATTAATTAATATTTTCACATATTGCTCTTCAACGCTTTTCGTGTCCGAAAACATTGTGATATTTATTGTGTTGATTAATTCTCGATCTCTCGACTTATCGATCCACACAATAACATTAAGCTTCAATATAAACGGTGAATATTAAAACCTTAAATCTATATCTAGAGTTTAGAGTTTTAACATGTGATTATCCTAGATCTTTAGATTCAAACAACATATATCTATATCATTTAAATCAAATGAATAACATGAAAAGCAAGGATAACACAAATATTAATAAATCAACTAGAATATATATCAATAGATTAAGATTAACATATAGTCATGACAAGTTACATCTAATCCCAACAATAAAAGAGTTAGCCACTCATTGTCATGGTGGTAAACTTACAAATATGGAAAGAGGAACAAAGAATACACATCAATCCCTTGATCTCTCAAGTTGGATGGATCCACCTTCACTTTCCTATGACACTACACTTAAATATTCTCAGATTTCTCTGTTTCTTTCTCTCTGAAGTTGTATGTAATGGTCTCCTCTTGAAGGCTATTTATAGGCGTGAAAAGCAGCTGGTCGCTCAGCTACCAACTGGTCGCTCAGCTACCAGCTTGTCTTGGTGAAGGGGTTGTTTGACACGTGTAAAATTTCATACTTGATGTCCAAGATTTCCTTCAATTTGGTCGCTCAGCTACCATCTGGTCGCCCAGCTACCAGTCATTTCTTGGTGAAGGAGTTACTTGACACGTGTAGAATTCTTTGCTTGTTTCCCAAGATTTTCCTCAATCTGGTCGCTCAGCTACCACTGGTCGCTCAGCTACCAGCCTCTTGGAGAAGAAATTATTTTTGCTCCTCTTTTGGTCATGCAAGCTTAAAAATTAGGATTAGGACATAACAATTATATTTAGTTAAAATGTACAAAGTTTTGGGGTTTTAATTATAAAAATCTTTGAAAACAAGTCGATAAGTGCTTAAAATGTATAAGTAAAATCACTAATTTTTGGCACTTATCACTTGTTGATGTGTCTTCCAAAGGGAAAGCAAGAAGAGAAATAAAAATGTAATGCCACCAACCTGAACAATAAATATTACAAGTGCAGAACATGTTTTGCAGTAATAATGTTTTAATAACAAGATAAAGACAACTTTTATTGCTTAAATTATGATGCAGTACGTGGAATATTTTATCTGCTCAAAAAAGCTGACTTCATTAATTATATTATATAAACAAACGAAGCATGAATAAAGAAGGCACAGCCACAACAGCTCTAAACTTAGATACCAATTAAGACATTATTTCTGTTCTTTCCTCATTGCCATGGCAGAATCATTTCTTTTTGATATTGCTGATTCACTCCTAGGGAAGCTTGCTTCTTATGCTTATGAAGAAGCTTCTCGTATATATGGTGTGTATGAAGAGCTACAAGGGTTAAAAGAAACTTTGTTGATTGTCAGGGATGTGTTGTTGGATGCTGAGGAAAAGAAAAACCAACAACATGCCTTGCATGAATGGCTAAGGCAGATTCAAAACATCTGCTTTGACGCTGAAGATGTATTGGATGAATTTGAACTTCAAGACAGGCAAAAGGAAATTGAGAAAGCTTCTGGAAGCACGCGAGCGAAGGTACGCCACTTCTTTTCTTCCTCTAATTCGGTTTTTTTCAATAGTAGGATGGCACAACAAATCAAAGGGATTAGCGATAGGTTGGATAAGGTGGCATCTAATAGGTTCAAGTTTGGTCTTACAAGTGTTGATCCCGGACCTGTTTTGCAACAAAGAGAAATGACATATCCTAATATTGATGTTTCAAGTGTAATAGGGAGGGAAGATGAGAAAGATGAAATTATCAATCTTTTGATGCAGCCACATCCTCACGGAGATGGTGACGGTGATAAAAGTATGAGTGTCATTCCAATAGTGGGAATTGGAGGATTGGGGAAGACCACACTTGCAAAGTCGGTTTTCAATGACAAGAGAGTGGATCAACATTTCCAGTTAAAGATGTGGGTGTGTGTCTCTAATGATTTCGACATAAAAAAGATAATCATTCAAATCATCAACTCTGCCTCTGTTTCCTTTCTAACTTCATCTTCTACACCCTCAAGTTGTCTTGCTCACCAAGAAAACATCAACAACTTAGATATTGTGCAACTGCTAAGTCGTCTGAGACAAAAACTTTTTGGTCAAAAGTTTTTAGTTGTGTTAGATGACGTATGGAATGATGATCGTGCAAAGTGGCTTGAATTGAAAGATTTGATAAAAGTTGGTGCACCAGGAAGCAAAATTATAGTGACAACACGTAGTAACTCAATTGCTTCGATGATGGGTGATGTTCCTTCGTATGTTTTGGAAGGTCTTTCTCCAGAGGATTGTTTATCTCTATTTGTCAAATGGGCATTCAAGGAAGGCGAAGAAAACAATTATCCAAATCTAGTGGAGATCGGAAATGAGATTGTGAAAAAATGCCAAGGGGTTCCACTAGCGGTGAGAACATTAGGAAGTTCTCTCTACTCAAAGTTTGATATAAGTAAGTGGGAGTATGTCAGAGACTCTAAGATGTGGAATTTAGAACAACAGAAAAATGATATTTTACCTGCGCTAAAATTAAGTTACGATCAAATGCCAACATATCTAAGACAATGTTTTGCTTATTTTTCCCTTTATCCCAAAGATTATATCTTTAGCAGTTATGAAATGTGTAGTCATTGGGTAGCCCTTGGATTAGTTAACTGTCTTAATGAAAGTGAAACGCTAGAGAGTATGGCAAGAAATTATATTCATGAGTTACATTCAAGATCATTTATAGTGGATGTAATTGACTATGGCTTCATTTGTCATTTCAAAGTACATGATTTGATATATGATCTTGCATTGTATATTGCAAGAGAGGACTTTGCAGTGGTAGAATCGCATACTCGGAATATACCGCAGCAAGTAAGGCATTTATCAGTTGTTGCAAATGAGTCAAATGACCATGATTTGTTCCCAAAGTCTAGAAGTGTGAGAAGTATACTATTTCCCACCTTGGGATTGGGTCTTCAAAGTGTAAGTGTTCTAGAAACATGGGTGTCAAGATACACATACTTGCGTTATTTAAATTTAAGCGATTCTTCATTTGAAACTATCTCCAATTCAATTTCAAAATTAGAACACCTGCGTTTTCTCGATCTTTCTCGCAATTACAAAATCAAAACACTACCGAATTCCATTTGCAAACTCCTACATTTACAAGAATTGATTCTCAGTGGATGCACCATGCTTGATAATTTGCCTGCAGGATTAGGCAAGCTAATCAACCTTCGACGTCTTACTATAACCACAAAACAATCTGTTCTGCCAGTTGTTGAATTTGAAAACTTTATCCATCTTCAAACTTTGAGTTTTCATTTTTGTGACAATTTAAAGTTTTCGTTCAAAGAAAAACTCTCTTCCATTAAAGAATTGTATTTTGATTCATGTGGCTGCCTAGAGTCCTTACCTCTAAATACTTTCCCCAAATTGCAAACTTTGTACATTAACAACTGTGACAAGTTAAACCTGTTGTTGAAAAACGAATGTCCAGAACAAACATTGAGGTTGAAACATTTGTATCTTATTGGTTTCTCAAAGCTTGTGACATTACCTGGATGGATTGAATGTGCCATGGACACTTTAGAGACCTTGGTAATCAGTAATTTACCTAATCTTAAGATGCTTCCAGAGTTTCTAACTACAATGACTCGTCTTAAGAGGCTCTACATAACCAACTGTTTTCAACTCTTGAGTTTTACAAGTGACATGCGTTGCCTCACCGCCCTTGAAGATTTGCGCATAAAAGGTTGTCCAGTGTTGTGCAGCAGATGTCAGCCCCTATATGGTGAGTACTGGCCCATGATTGTTCACATCAAAACTATTTTCATTGGAAAAGTAACAACAGAGGAGGAGGAGTTACTAGGAGGTTATCCATTTTGAAGGTAAACAATTTTTTTATACTATCAAATAAGTGTTTCTCATGTTTCACCATATATGCTTTTATGTTCAAAATGGTATAGTTTCATAAATAAAAAATAAGTATATATTTGGTTTGAATAAAAATGAAATTGTTTTGAGAGTGACATTTTCTTTATTTAATGTGTAATTTAGATGATGAAGCTGTGTAAAAGGCATAAGCAGTGAAGGGCCATAAGAGAGAGCAAAGCAGTAGTTGATGGGGTTGGAGAAGATGAATGCCACATGATGCCTTTTTTTTTCTATTACTAAGAAACATCTTTATGTGTACTTAGCATTTGTTATTTTGTTGAATATTAAGGTTATTCCTTTTGGATTGTTGAATATTTTGTTGAATATTACTCTGCACTCTTTTTTCCTTCATCAGATTTTATCTCATCGGATTTTGCTGGTAAGGTTTTTAATGAGGCGGAAGCTATACTTTTTCTTTATCTTAGATTTTGATTTAGTCCCTAAGTTTGTATCATTTTTTGTTTTCTTATTATTCAATAAAGTTTACTGATACTCTTACAATTACAAAAGTGGTTAGAGTTGTAAAATGTAATTTATAATTTATCAATGTGCTATATAAACATTCAATGGACTATAGGCATCCTGAGATTAACTACATCTTTGGAACAATCACTAAACAGGATGTTTCCTCAAACTAGAAAACCACATTTAACTTATGTTTGATTTGTTTTTTTAATATGAATAAGTAGAGTGTTCGAAGTTTGAACTCTTACCTCTCAGTATATTAGGTTGTTTTAAACTGTATGGAGTACACTAAATATGTGGTAAAACATGAGAAATTGGTCCAAATCACTTGTCGTATATATCAAAGATGATGTAATACAAACTATAAACTAGGATTAGACAACTATATATTATCCTTAATAATACTTGCCATATGTGGAGAATTCCTCACTTCACCAATGCCAACAACATCTTGCTCTAGGAGAAATCTCGGAGATGGAGATACTGCAGAGGTAACTGTCGATGGAGTACTGGCTGAGAACGGAGGAGGAAGAAGAAAAAAGTAAGAGTAATAAATTGTTGACTTTTGCTGGTTAGACCCTCAAAATTACAACCCTTTTTTGAACCATAGTATCCATTGACTTTTTGCAATTTGTGTGAGTGTATTTGGTCTTAGTTCAATTTTTAGTTGAAATGATTTGATTGTTTGCTATTTATTTCTTCCTTTTGGGTATGGATGCTTTCTCTTCCCACCTCCCCTATATTTTTTTCTCCAATATTCTAATTTTGTCCTTGTTTAAAAAGTTCGGAACGTATTTTTTGAATTTCTTTTTGCCTTGAATACGAACTTCGGAATGTGTTTGAATTTACACTAGGAAAAATTCGGAAAACACTTTCCAAACATTTTAACCAAGGGCAAAATTTGAATATTGAGGGGTGAAAAAGATATAGGGGGGTGGGAAGAGAAAGCTTCTTAGGTATGTATGTGCAGGCCCGACACTGAGGTTAGACAATGGATACTATGGTTAAAGGTCCATTATTTTTAGGGGTTCAAAATATTTTGTTATACCTATCTTTTATTATTGAAACTAAAAAAATTAATTATATTTAAAAGAAAGAAAACCTACTATTATTAAAAATAATCAATTATATTTAAGGAAAGATAATATGATTAAGTTTAGGAACACTTTATAAGCAAAAATGCACTTTTTAAATTTATTGTATAATTTATTGCGTCAAAAAAAAAAATTATTGTATAATTAATGTATCTGGTCTATAATATAGGCCAGATACATTAAATATACAATGAACTTAAAAATTGTATTTTTAATTTGCTTATAAAGTGTTACGGAGGGAGTATGTGTTATTTAAAATCTGATTGAGGTCCATTTTTTTTACACCTATTAAATAATTAGGCATAATGGTAGGATTAAAACAGAACCCTGCAGAGCAACGAAAAGACGGCACCACTTGTCTTTGTTCCTAATACCTATTGAGTTTGTTTTGTTTTTTTTTTTTCTTTCTAATTCTTGCATTCTTGTAAGGTATGTTAGAATGTTATAGGTTTTTTTTGTTTAGGTTTTAGCGTTGTTTTATTTTTTATGTTTCTAATTTTGTTAACAAGTTATTTAATTTATTTTCTACAAATTGTTAATACTTATCATGTTATTTTTTGCATTTAGTTTCAACCATCTGGATCTTACAGTTTTTCAATTGTTCTTCGAAGTCAACATTCTACTTTCATGTGCTATTGTTCTCTACTTGAGTTTTTTTTTCCTACCTGAAGCTTCGAAGATGTTGTCTAATGAAAAACGGAAAGAAAAATAAAATAAAAGCAAGAGCTAATAAAATCACAACAAGGGGCTCTTAAAAAATTTGTTTTACTGTAGCTATTTTCACATACACATACGCAAAGTTGACCTAAAATTCAAAAATTAATATTTGGCATCCAAGGGCCATTGAGACATCAATCCATTATGTAACGACCTGAAATTTTATTTAGTTAGAATTAATTGGCTATTTATAATTTATTTTGTGAATTAGTTGAATATTTGTTGTGTGACTTCTAATTATAAATAGAATGAGTAGTAAAAGAGTAGAGTTATGATAAATTGAGAATTGGGTTTTTAGTTAATGGGCTTAGGATAAATTAGTAAGCATATTTTGGTAATTGATGAGTGATAACTTAGTTATCAGAAAATTGTTATTTAGCATATGAAATCAACATTTTTCATATCCTATGATACTAAATTGTGATTTATAGTTATAAATGCAGAGAAAGTCTGTTTTAAAGTGCTTGATTTAACAAAAACCACAACTTCGTTTTTTAGGATATGAAAATCTTGACTTCGTTTTCTAGGATACGAAAATGCTTAAATTGGTTTTCTAGGATACGAAGAAACGTGAATTCGTTTTCTAAGATACAAAGAAGCGTGAATTCGTTTTCTAGGTTCTAAACTCCCTCATTATCCTTCGTTTCTCAAGCCCCACAAAATAGATTGATAAAACAAAAATTTGGGGATAAGACGTGCGATTATTAGGGTACGAAAATGGACGATTCCTATCAATCATCTACTCCATTCAAGTGTGTGATCAATCATCTAACATTAACTATTCTCGAATCTCAATCACAAGAAGCGATCCAAAATTACGTTTGACAGCAAAACCATATAAATTAAATTAAAAAAAATGTTTAAAGTGCACATTACATGTTTTATGACTCCATATGAGTGTGGGAACCTTCAATGAATGAAAAAATGTTGATTTCAAGCCTTCCAAACGTCAAAATATTGCTTGAGATTGCATTTTGAAGGTTGAGTGTTTAAGTATTTATGAAAGTACAGCTAGGGCACCTGACACATATATAGGTCTACTTCGTATCCTAGGATATGAAATTAAGTGTTTTCATATCCAAGGTTACGGTTGGTATTCTAGAATAAGAATTTGGGGCATTTTAAAAAAGAAATGTGTATTTTGTATTCTACAGACTGAAATCTTAAAAAAAAAATAATTCAAAAATTGCCTATTTTGTATCCTAGGATATACAAATTTGTGATTTGTTTACGCGCAGACGTCTCCAACAAGACAAGTTTACCAAACATTAAGGTGTTTAACATTATTTCGTATCCTAACTTACAAAATCCTTAGTAAGGGTATTTTAGTCACGATATGACGGGCCTAAGAGTAATGTAGGGGGCCTAAAACGCAATTTTATAGTTATAAAAGGGGAAAATTAGAGAGACAAACTCATTTGTCATAAATTTTGGTGGAGGGATAAAGAGAAAGTGAGAGAGTGTTTTGAAGAAGAGAAAAAATGAAATGAGAAAACAAATCTTGTATTCCATATGAAGCTGTCTCACTAAAACTTCGATTTTTGATTCGTTAACCGTCGGATTTCGTTGAAACTTTGAGGGTAGGTTCACAACACCTGAAGCTAACTTTAGACCGTCCAGATCGTCAAAAAATGCCCGAGGAGGGAGAAATCGTGCTTTGAGTATACCAATTTGTTTGAAAGAAAAAGATGGATTAATGAAAGAACAGAGAGGAAAAAGAGGACTTGATGAGGATTGGAGCTAGGAGTGGTGGACTACAAAATCAAGCTTATCTAAGGTAAGACAGTTAGTTATACAATCTCGGGTGAGAATAGAGAGGGGAGATTGTCTATATCTTCAATCTCAAATTATGTACACTCTTTTCTATCTGGTTTTTTGGGCCAAATTAATGAGAATATGTTTATCTACATGATTATGTGTTGTTGTATGAATTTGTATATTTATTCATGTTTGATAAATGAATTTTCATGATAAAAATTATAACTTTTCATGTTGATTGTGTTGTTTGGTGAGAAAATGAGTTTTTATGAAAAATAGGTATGTATCTCTAAATTTAAGTTGTTTTGACTGTTTTTAAGTTGTGATAAGTGTTTTAATCATATACATGTTTGCTAAATGATACATGTTATTAGGTTTTTCTAGCCTCCAACTCCTTACGCAAGGCCTCTATGTCAAATGCTCTCGTTCCCTCTTGGTCTTTTGAACTAAGCAAAATACCCAACTCATACATGTAGGTTTTCCCAGCATATTATTTTGAGCTTTCTGTAACATTCCTTTCAATCTTCGCTTGGGTCTGTTTGGTTCAAAAGAAGGGAGGGGGAGGGAAGGGGAGAAGAGGCTATGTCTTTCAATTATTTATATGTTTGGTTTACAAGAAGGGATGGGAGGGGAGGGAAGCAATTTTAATTGCAAATATGTTTGGTTTACGAGGGAAGGGGATGGATGACATAACTAAATTACATTTTTATTCTTATAATTTTACAAAAAAATTATTTTAAAATTATTCACTTTATAAAACGATTAAATATTTTAAAATAATTAAATATAAAAACTCAATAGACTTGAAACAAATAAAATTATTTGTTGATAATATGTAATTTTTTGGAACTTGATGGTTGATAATAAATAATTTATAAAATGAAACCACACACTAAAATTATATGACAAAATTGTTAAAAAATTCTATGGAAATAACAACGAAGCTAAAAAACTAGAATATGAAAGCATAGTACTATAATTTCGTTTATAATAAAAATACAACACTCTGTATTGTTTCAATTATTATTATTATAAGCATTATAATTAGCATAAAAAAAAAAAAAAAAAAGTAGAAAGTGGTCTGGTCGAAATTCTATAGTATGAAACAAATTGACGTGACAAAAATCGTTGAATAAATAATAGCAAGTTAACAAAAAAAAATAGGTAAGGATAATTTTGGTATTTTAGAATAAATATGAGGATAATTATGTCAATATAATTAATATTGTAATAATATACATTGTCTCACCTCCCCTCCCCTCCAAATCCCCCCAATTTGGGGGGACGCAAAAAGTGGTCTAAAAAGTGTTTTGAATCCTCCCCATCCCTCCCCTCCCCTTCTAAAAAATCAAACCAAACATAAAAACTTTAGAACCTCACCTCACCTCCCCTCCCCTCCAAAACCCCTGAACCAAACAGACCCTAGTTTCTTTTTGGATACAACTACTAAGCATTTAAGTTAATGTTGGGTTTGATTTTTCACCCCCCATCCTCATCATCTGATTTCAGACTTTGTTCCTCATATGTTATCGATAATTGTTTTTTAGGCCCCCCATCATTACTTTCAGGTCCCCCATCGTGACAAAAATACCATTATAAAGGGTTTTGTAAGCTAGGATACGAAATAACCCAATTTCGTATCCTAGGATATGAAACAACGTTAAACACCCCAACGACTAGTTAGCTTGCCTTGTTGGGCGTAAAAAAACACACATTCGTATCCTAGGATACGAAATTGGCATTTTTTGAAAATAAATTTAAGTTTTCAACCCGTAGAATACGAAATATACATTTTTTTTTTTAAAACGCTCCAATTTCGTATTCTAGGTTATTTCGTATCCTAGGATATGAAAAATATTAATTTCGTATTCTAGAATACGAAGTTGACCTATATATCTATCTTTAGCCCTAGCGTTTTTTTCATAACCCATTCAACTACTAAGTATGTCACATAATTTAAATTCATAGATATATTCAGGTTTTACAAATAAAATATATATCTAGCATGATATAGAATGGAAGGAACATATACCAGAATAACATTATTATAGATCTGACATAACATGTTCTTATCTTGTGAGTCTTTCCATAATTCCATTAACATTTGAAAATTTAAGTTTAGTACAGAGGACCAAATTAAAAACAATCAAAACCCTAAACATTCAAAATATCAAAATCATAAACAAAATAAATTTCCTAAACACTAAATTGATGAAAATACAAACCCTAAACACATTAACAAACAAAAAGCATAAACAAAATCAAAGTTCAATTTCGTGATAAGGATTAAAGAAATCTTACTTGGTGATTCGTTTTGTAGGATACAAAATGGTTTTTTTTTTCTTCGTGACTTTGATTGGATAATGGAGAAAAGATTTGACAAATCGATTAAACTGGAGATTGAATGGAGAAGAAGATTTGACAAATCGATTAAACTGGAGATTGAATGGAGAAGAAGATTTGGCAAATCGAAACCCTAAAATCGCCCTTCTTCTTTAATTGTTCGCGTTGTTTCGTGGAAATATGAAACGCATTGTTGCTTGGTTTTCTCACGCCCTCCCTTTTTTTAAACATGTTTTCATATCGTAGATTATGAAATTAGGCGTTTTCATACCGTAGAATATGAACTTAGGCGTTTTTAGATCGTAGAATATGAAATTAGGCGTTTTCAGATCGTAGAATATGAAATTAGGCGTAAATCATTATTTCATATTCTACGATATGAAAAATATATGATTTCGTATCCTAAAATACATAGTATCGTGACTCTAAAATTGGGGGCATTTTGGAATTTATAGGGGGTTTGGGAACAAGTAGGGGGGCCTAAAAAACAATTTTCTATATTACTACTACTACCAGCCCTGTTACACCTTGCTGTTGGACTTGGCCCAATTGAGCCTTATTAGTTTGGCCCACCGAACAAACCAGCCTTCTATCTGCACCTCCCAAAAATTCGGAAGCCTCATTTTCTTCACCAGACACAAATTGATTGGGCCCACACAAATCACAATTCAAATTTCCCAAAGAAAATTGCTGTATAGGCCCCCATCTTTGCTCACAGGCCCACCAAACTGACAAAAATGCTTCTGATCAAATAATTTGTTAAATAGACGACGATTTAAAACCCGTTTCGTTGACAGACTGACGATGACGAAACTACCGAACCACATTTTAATGTCTCGAAACTACCAAACCATAGTTTCGTTGTCTATCTGACGAAATTTTGTGCCAACATTATAGTTTTGTCGTCTACCTGACGAAATTTTGTGTCAATATCTTTATTCCTATATTTTGTCGTCTACCTGACGAAATTTTGTGACAACATTATAGTTTGTCATCTACCTGACGAAATCTTGTGCCAATATTTTTATCCCTATGTTTTGTTGTCTACCTGACGAAATTTTTGACCACTACCTCAGGGGTATTTTTGGATTTTAGGGGGATTTGGGAGCAAGTAGGGGGGCCTAGATAGCAATTTTCTTTCCCAAATTGATTGGATCCCATTCTGAAGCTTCATTTTCGAAGAATCTTTTTCCCACCCCCCACATCTCTTATTAACCTCCTGAAATCCGATTGTACCCTTAAGATTACGTATATATGAAGGGATCGTTTGGCCTAGTTTATTTTTGAGCTTATGCAAACAGCTTATACAATATAAATTAGGTTTTATGCTATTTATAAGTTCAAACTATTACAAATTGAATTTATATAAGTTATTTTATCAAAAACAACCTTGACAAACTTATAATAATATATAAAATTTGCATAAGCTAAAAAATAAGCTAGGCCAAACGGATCCGAAATAAAAAAGTTCGGTAAACGCGATCCGAAATTTTTTTAGTGTAAAGTTTACTCAATTTTGCACTAAGAAAGATCGGTAAACGCGACCCGAACTTTTTATCAAGGATATTTTTGGAAACTCAAGGGATGAAAAAGAAATGTGGTAGTGGAAAAAAAATCCTTCCTCATTTTCTTCTATCTGAGCCCTACGGTGAATTCAGTATTTGAATTACAAAATGAGATTATATGTTACCGTCCAAAATACTATAGATATAGAAAGATTTAATCTCACTATAGATAGGGATAGATTTAATCTCACTCATATGAATAATAATTTGGACTTAATTTGATAAGTTCAGCAAATTAGCTTATAGTTTATTGAACTAATTTATAAGTTTATTTTGAAAAAATAGACGTATTTGGTAATAAGTTTTTTTTAATTAATTTATAGTGTGTTTCGAGATGTTATTAAAAGTAGTGTTTGAGCATTGACTTTATAGCTTATAACTTTTTATATTTTATTTCATTTTTATCTTTATTATTTTCATTTTATTATTTCGTTATTTTAAAAAAAAAAATATACTAATAACTACTTAGGGGTGTGCAAAATATCCGGTTAGAAGGTCCAAACTCATAACCGGATCTAAATATACTAATATCATTTTCAAATTTGTTTCTGTCAAAAATAAATAAATAAATAAACAAATTGTTGAGACAAAATCTATTTTGTTGTTTTAAAGATGACAAATAATCTTAATTAAATTTTAATTAGATTCTGATCATCTTGTGATCTAACAAGTGCTTTTGAGTGATTTTATATAAGACAGATATAAGGAATAAAAATCACTATCTTTTATTCACAAGTTAAAAAGAATCTCAAATTCTGTCTTGGAGAATGATCTCAGAACGGTCTCCTGGCTACACGCTGTATTGAATAAGCACTTATTTAAGTCAACACGATACAAGACAACAAAGAACTTTTCATATAAGTTATTTATAGTATCACAACAGTTTGGAATAAGTCATTTAAGGTAAGGAATCATTTTTTGAGTAATGAACCTTCTTCATGGAGTAAAGTTAAGAACATCAATGTCTCAAATAATTGAAAAGAGCTTATGATCTCCAAAGGCATCATTGAAGAATTAATCTAGACCAATAAGAAGTAGACAACATGCTGTACCGGTTTTGAGGAGAATATCATAGTACAAACACTTGGCAAATTAAGAGGAAACAAGTACTATCAAAGATACTATTCACACGTCCTTGCAAGGACACATGAATAGTTACCTCTCTACTAGGTTTTTAATGTTCAACAACTGGCTCACAGCTTGCAGCAACATGGTTTAAACAAGTAGGCGCTACTCTCTCATGAAATACCTATGGTCTCCAACATCCAGGAGAATGGTCTCCCAGATTTTGTTCATGCAAGCCTCATTCTTATCCAAACTAGTAGCTATCTATTTCCACATGTGGGCTATCGTTTATCAACGGATATATGATCAAATACAACCCATTACAGTTGTCAAGAACGGATAAATCTGACATCCTCTCAGTTGCACCTTATAGAGACCATCAGAAGAATGGTCTTCAGAACTACTTGAAAAGTACAATTTCTGACTGGACTTTTTGCCTCACTCACAACGGCTATCTTGGCACTCTCAACTGTCATATTTGAAGTTCAAATATCCAAAGGACTTCTTTATCTATAAATAGCATGTGAAGGCAACATTGAAGAGCAAGAGTTTTTACAAGCAATCACAATCTTATTACTTGCAATCACAAAGCAATTTAAGCTCTTCTTTTTCACTCATACTTCAAGCTCAAATAGAACATAGGATCTAAATATTATTTTGAGCTTTTTGAGTGCAACTTTATTTAGCTATACTAACTAGTTTAGGTTGGTATAAGCTTGAGAGATTGATTTCATATTCATATCTTTAGTAAGTTGTAAACTCAAGTCAATTAGGAGGAATTGATTGAGTGGTGAAGATTAAAATCAGTAGGTGTTTACTGATTGGTTTCTTAACCTTGGTTTGGGTTAAGGGTTTGAAGTTTGATTGTAATTTTGGTCTAGATTATTATTGGATAATCTCACGCAAGTGGGGACTGGACTAGCCCTTGTTATTTGAGGGTGAACCAGGATAAAATCCTTGGTGTTTGATTCTCTTCTTTATTTGTTTTTACTTTAATTGAACACAAATCACACACTCTCACAACTCAACGTACTAAGAGAACGTTCTCTCAGTGGTCTCTCAACTGTGTGATTTCATTAACCTCTTTATCTAACTTTTTTTAGTGTTGCAGCAAAATTTTAAAAGGTCACAAACCATCACCATGTGCGTGTGATCTTAGCAATTGTGATTTGCGATGAACCCTAAATTCTAAATCTACAATAATCTCTTCAATTGAACTTAATCGACAATATTCTCTAATCTTCCAATCGAACCACACTCATTCTCTTCAATTTGTATACCCTTATCTCATTGAAATTGGAAAAAAGAAATTTAGAAGAATGAATGCAAAGGATAAAAAAAAAAAAAAAAAAACAAATATCCTTTTCAAATTTATTTTTTGTCAAAAAAAAAAAAAACAAATATTCTTTTATTAAAATTAATTCACGCACAAATCATCACCATGTGCGTCTGATCTTTGCAATTGTGATTTGCGATGAACCCTAAACCCTAAATCTACAATAATATCTTCAATTGAACTCTAATCGACAATATTCTCTTCCAATCGAACCACACTCATTCTCTCCAATTTGTATACCTTATCTCGTTGGAATTGGAAAAAAAATATAGAAAAAGAAATGCAAAGAATAAAATAAGAAAAATGTATTTTTTTACGATTTTTAATATGTTTTTCGTCTGCGTAAAAAAAATTATACCAAATTAACCGTTTATTAATCCAGTTTTAAAAATAATCAGTCAAAAACTAAATTTAAAAATTATCCGCTTTTAAACCGGTTTTATAAAAAAATATATATGGTTATGTAACCATATCCAAATTTATAACTGGTTATATAACCGGTTTATTAAAAATAATGGTTATGGTCATGTATCCAAATTCATATATGTGGTTTTGGTTTGGATATTGTTTGGTTTTGCAAAATAACCGACCATGCAAACCCCTATAACTATCCACTGACTATGTACTTTTATGTCATTTTATATTTAAATTTGCTAAATACAATATTTTTAATCTACTAACTTTTTAGCTATAAGTTAGCTTATACCTCGATTTTACCGAACAGAGCCTTTGTTTATAAGATTAATATAGGAATTTTTTTCTTATAAAAAGATTTTGTTTTATAAATTGTTACGTGAAAATTAATAATCTCCTTAATTTAAAAACTTAGAATGTGTAGTTAACTACGAAATTGAATTATTATTATTTTTTAAATCTTCCATTGATAAATATCAAATTTCATATTGTTATTTTGTAACCACTTGTGTTAATAATTCTACTGCATGTATTCATGTGCAGAATAAATGGTTTATTTTGAGAAATATTAATCCACCGTTGATTCTTCTAACTGCTTATCCTTTAATTTTCCAAGAATTTATTTAAAGGTTTTTTAAGTGCAAATTTGCACATATTAAGAAGTTAAAAATAGTAAGTATGTATTGAAATTTAGGCATTTTAAATTAAATAGAGTAAAATATATTTTCAGTCCCTATTTTATATTGAGTTTTAGTTTTCGTCCCTGTAAAATAAAATCAGTTATTTTTATCTCTACAAAAAAATTCTTTTGTTTTTATATATTATTTTAAATATATAAACTTTTAATAAATTTTTTTTTGAGTAAGCAAAAATAAATCTTATTTATAACAACAAAAAATCATGGGTGTGCCAATCAGAATCCAAAAGTCTACAAAAGGCTAAACTGCCAAGTACCAGTTAGCCAAAGTCCATACAAACCAAGGAGCTCGACCACCACAAATGAGAAGCCAAACCGAAATTTATATTAAAAGTTCTCAATTATTTTTTTAATAAATAATTATTGTTTTCCAAAAATTTCAATTTTTTTTACTAAAAAAATACTACTTTTATTTACTTTAATATGTGCACTTATTTTTTTTTTTTTACGGTATATGTGCACTTATTAGACAAACTCTTTATTAATAGTAATCTACTAAAGAAAGAATCTAAAGATGAATTGCATTGGTCCCCATTATGGAGGGAGCTTTTTATGGTACATTAATAAAATATGAATGTATTGGGGATTTTTAAAATGATAAATAAACAATAATTTTTATAAATAAAAATTATTGACTATTATATTTTACAAAACATAATTTCATGAGAAAAATTACAATTTCAGTTTTTATAAACATGATACTAATTATTTTATATTTTTTCATTAAAAAAAATCAATATTCACTATTATCAATAACAAAAAGAGGAATGCTAATAACACACCTTTTGACACACTCTAATTGACACACTCTCATTCATCGTACCAAGTCATTCAATTTTTAAACCTCAAAACCGGTTACCTCTTACACTTTTAATTTTTTATTTATTTAATTTTTTACAATTCTGGATCTCAAAGCGTCATCTTCACCGGGAAAGACAATCGTCATCCCCTCTTCCAATCTCTAAAATCCTCTGTTTTTCAAATCAACTTGTGATTATGTTGTGTTGCTCTTATTTTCTTTTTTGATGTTTTCTGTTCCAAAATCATTAACAAAGACATGCTATTATTATTTCTCTAACTACTCACACCTAAGTTCATATGGCAAAACCACCACTGCCTTTTAAGTTCTTTCTCTACCAATAAAACACAAGATCACCATTAATCACCACGCTGAAACTATTTGTACATGATGCATCCTTTATGCCTGTAAAAAATTGCAACAACTCCATGTTTATCGCACCTGCTCCTCCGTGAATGGGTCCTCTGCGTTGGCTTAGGTTGAGAAATCGACGGAGATGTTGTTGTTCGTTAGCATCTCATGGTGAAGGTCAAGGATTTTCTCGGTAATGGACATCGTAGATGGTGGGTGAACAGTGATACAAGAAAAAAAAAATTTAAAAAAAATTGATTAACCGGTTAAAAGGTAATGAGTTAAAAAAAGTAGATGACGTGGTCCAATAGCATAGAGTGTGTCAAAGTGAGTGTGTAAAAGAGTGTGTGCATAGTAGTTCTCTAATAAAAATTCAAAAAAAATCAAAACTTTTTTTTTTTGACAACTTTGATGAATAATATTTAGTTATTATAATATTTTATAAAATAGATAAAAAAAAATCTTGTAAAATATACTTATATTTCTATTAATTTGACAGGGAGGAAATTATCAATCTTTTGATGCAACCACACCCTCTAGGTGATAGTGATGGTGATAAAAGTCTGTCTGTCTGTCATTCCCATAGCGGGAATTGGAGGATTGGGGAAAACCACACTTGCAAAGTTGGTGTTCAATGATAAGAGGATAGATGAAGTTTTCCGATTGAAGATTTGGGTGTGTGTCTCCAATGATTTTGACATCAGGCAGATAATTATCAATATGATCAACTCTACTTCTGATTCTGTGTTAGCTTCAGTTCCAACCCATGCTTTCTTTCACCAAGAAAACATTTACATCTTAGATATTGTGCAGCTTGTGAGTCGTTTGAGGTCTAAACTTTCTAGTCAAAAGTTTTTACTTGTGCTAGATGACATATGGAATGATGATCGTGCAAAATGGATTGAGTTGAAAGATTTAATAAAAATTGGCACAGTAGGAAGCAAAATCATGGTGACAACACGTAGTAAAGCAATTGCTTCAATGATGGGCACTGTTCCCTCGTACAATTTACATGGCCTTTCTATGGAGAATAGTTTATCTTTGTTTGTCAAATCGGCATTTAAGGAATGTGAAGACGAAAAATTTCCAAATCTAGTTGAGATTGGAAAGGAAATTGTGAAAAAATGTCGAGGAGTTCCACTAGCAGTGAAAACATTAGGAAGTTCCTTATTCTCAAAATATGATTTAAATAAGTGGAAGTTCATAAGAGATTCTGAAATATGGAATTTAGAACAGAAGAAAGGTGATATTTTACCTGCACTAAAATTAAGCTATGATCAAATGCCATCCTATTTGAGGCACTGTTTTGCTTATTTTTCCCTATATCCCAAAGGTTTTACCTTCCGTACTTATGATATTACTAAACTTTGGGTAGCCCTTGGGCTAGTTGAATCCCGAAATGGAATTGAAAATCTAGATCATATTGCAAGAGAATATATAGATGAATTCCATTCAAGGTCGTTTCTTCTAGATTTTGAGGACTTTGGCTACATTTTCCATTTCAAACTACATGATTTGGTGCACGATCTTGCATTGTACGTTGCGAAGGAGGAGTGTGTACTATTAAAGTCCTGTACTCGGAATATTCCCAAGCAAGTGAGGCACGTGTCAATTGTTAAAAATGATTCATTTGACCATGCATTGTTTCCAAAGTCCAAACAAGTAAGAATGATATTGTTTCCCGTTCGTGGAATGGGTCTAGACAGTGATTCTCTTCTCGATAACTGGATATTAATATACAAAAGCTTGCGGGTTTTAGATTTAAGTGATTCTTCGATAGACACTATACCTGAGTCAATTGCTAAATTAGAGCACCTGCGCATTCTCGATCTAACTAAAAACTGCAGCATCAAACGATTCCCCCAGTCTATTTGCAAGCTCCAAAATCTGCAAGTCTTGTTACTTACCGAATGTATGAAGCTTGAAAAATTACCAAAAGGATTAGGGAAGTTGATCAGCCTCCGAGAACTGTTTATAACGACAAAACAATCTGTTCTGCCACAAAATGAGTTTGCAAGCTTGAAGCATCTTCAAACTTTGGGTTTTTATTGTTGTAACAATTTGAAGTCTTTGTTCGACGGGGCACATCAACGTACTTTCCTTGAAACGTTGGTTGTTTATTCATGTGGAAGCTTGGAGTCCTTACCTCTTTATTGTATCCCTAAATTACAAACTTTGTACCTTAAAGACTGTAAGATGTTAAACCTGTCGTTGAACAATGAAATTCCAATTCAAAGATTGAAGTTGAAACATCTTTATCTTGATGAATAAGGTGATATTTTAATTCTTATGAATTTCTTATGTTATTTATGTTTATTGCACCTCCTAAACATATTTCTACTTTAAATTGGAAATGAATATGTGATATGATCATCACATTGTATGATTTTAAAAATTACTGATCCATCAACTATGATGACTGTTATGAATGAGGTGCAAGAGCATAATGAGGAGGATAGTACATCACAGCCCATAAGGAAAAGTACAAGGTCAATTGTGAAGCCCAAAATCTATCAGGACTTTGAATGCCAACCTGTCACAAAGGGTGGTAAGAAGAAGTACTAAGAATCTAGAATGATCTATTGATGTAATGCCTAGAATACCTTATTTGCTGAGTCATAAGTTTGTTAGATTGATTACCTCACCTTTTATTGTACTACGTAATATTTCATTGGATCCTTTCCCAATATGGTACTATAAATGTAATCATTGGCTTATGAAATAAAGGCATCGCAAAAGAATATTGAGAAAGTTATTTTGTTTGTTAGTCCATAGCTGCTTTCTGCTCCCTTTATATTGTTATTCATAACAATTTGGTGCTTTTCATTGACCATGTCTTCCAATCCTCCCACCATTGAAGAGCTCGCTGCTTCCATTAACAACCTCGTTGTTACGCAGCAAGCCTTTCAGAACCACATCGCCGATGCATTTCAGAGTGTTCGTACTCGTCTGGGTCCTCCAGGCTTTACTCTTCCTCCCCCACCGAACAACTTTCCGGCGACCTCCATCAAACTCGAGATCCCGCGTTTCGATGGTACCGATCCGATGGGTTGGATCTTTAAGATCAACCAATTCTTTGATTATCACCTCACTCCGGACGAACAATGCCTCCGTATCGCTTCGTTTTATATGGAGGGTGAAGCGTTGCCGTGGTTCCAGTGGATGCATTCTAATGGTCACATCTTAACTTGGACGGGATTTCTGCACACGTTGGAAACTCGCTTTGCTCCATCTCAATACGAAGATCCACGCGGTGCTCTCTGCAAACTCATGCAAACTGGCTCTGTTAAGGACTACCAAGGTCAGTTTGAAATGCTTGCTAATCGCATAACAGGGTTACCACCACCATTTTATTTGAGCTGCTTTATATCTGGGTTAAAACCTGCCATACGCCGTGAGGTTCAAGCCTTTCAACCGCTTAACCTCATTCAAGCCATCAACTTAGCCAAGCTGCAGGAGGAAAAATTTGCAGACCGTTCCTCTCATTCAACCGTTCCACCCAGATCTCACTCCTCAGGGTCACCGGCGCCGTCATCTTCTTTCCGACCAACCATGACGGTTAATCCACCCAAACCCACAACGGTTGTCAAACGACTCACTCCGGCAGAGCTACAGGCGCGACGTGAGCAGGGATTGTGCTACAACTGCGACGATAAGTACATCAAGGGCCATCGCTGCAAACGTACCTTCCACCTCTTGATTGTACAACCTGATGAGGAAGAAATTGAAGCCACTACATTGCAAATGGATCAGGTAATTGTCACAGATCCGGAACCCGACCCGGCCCAGATTAGCCTTCATGCTCTCATGGGTCACACCATTCCTCAAACCTTGAGAGTTATGGGCCAGATCCGACACAGTCCAGTGGGTATTCTAATTGACAGTGGTAGTACCCACAACTTTCTCCAGGACAGGGTGGTCAAGCAATTGGGCCTTCCTACCCAAACGGCCCAATCCTTCACTGTATTGGTGGGTAATGGTGAGCAACTTTCCTGTACTTCTATGTGCCCTAATGTTTCCTTGCTATTGGGACCCCATGAATTTGCTGTTGATTTATATGTGTTACCTTTAAGTGGGGCGGAGTTAGTTTTGGGGGTCCAATGGCTCAAAACTTTGGGCCCAATTCTCACAGATTATGAAAAGTTAACAATGAGTTTCCAAAAAGAGGGCAAAACAATCCACTTGACTGGTATTCCCAAACCCTTACCACAAGAGTCCAACATTCATCAACTCCAACATCTCATTCACACTAACGCCATTGATACGTATCTCCACCTTCAGCTCCTCACCCCAGAAAATTCCATTGAACCAGAAAAAGCCCACCCTCAAATCACTCCAATCATTGAGAAATTCAATTCCCTTTTCCAACCACCAACCTCCCTTCCACCAAATCGGCCAATCGACCACAAAATTAACCTTCCTATTTCTGCAAACCCAGTCAATGTGAGGCCGTATCGTTACCCCCATTTTCAGAAAAACGAGATTGAATCACAGATAAAAGAGATGTTGGCTAACGGCTTGATACAACCCAGCGCTAGTGCGTTCTCTTCTCCGGTCCTCTTAGTCCGCAAGAAAGATGGTTCGTGGAGGTTTTGTGTTGACTATCGCGCACTGAATGCTATTACTATCAAGGACAGGTTCCCCATTCCTGCCATTGATGAGCTATTGGACGAGCTTTATGGTACCCGTTGGTTTACAAAGCTTGACTTACGCTCCGGTTATCCCCAAATCCGGATGGCTCAGGGTGATATCCACAAAACGGCGTTTCGCACACATCAAGGTCATTATGAATTTCTGGTAATGCCCTTTGGCTTATGTAATGCACCATCAACGTTTCAGGCCACGATGAATATTATCTTTGAACCGTTTCTATGTCGTTTCGTTATCGTTTTCTTTGACGATATACTGGTCTATAGCTCTACCTTGGAGGCTCATATGCAGCATCTTGAGATCGTTTTTCAATGCCTCTTGGATAACAGTTTTTGCCTAAAGCGATCCAAGTGTGATATTGCCAAGAACACCATTGAATACTTGGGGCACGTGGTGTCAGAAAAGGGTGTAGGACCTGACCCTTCAAAAATTGCTGCTATGATTGATTGGCCAACTCCAAAGAATGTCAAGCAGCTACGGGGTTTCCTTGGCTTGACAGGTTTTTACAGAAAATTTGTTCACCATTATTCTTCCATAGCTGCACCGCTCACAGCACTCCTTAAGAAGGAAGCCTTTGTTTGGACTGACCAGGCTCAAGTGGCGTTTGAAAAACTGAAGATGGCTATGAGCACAGCCCCGGTTCTCAATTTACCCAATTTTGAGGAGCGTTTCATCTTGGAAACTGATGCTTCCGGTAGTGGTATGGGTGCGGTTTTGATTCAGCAGGGTCATCCTATCTGTTATTATAGCAAACAATTTTGTCCAAGATTGTTGCAAGCTTCTACCTATGTCAGGGAATTATGTGCCATTACCTCTGCCGTCAAAAAATGGCGCACGTATTTGTTGGGTAACACATTCACTATTTACACTGATCAGCGAAGCCTAAGGGAGTTGATGACCCAAGTTATACAAACACCGGAGCAACAATTTTACTTGGCCAAATTATTGGGCTATTCTTATGAAATTGTTTATAAGCCAGGAGCACAAAATAGAGTGGCTAATGCATTATCACGTGTGCATTGCTTGATGATCTCCATTCCTCACCCTGACTTCATCATGAAATTCAAAGAACAATTACTTGTGGATGATGAATTTCAACAGTGGCTTCACACCATTCAACAACAACCGGACAATTTTCCCCACCACGAGATTGTTGATGGATTGGTGTTCTTTAAAGGGAAATTATTTATACCAGCTCAGTCACCCTTTAAACAAATCTTATTAGAGGAATTCCATGCTTCACCCTTGGGAGGACATAGTGGAATGCATCGTACTTTTGGCCGTTTGCAGGAGAATGTTTTTTGGCATGGAATGCGCAAGGATGTAACTGACTTTGTTAGAGCTTGTGGGGTGTCTCAGCAAACTAAGTCAGCACCACACTCTCCTTATGGCTTGCTACAGCCACTGCCTGTTCCCGATAGAGTGTGGGAGGATATATCCCTAGACTTCATAGTAGGGCTCCCTTCCTTCCAAAGCAACACAACCATATTGGTGGTGGTTGATCGTCTCTCCAAAGCTGCTCACTTTGGAATGCTGCCCACTCAATTTACTGCAGCAAAGGTAGCTGATTTGTTTGCCAAAATGATTTGTAAACTCCATGGTATGCCTAGAAGCATGGTATCCGACAGGGACCCTATATTCTTGAGTCACTTTTGGCAAGAGTTATTTCGTCTAAGTGGCACAAAACTCAGAATGTCTACAGCTTATCATTTACAAAGTGATGGCCAAACCGAAATTGTGAATAAGGTTTTACAGCAATACTTACGCTGTTTTGTGCACGATAAGCCGAGAACTTGGGGCAATTTTCTTCATTGGGCTGAATGGCACTACAATACCGCCATACACACTTCCACGGGAATATCCCCTTTTCAGGTGGTTTATGGTCGTCCACCACCTGCACTTGCTGACTATATACCTGGCACCACAACACTACAGGCAGTGGAAGCTACTGAGTTGGATCGTACTGAGGTGTTACAGCTTCTGAAAAAGAAGTTGCTCAAAGCACAAGCTACTATGAAGGAGTTCGCTGATCAGAAACGCATTCCACATAACTTTAAGGTGGGAGACAAAGTGTTTGTCAAACTGAGGCCCTATAGACAAACATCAGTGGCCGGTAAACAAACTCAAAAGCTTGCTAAGCGTTTTTATGGCCCCTTTAAGATACTAGCTGCTGTGGGAGAAGTGGCCTTTCAGCTGGAGCTTCCTCCTACTAGTCGTATTCACCCCGTTTTCCATGTGTCTCAACTAAAGCCATGCTTCGATGACTCTACTCCTTCTCTTGACCTACCTTTGGAGACAGTGGGGAATTTGCCTCAAATTGAACCTCTTGCTGTGATAGATTGGGAAACTGTCAATGGAGTTCCAACACGGGTGTTAATTCAATGGGCAGGGCTGTTTCCAGAGGATGCTACTTGGGAGAATTATGAAGAAATCAAGAAAGCTTATCCTGGATTTAACCTTGAGGACAAGGTTGGTTTTGATGCACCAAGGGATGTTATGAATGAGGTGCAAGAGCATAATGAGGAGGATAGTACATCACAGCCCATAAGGAAAAGTACAAGGTCAATTGTGAAGCCCAAAATCTATCAGGACTTTGAATGCCAACCTGTCACAAAGGGTGGTAAGAAGAAGTACTAAGAATCTAGAATGATCTATTGATGTAATGCCTAGAATACCTTATCTGCTGAGTCATAAGTTTGTTAGATTGATTACCTCACCTTTTATTGTACTACGTAATATTTCATTGGATCCTTTCCCAATATGGTACTATAAATGTAATCATTGGCTTATGAAATAAAGGCATCGCAAAAGAATATTGAGAAAGTTATTTTGTTTGTTAGTCCTTAGCTGCTTTCTGCTCCCTTTATATTGTTATTCATAACAATGACCCATGACTCCATTAAAAGAAAAAACACTGATTAGCATTAATTGTTGGTTCTAAGCTTCAAGCAATACTACCTCTCTACTGTCTGAAAATCTATATATAGTAATATTGTTTAATGCAAAACTAAGTATAAGTTTTAAGGTATATCAGTAAAAGAGGTAATTTTAAGAGTAATGTTTTCTGAGAATTTGATTGGTATAATTCTAGTATGATGATTTACTGATTCATTGATATTTCCTTTCCATGATGCCTATAGTACCATTTTTTGTCCTTTGCTTTAAGATATATGTGTGTCATCGAGATGTTAATTTAACTTGTAATGATATTAGGTATGCATTTTAAAGTTGAGTTTGGGGGCATATATGGATGTGAGAAATGATAAATGAATGAGTATATTGAATTTATATTCTTGGTCATAAATGCATTTCCTCTTACATGTTGCTCTGATCTCCGTTTTTGTAAAATATTGGGATGATGTCCTGTTTCCGTTTTGCTTGATATGATAGCTGCCAGGGTGACGTTTATTTTGTTGTTTAGACCAATAACCTTGACCTGCCACATTGATTGACTGATTTTACGACTTCACTTTGAAATTGTAACTTCTACTTTATTTCAATTTTCAGATTTTCATTGAAATGACTACTAACGATGTTTATTTACATGTGTGTGCTCAGTATTGCTGGGAAGGCCAATTTGGAGAAGTCGGACTTAAAACCAGCTTTGAAAGCTCTGAAGGATAGACTCATGACCAAGAATGTGGTATGTATTATATTAATACTCATCGTCATTAGAATGTAGTGGCTTCAATATCTAAATTTTGTCCAGCAGCTACTTTTTGCACTTATTAAGCTAGCTAATATTTTTTACATTCTGCATCACTTTTAGGCTGAAGAAATAGCTGAGAAGCTATGTGAATCAGTGGCAGCAAGTCTTGAGGGCAAAAAACTGGCTTCATTTACAAGGATATCTTCCACAGTGCAGGTTTGTTTCTATCTTTTTCCCTATCGACATTTGATGTTGGCCTTTTCGTTATACATAGAATTTCATATCATTCATACTGATGCTATGTTAAAAAAAATGCAGACGGCAATGGAAGAAGCACTTGTTCGTATTTTAACTCCTAGGCGTTCTATTGACATATTGAGGGATGTTCATGCTGCTAAAGAGCAAAGGAAACCATATGTTGTTGTATTTGTTGGAGATAATGGAGTTGGAAAATCTACAAATCTTGCTAAGGTGAAGGAGATTCATATATTATTTCTCCTATATAAAATTCCATATGTTGGGCTTGCTTTTTAACTGGAAGGAGATATTCCATTTTATGTGTAAATGTGCAGGTTGCTTACTGGCTTCTGGAACACGACGTTAAAGTCATGATGGCTGCTTGTGATACATTTCGATCAGGAGCTGTTGAGCAGTTGCGGACACATGCACGTAGACTTGAGGTGTGCATTGATTTTAATGCTTAAAGATTATTTGATATATTATTAATTATTAATAATCAGTTACTGGGAGCATGTAGCTTATAATTTCCCCTTTCAGATCCCTATATTTGAGAAGGGTTATGAAAAAGATCCTGCTGTTGTGGCAAAAGAAGCCATTCAGGAAGCTTCACGGAATGGTTCAGATGTGGTTCTAGTTGATACAGCTGGTCGTATGCAGGTAATATTGCAGTTGTTGTAGCAAGAGTTCATTGATTCTATGAGGGTGTGTACAATATACTAAATGACTTGTATTATTGGTTATCTCAGTTTCTATGCCTTTGCAGTTATGAGATAGTACTGAAAATCAACCTTGCATTTATTTTATGTAAATTGGAATAGAGGACTCTTTGTTGAATGGTTTTAGCTATATTTAGATATTATTTATGATGTTTATAGATGCATTTATATGTTCATCACTTAATCTTACACGTCACTGCTGATTTTCAGGATAATGAACCACTGATGAGGGCACTGTCAAAGCTGATCTACCTTAACAATCCTGACCTGGTCTTATTTGTTGGAGAAGCACTGGTTGGCAATGATGCAGTTGATCAGCTCTCAAAGTTCAATCAGGTTCTGATCTATATATTTAGTAGTAGTATTTTTGGCCAACTATAATTGGGTTTTTGGTTTCACTTTTCCCCCATATCTCAGTTATTGAACCCATCTTTTTTGTTGCAGAAACTGGCTGACCTCTCCACATCTCCTACACCCAGATTGATAGACGGGATCTTGCTCACAAAGTTCGACACTATTGATGATAAGGTATGCAAGTTCCGGAATTGCATTTCGTTTTGAACAGTATAGGATCTTGAAATGGTCTGCTAATTGTGTTTGGTTTTATCAGGTGGGAGCTGCACTTTCAATGGTTTACATATCTGGAGCTCCAGTCATGTTTGTTGGATGCGGACAGTCTTATACCGACCTCAAGAAACTCAACGTCGTCAAGTCCATTGTGAAGACTCTCCTTAAATGAGTGAACAAACTGTTTTATGTTCGGTTGTGAGGTTCTTCTCTTCACCTGTGACCTGTCACAAAGTTTTTCAGTTTGATGATTACCTTGATGATCCTTGTTAATCCCAATACTCTGTATGCCAAACTATGTGGCTATGACTTTGGATGCTGTTTGGTTTGTTTATTTTGGAAAACTTTCTTCCCCCCTTTATATATTTTGGAAAACTTCATATATTCCCATATATAAACATCTGTTTTTTTTTTTTTTTGTTTCATCTATGGTTTTTAAGAGCAGACATACAAGAATTGTTTTAAACTGCCATGAAAAGGCCGAGTACAATCTCAATAAATTATGTGGTAGAGGGCTTCAAAAAACAAAAAATATCGTTAACAATAATGTTGTAATTTGGAAAAGAAAAATATCGTTAAAAATAACTTATTAATACTGTTATTCTTAAATGTTATTTCCTTTAAATTGATTATTGTTCCATCCCAATGGATTATGAAAAGGTACAATTCTTTTAAAACTCATGAAAAGGAATCTTAAGATTATGGCTTAGCCAGTTCACCAAAACATGTTGTTGCTTCCAATTGCCAACTAGCTATACATACATTCTCAAGCTACCATTCTTTATAATAATAATAATAATAATAATAATAATAATAATAATAATAATAATAATAATAATAATAATATATTGGATTGAGTGTGGTGTTGAATCCTATTTAATATTTATAGTCTTTCACTTCACATTAGTGAGACAAACGAAACTGAGTGATGATGAATATGGCTTCTCCAATATTAATGTTGATGATAATATTCTCAATGTGGCTTCTAATTTCCTACTCAGAATCCACAGAACATGTGAGTGGAAATTCATGGAAGGTTCCTCTTCCATCACGAAATGCACTCACACATTGGGCCTCTAATCACAAATTCACAATCAGCGACACTATCAGTATGTCATATACCATTACTCTTCATTCATTATGTACATTCAATTTTCTCTGCTCACACGTGACACTTGCCTAATTACATGCAACATTGTAGTTAATTCAATTGAGTAGGTGAACCAACTGAATTAACTACATTTTTAACGTGATTAATCAAATTTCGTTTATGGAATTTTTTTGAATATTATTACTCACAAATATATCATGTATTATGTACAGTGTTTGATCATAATGATAACAAAGCGAACGAGGACGAGTATGTAAAGTGGAATACAAAGAGTCATAGCAAGATGGGGTTAAAGCTAGATGATGACCAGGGCCGGTCTTGAGTTTTTAGAGGCCGTGTGCAAATTTTAAAAGTGGCCTCTTAATAAAAAAAAATTAATTGCAAACAACATAAAATATAATTATCCTTGTAATTAACATAAAAATGATTCATATTCTATCAATAACCGATGATCAACCACACAGAGGGAAGGGCAGGAAATAAAAGGATAATCAAGAAAAGGAGAGAATATGTTTCTTGCCAGGGGTGAAGAAGATTTTTATGTTACTAAGTTTGATATTGCATTACTAATTTCCATTCTGTGTTATTTTTAGTAAGCTATTTTTTAGCATGTTTCTTTTTTTAGTGTGATATGATTTTGAATTTTTTTTCTTCTTCAGAAATTAGGCCTGGACTTTATATTGTGCAGAACTATTATTTTTACACCCTCTATTTTACTAATACTACTACCAATTAAAAAAATTTTGATGCCTTCCAATTTTGAAGGCCTGATGCAACGGGCCTTGTTGCACCCCCCTATGGGGCCGGCCCTGATGATGACGTGGTTGTCAAAAGCAAGCCTTTAATTATCCCACCTCTAGTTACTCTACCTGAGCCGCCTTCACCGGCACCATCACCAAATTTGTCCGGTAGTAATGGCGGTGGTGTTGCTGGCCGTGGACTCGTCATGTGGTTGGGGGTTTCATCATTGGCTATGATGATGTTCTTAATTTGTGAGATTATGTGTTTCTATACTAAGCTTAATTTGTGACAACATACAAATGCAAGCACATGTTAGGGAAATTTTGCTTATTTGTCCACTTCTAAACACATCAATGCCAAATCATCATTAAAAAATAGTATTTCTTTGCCATATTAAGCTTTGGTGCCAACTAGATTGCTTGACATGGAAGAAAAATTCAAATTTCAAAATTCCCTCTTCTTTTGCCACTTGGGTCTTATTTTTGCATTCAAATAATAGAAAGAAGATCTGGCCCAATATGTTGAAGCCCATTTTGCTAGCAAACAAAAAAAAAATCACTTCCATGTGAAGCAAAAGAACAGAAGCAAGCACGCGTAAACTTTCTTTCCTTCTCTGGCAACTCTTTTCTCCCTCCAAGCCAATATCAAAAAACCCTAGCCCCCATTTTATGAAATTCTCTGAATCTATGTAATGTAATGTAACATCGCTTTCCCTCTCGACCACTCTTTTTCTCATAGGTAACATCGCTTTCCTCTGCTCTTTGAATCTAAACATGTCATTCTCACCTTTCTAAACTACCTTTCAAATTTCAAAATCCCCCCAAAACTTCAAATTCAAAACCGATGTCTATCTTCTCTCATTTCTCTACCGTCTCAAAGTAACATTCATCTTTCAAAATCGGATTCAAAAATGAGGCAGCACCAAGTGAATGGGTTTTGTGCATCTCAGGTGAAGTTTTTTTTTAATTTAGTTTTATCGATTATCTTCTTCTTCTATCTCAGCAATGTTTGGCAAACAAAGAATATTCATTTTCTTATAATTAATTGTTTCATGATTATCGAAGAAGAAGAAGAAGAAGAAGAAGAAGAAGAAGAAGAAGAAGAAGAAGAAGAAGAAGAAGAAGAAGAAGAAGAAGAAGAAGCAAAAGCCATCCAAGAAGCAGTTAAAGGACCCATCGCATTGTTCCACCCCTTACTGTCATGGTATTCTTCTTCAATGGTGAGTATTCTTTCATTATTTGTTCAATTTATGATTCCAAATTAAGAGATTATTTGAACCCTATCTCATTTTCATTTCAATTACAAGGTTTTTTTTTTCAACTAGGTGACAGATGTGTTCCTCTGTGTTTCAAGGAATTTTGTCACGACCCGATTTCGCATCGTGACCGGCGCACGAACTATTACTTGTTCGGCAAGCCTAATGACCAAAACTATCGAACAATAAATACGAAACTTGCAAGATTGCTCCTTTTACTTCAAAATAATATTTATAGAAATTTCGACAGAGTATCCTCTGTATTTACAACATTTCCAAAACCAAAATAAATCCTGTTTTCGACATACATCATCTGTCAGATTTTCAACAATACATATTTAACTTTATACAACCCAAAAGAAAATATTCCTAGACTCAAAATAGCTGCAGATACTCGATCAACTCAAAATACTTATATACAAATAGCTCTCCATCAAGGAGGCCTACCAAAGAGAGTGACTGACGAAGCTTTATCTACACTAGAAACCTGCTACTCAGCTGTCTGGGAATCTGAAAAAATATAAGAAGAAGGGGTAAGTCATAAAGACTTAGTGAGAGACAACAATCACTACCAACAAGATGGGAAACATACAGAGGCACGAGCATTTGATTGTTTTTAGAAAGCTTGTAGAAATAATTGCGAAGTAGTAACTATGTAATAAAAATAGTTCTCAATCCAAATCATTAGAGTTTGAAATTTAAATAAAAAAATGTAGAAATCCGATCAAACAAAAAGAATTCGTTAAGAGATAATCGAGAGACGGCTCCATCACGTTGATAGCCCTTTCCTCCTAAGAGCGGCCTTTCTCTTAGTGGTGGCTCCATCTAACGGATAGCCCTTTCCTCATCGATTAAGAAAATCACATCATCGTCTTTAATTAGGGAGTCGACAACTCGTTGATAGCCCTCTCCTCCTAATGGCGGCCTTTCCATAGGGGCAGCTCCATCTAACGGTCAACCCTCCCTAATCGACATTATCTAACTAGGTGCACCTAGACTTTTATTCTCATTAACGCCGAAAGAATCGCAATCGTTACTCTCAAAACATATTTATAAAAATCCATGTTTCTCAAGATTTCAAAATTTATGTAAAACATACATAATCACATTTCAAATTTAAATAAGCTACTTTATCCATAATCAAACTAGAGTATAAATTGATATCAACGAGTTTAAAATAGCGAAAGAGGAGAATGAAAATTTTTAAAAGGCATGTTTCCCAAAAATCATTCATAATGAGTATTTCAACATAAACAAATAACATAAAAACTTATAATAGTATTCAATATAAGTGATAATGATTATCATCAACTCACAACTATGAAGATCGGCTAGTTTTGCTCTCCAACGACGTCCGGAGAAGCAGACAAAGCAACAACTGAAGAATCTGAACATCAATAAGGTTTATCAATAATTAGAAAGTCATTCTAGAGTTTATCTAATTAAACACATATAACCATAAACTCCTCCAATACTCTAGTCTCTAACATTAATTTCTACACCAAATCAAATATACCCAAAGCTAAATTGTTGAATTATAGATGATATATTTACCTCAAAGAGTCTCAATAAGCAACTTTTATGGAGTGGGTATTTATCTCCATCCAAGAGCATTAACCCTAACCCCAAAATTATACTACATAGCTTATGTGAAATATGAGAGAGCTTTGATTTAGGATGTATAAGTATTTCTAATAATACTGGTTTGATAGTTTGATAGAAAAATGCAAGGGAAAAGAAATTGAGAATAGGAACATAGGAAGGAGAAAGGGAATGAGAGAATGGAAAGTGAAAGAAATGGTGAGGGTGGGTTACGGTGGACTTTAGTTTCCAGACCCTTCTTTCTTTTCTTTCTTTCTTACTTAATATTAGTTATTTATTATTATTATTATTATTATTTTATTTTTTATTTTTAAATAAATAAAAATGAAACGGTGCGTTTCAGTCTTCCTCTCTTAAAAGAAATTCGTCCTCAAATTTATACGACTAACCTTGATTTTGAAATAAGTGTGGATACTTTGTACGCATGAGTTCTTCGGGCTCCCACGTTGCTTCTTCACTCGACGGTCCTTTCCACAGAACCTTCACTGAAACAATATCCTTTGAACGTAATCGTCTAATTTCCTTATCTATTATTGCTACCGGTTGTTCAATGTATGACAAATTCTCATCTAATTGAATATCTTTATGACTGATAACATGAGAAGGATCGTAAAGGTACTTCCGAAGCATTAAAATATGAAAGACCGGATGAACTCCTGATAGATCCGGTGGAAGTGCTAAGCGATAAGCTATAGGTCCGACTCTCTCCAAAATCTCAAATGGTCCAATGAACCTTGGACTTAGCTTACCCTTCTTGCCAAACCGCAAAACTCCTTTCATTGGTGAAACACGTAAAAATACATGGTCTCCCACTGTGAACTCCAGGGGACGGCGCCTTCTGTCAGAATAAGACTTTTGCCTACTCTGAGCTGTCACTAAACGATCCCGAATTAATTTGAATTTTTCAATTGCATCTTGAATTAACTCTGGACCTACTAGTTTAGCTTCTCCAGCTTCAAACCATCCAATAGGAGATCTACACCGCCTGCCATACAACGCCTCAAAAGGAGCCATTTGGATACTAGATTGGTAACTATTGTTATATGCAAATTCCATCATTGGCAAATATCGATCCCAACTTCCTCCAAAATCAAGAACACAAGCACGGAGCATATCCTCTAGAATTTGTATAGTTCTTTCTGATTGACCGTCAGTTTGAGGATGAAAAGCCGTACTAAGATTCAAACGAGTTCCCAATGCAGCTTGAAAAGATTTCCAGAATTGAGCAGTAAATTGAGCTCCACGATCCGAGATAATAGATATAGGCACACCATGTAAAGAGACAATCTCCTCTAAATAAAGCTTAGCATATTGAGATGCAGTATATCTTGTCTTCACAGGCAAGAAATGTGCAGATTTGGTTAACTGGTCTATAATCACCCATACAGAGTCATAACCTTTCTGAGTTCGTAGTAAGCCTGTAACAAAATCCATAGCAATGCCTTCCCACTTCCACTCTGGTATTTCAACAGGTTGTAGTAAAACCGCAGGCTTTTGGTGCTCTGCCTTTACTTGTTGGCACACCAAACACTTAGAGACAAAATCGGCTACATCTCTTTTCATTCCTTCCCACCAATAAAATTCTCGCAAGTCTTGATACATCTTATTGGAACCTGGATGAATGGTATAAGAAGAATGATAAGCCTCCTCCATTATTTTCCTCCTTAGTCCATCAACATTTGGAACACATAATCGAGACTTCAACCACAAGACACCATCGGAATCAATTGAGAAGTTTGAAACTTTACCATTTTGTACATCATTCACCGTCTTCATCAAGTCTGAGTCTTGACTTTGAGCCTTCTTGATCTCATCAACTAAGGTAGAACGAATTTGCACATAGGCCAACAATGCCTTCGAAGGACCGATCTCTAATTGAACTCCGCTTTCAACAAGTTCTTGAAATTCTTTAACTATAGGTCTCTTTCTCTCCGCTAAGTGAGCAAGACTACCCATGGACTTCCTACTCAAAGCATCAGCAACAACATTTGCTTTACCAGGGTGATACAAGATCGTGCAATCATAATCTTTCAAGAGTTCCATCCACCTTCTTTGTCTTAAATTTAAATCTCGCTGTTTAAAAATGTATTGAAGACTCTTGTGGTCAGTATAAATCTCGCAAGTTTCGCCATACAAATAATGCCTCCAAATCTTAAGAGCAAAAACCACTGCTGCCATCTCCAAATCATGGGTAGGGTAGTTTTGTTCATGCCTTTTTAGTTGTCTCGATGCATAAGCGATAACTTTACCATGTTGCATAAGAACACAACCAAGACCAACTCTAGAAGCATCGCATTACACTACATAACCTCCACCACTCGTTGGTAATGCCAAAACAGGTGCTGAAGTCAAATAGTTCTTTAATTTTTGGAAGCTCTCTTCACATGAATCAGTCCATTGAAACTCAACTTTCTTCTGGGTCAACCTAGTCAATGGAAACGCAACTTTGGAGAAGTCCTTCACAAAACGCCGATAATACCCAGCTAAACCAAGAAAACTTCTTATCTCCTTTACTGTGGTGGGTCTGGGCCAATTCTGCACTGCTTCAACTTTGCTCGGGTCAACACTTATTCCATTTTTAGACACGACATGACCTAGAAATGCCACACTGTCTAGCCAAAATTCACATTTCGAGAATTTGGCATATAATTGTTTCTCCCTCAATGTTTGCAAAACAAGTCTTAAATGTTGCTCATGTTCTTCCTTACTCTTGAATAAATAAGAATGTCATCTATGAACACTATCACAAATTGATCCAAGAATGGTTTAAAAACCCGATTCATCAAATCCATAAAAGCTGCAGGAGCATTAGTAAGCCCAAAAGACATAACAAGAAATTCATAATGCCCATAGCGAGTGCGAAAAGCTGTCTTAGGTATATCCTCCTTCTTAATCTTCAACTGGTGATACCCAGACCGCAAATCGATTTTGGAAAAACACTGAGCTCCTTGAAGTTGATCGAACAACTCATCAATGCGAGGTAAAGGATATTTATTTTTTATTGTCACCTTGTTCAATTGTCTATAGTCTATACATAATCGCATAGATCCATCTTTCTTCTTTACAAACAACACCGGTGCACCCCATGGAGAAGTACTCGCACGAATAAAGCCCTTGTCAAGAAGATCTTGAAGTTGTTCTTTCAATTCTTTAAGCTCGGCTGGGGCCATTCGGTAAGGGGGTATAGATATGGGTTGAGTATTGGGGACCAAATCAATGGAGAACTCAATTTCCCTATTAGGTGGTAACCCAGGAAGTTCTTCGGGAAAAACATCCTGAAACTCACAGGCTATAGGGACTTTTTCTAAGTTGCCTTCACCTCGTTGTAAATCATTAATCACGGCTAAGTATCCTTGGCAACCTCTTCTTAGTAACTTGTTGGCTCTCAAGGCTGAGATCAAGTTATGTGGCATCCATGTGTGTTTGCCTTGAAATGAGAAAGGTGATTTTCCAGGTATCTCGAATTTCACTACCTTATTATAGCAGTCTAAGGTAGCATGATGGGAAGACAACCAATCCATACCCAAAATCACATCGAAATCTACCATATTCATAACTACAAGGTCTGCAAATAATATGTGTCCCGCAACCGATACATCACAAGAACGATACACAGACTCGGCAAACAATTTATCACCAGCAGGTGTAGTCACAACTAACGTCTCATCAAGAGAAGATGAATTTTTTCCAAGTCGAGGAGCAAACCATCAAGAGACAAAAGAATGTGTAGCTCCAGGATCAAACAAAACATGAGCATCTTGGGAACAAATAGAAAGTATACCTGTAACCACTGCATTGGATGCCTGAGCATCCTGACGAGTCAAAGCAAAAACTCGAGCCTGTCCTCTCCCTGCTTGCATTTGTCCTCTACCTCCTGATCTTCTACCCTCATGTTGAGATGTACCTGCACCCTGAACAGAAGAATTTCCCATTTGCCGCATAGGTGCAGAAGGAACTTGGGAAGGAGCTAAAGCTGCTGGTGCTGATGCGTGACTAGATGATGGTTGTGTCATAGCTACTGGACAATTCTTCCTGAGGTGACCTTCTTGGCCACACTGATAGCATGTTTTACCATCTTTGAAAGAATTTACAGTTGTACCACTAGAATGCCTCTGAGGAAAAGTGGGCCCTGCGATTATGCACAGAGCCATAAGATTGTCCACTAAAACCACCCCTTTGTGAAACTGACCTTTGTTGCCCTTGATGACCAGACATAGAACCACCACCACTACTATAGTAATGACTGTATGATCCTTCAACTCGTTGTTTCTTGCGGAAATATTGTTTACTACCTCCTTTATCCTTTTGTCGCTGCTCAATTTGAAGTGCCAAGCTCAAAACCTCAGCAAAAGTGGCACAGTTAGAACCAACCACGGATCTAAATAAGTATTCCCTCAATCCTCTGATGAACTTCTTGATACGCATTTCTTCGGTGATAGGGTAGGGAGCATATCTAGAAAGCTGTGTAAAACGAGCACTATACTCCGTAACTGGCATTCCCTCCTTTTGCTCAAATCGCTCAAACTCGTGAGCTAAACCATCTTTAACACTCTCTGGAAGAAAACGAGCCATGAACAATCGAGAGAACTCACCCCATGCTAACGGAGGTGATCCGACTTGTCTTCCACGTGTCACAGTATCGAACCAGTCATATGCCAAACCCTCCAACTGAAATGATGCCAACTCCACTGCCCTTATATCGGAACATCCTAATGCTCTCCATAACCTCTCTAGACCATCAATGAAACGTTGTGGGTCCTCACTTGCATCAGACCCGGAAAAAGTAAGAGGTTTAAGCTTCAAGAACTCTGCTAAAGTAACCTCAATCTCCCTTGTTTGAGTTGTCGCTTGCTGCTCACCCTGTCTAACTTCTTGCTGGCCACCAACAGTTGGTTGCCCTTGATTACCCTGTTGTTGTCCTACAACCCCAACAAGTTGTTGCACAACCTGTTGTAATCCTTATAAACCAGCATTAAATTCTTCAATGGCTGGATTTCCCCGCCTTCCTCTAGGCACCTCAACATTTAGTACATCAGCAGCTAAGCCACGCCCACCTGGATTAGCTACGCGACCTCTAACATTACCTCCACGTCGACCTCGAACACGAACTCGACCTCTTTGACGAGGTTCTTGAGGTTGAGCAGTAGATTCATCAACAACCTCTCTTCTGTTCTGAGTTTCTAGTCCTAGGTGGCATCCTCACCTAGTGAAAAAGAATCGATTAAATGTAGAACACGACAACAAGAAAAATGAGACAAGCAAAGACCACATGAAATTTCAAGATTAGACGACATGGAAGACTATCATAGAGCACTAATAGCTCTTTGCGAGTAAATGGTGCCGCGGTTCACAATTTACTAGCAAAAATCTATTATTACTCTATGTCTCCAGCTATTTTGGACCTACAACCGGAGCTCTGATACCAACTTTGTCACGACCCGATTTCGCATCGTGACCGGCGCACGAACTATTACTTGTTCGGCAAGCCTAATGACCAAAACTATCGAACAATAAATACGAAACTTGCAAGATTGCTCCTTTTACTTCAAAATAATATTTATAGAAATTTCGACAAAGTATCCTCTGTATTTACAACATTTCCAAAACCAAAATAAATCATGTTTTCGACATACATCATCTGTCAGATTTTCAACAATACATATTTAACTTTATACAACCCAAAAGAAAATATTCCTAGACTCAAAATAGCTGCAGATACTCGATCAACTCAAAATACTTATATACAAATAGCTCTCCATCAAGGAGGCCTACCAAAGAGAGTGACTGACGAAGCTTTATCTACACTAGAAACCTGCTACTCAGCTGTCTGGGAATCTGAAAAAATATAAGAAGAAGGGGTAAGTCATAAAGACTTAGTGAGAGACAACAATCACTACCAACAAGATGGGAAACATACAGAGGCACGAGCATTTGATTGTGTTTAGAAAGCTTGTAGAAATAATTGCGAAGTAGTAACTATGTAATAAAAATAGTTCTCAATCCAAATCATTAGAGTTTGAAATTTAAATAAAAAAATGTAGAAATCCGATCAAACAAAAAGAATTCGTTAAGAGATAATCGAGAGACGGCTCCATCACGTTGATAGCCCTTTCCTCCTAAGAGCGACCTTTCTCTTAGTGGTGGCTCCATCTAACGGATAGCCCTTTCCTCATCGATTAAGAAAATCACATCATCGTCTTTAATTAGGGAGTCGACAACTCGTTGATAGCCCTCTCCTCCTAATGGCGGCCTTTCCATAGGGGCAGCTCCATCTAACGGTCAACCCTCCCTAATCGACATTATCTAACTAGGTGCACCTAGACTTTTATTCTCATTAACGCCGAAAGAATCGCAATCGTTACTCTCAAAACATATTTATAAAAATCCATGTTTCTCAAGATTTCAAAATTTATGTAAAACATACATAATCACATTTCAAATTTAAATAAGCTACTTTATCCATAATCAAACTAGAGTATAAATTGATATCAACGAGTTTAAAATAGCGAAAGAGGAGAATGAAAATTTTTAAAAGGCATGTTTCCCAAAAATCATTGATAATGAGTATTTCAACATAAACAAATAACATAAAAACTTATAATAGTATTCAATATAAGTGATAATGATTATCATCAACTCACAACTATGAAGATCGGCTAGTTTTGCTCTCCAACGACGTCCGGAGAAGCAGACAAAGCAACAACTGAAGAATCTGAACATCAATAAGGTTTATCAATAATTAGAAAGTCATTCTAGAGTTTATCTAATTAAACACATATAACCATAAACTCCTCCAATACTCTAGTCTCTAACATTAATTTCTACACCAAATCAAATATACCCAAAGCTAAATTGTTGAATTATAGATGATATATTTACCTCAAAGAGTCTCAATAAGCAACTTTTATGGAGTGGGTATTTATCTCCATCCAAGAGTATTAACCCTAACCCCAAAATTATACTACATAGCTTATGTGAAATATGAGAGAGCTTTGATTTAGGATGTATAAGTATTTCTAATAATACTGGTTTGATAGTTTGATAGAAAAATGCAAGGGAAAAGAAATTGAGAATAGGAACAGAGGAAGGAGAAAGGGAATGAGAGAATGGAAAGTGAAAGAAATGGTGAGGGTGGGTTACGGTGGACTTTAGTTTCCAGACCCTTCTTTCTTTTCTTTCTTTCTTACTTAATATTAGTTATTTATTATTATTATTATTTTATTTTTTATTTTTAAATAAATAAAAATGAAACGGTGCGTTTCAAATTTGATCCCTTTTATGAAAGAGTTCTTAGAACTCATAAAAGTCTCCAACTTTTGGTCATTTTGTTTTATTTAATTGCTTTTTGTGTTTCAGTAATTATTTTATGTTTTATTTCCAAAACAGTGAAGGGTTTTTCAAACGAGTTTGCTTTAATCAAAGGATTTGAATTTGAACTGAGTTCACATCATACTGGCTGGAATACAGTAGATTTGAATTTTGAATTTCCCCCTTCAGTTTTAGAGTTGATATTTAAATATGATTTCAGTAGTATATAAGTGATGCTTTCTTTGATTTGTTTCATCTGTTTTCAGTTTTGATTTTTTTTTTCCTCTCATGTTTAGCAATTTGTGGTTGTTGATTTCTAAAACCCTAAGCTCAGATTATTAATTCCCTATCTGATCATTTATAAACATTTTAAGTTATGTTTATTCAATCTTTTTATTGCAGAAAAGCTAACTTTGGTTTTATTTGATTTTCAGGATCCATTGTGAGTGTATATCCAGGTTGAAGTGAAATTATGGTTGAATAAACATACAAGGTAATTGTTGAATTTTGGTTGGGATAAAAAATTTATTTTTGTCGGTGTTATGAATTTAATCATCTTGAGCTTGAGATGTTTTATTTCAATGTAAAGCCTCACTTTATAGCTATATTGTTAGCTGTCAACTGCATTAATTTCTGAAATTTCTCAGTTTTAATTTGAAACTCTAAAACTCTATTAATTTTACAAATTGCTCTCTTTCCTTCTCTTTGGTTTTGTGCATTATGTTATGAATCTTTATTTCCTTCCAATTAGTTTTGTGCATTTTACGTTCAAGTATAATTATAAAAGTGTTATTGCTACAAAATTTTGAAAAGAATGGCAGACAAACAACGATGTTGATCATAAGGAAATATTTTTTAAATGCTTGGACACTATCATTGTTTGATTACTATGCCTAGGTTTTGTTGATTTTCAAAGTTGGATCCTTTCTCATTTCATTTGAAAACATTAGTGCAAGTGAGGATGAACAAAGTAATTGAAAGGATTAATTTTCTGCAGATGTAGCTAAGTGGTTTCCAATTTTGAAACTAGAGGAATTCACTATATCATGAATTAGAATAGGACATTTGATAAAATCTGTTTATGATAAAATAAGTTAATTTAAGCATATAAATGACACCTCATACTTAATTTGGTATCATCTCGATCTCTTTAATTTTTTTTTTTTTTTTGTGGGTTTAGGGATTAAGTTCTGCATATTGATTCGATTAGTAGGTTCCCATTTGTAATAATTGCTAAAGTTGCATTTTTTTTTCTACACAACAGTATAACACCAAGTATGAGGTTTTCTGTTTTTATAAGCAAAATCTTCTTTAATTTTATAGAGTACGGTGGTGTTTGAGAATCAATATTTGGGCTATATGGTTTTTGATAACCTGGGAAAGTTTAAAGTTTATATAATATATAATTCTCTTTTTATGTTATGCAGAAAAAGCATCATATAGCATATGGATTGCACTACCAAGATGGTTCATAAAATTGAGTTTTCTCCAAAACAAATTCCCTTTTAATTGGGATAATTAATAAATCAAAGTTGCACATAAAGTAGAATATACTAAAGGTCTATGTAACAGTAGAGTAAACAAGGTAAAAATTATGAGTTTGATCAATTGTGTGATTTTATTATTTAGTATTTGTTGATTAAGTGCACTTGCTTTTCCTATATCACAACCTATGACTTTTTGTTCTTTTTCAATTTAATAACCAAACAAACACTTTGAGTTCAATCAACCTACAAGTGATGAGGTGAATTTTGTCATCATTTCTATTTATCAGCGTCAAATATTTTTTTCCCTCTCACTAATTGACAATACATTGCTACTTCATGCAAGTATGCAACCTTGTTTTTGGCTGTGATACAGGACATGCAAGTTATCTTCATCCTTGAACATATAAGGGTCTTCAAATGATGCACTTTGGCATTTTCCATTTTTTCAGACTGAGGACTTTGGTAAGCATATGAGACTTTGTTACCTTGGTATCCTCTCACATTATTGATTGGTTGTTGCATATTTCAATGCATATTAAATAGCTGTTAAAAGGCTTGCATTCATTATAATTTTAGTTGCTTCATGAATATGCAAATGAAGGAAGTACTTGGTACTGTTAGGAGAAGAAACAAGGAATAGAAAAATTAGGAAGAATACTAAAGATTTAGGAAAGGAGTTTTGATGCTATATGTAAGGACAATGGACACTATACTATATGATAAATATTAAGAATGGTGCTTATGTCATTTCCAGTCCTCTAAAATGTTTAATCCTCAAATTGATCCCTGTAGACTGAGTAAAACTCTGAATACTTTGTTGATTTATCTTCTTAGAGTTTTTGAAGTAAATTCTTGGGAAAACAAATATGAATGCACTATTTTGTGAAAACAAATCCCATAGCAGTTCCAATGCCTTTTCCACAGTTGTTACTAGGAAAAATAAGATTGAAGCAGTATGTTCATATAAGTGAGATGGGAGAAAAAGCTCATATGAATTGTATATTATCGTTAAGACATATAAGCCTGTAGTAAATAATTTCATATATTATACTATTGTTAAAGTCCACCTTGGTTCTGCCATGATGCCTTCAAGTTTGACAGATAAAGTTTCTTTCTAACTTTCATTGCATCATCTACTTAATCTTATAAAATTTGTCTACAAATGTTAGGTAAGGAAAGAATTGGAATCCTATAGAGAAGAATGCAAGTATCTTCTGCGAAAGAATTTCATATGAAAATATATGTTCGGCAAGGAAAATTTAGGTTTTCTTGGCTTCTTAAACAAGTATAGCTGAAGAAGGCGGTGATGAATTGGCAATGCCAAATGCATTCTGTGACAAGATTTTGTTGTTGTACTCTTTAAATTTTTTTTATCATTCATGTGTTATTTTTGACAGATTATGATTTATGTATTTGTAAAGTAAATTAATTGCTCAACAAGGTTTTGGGCTATAGGATAAAGTACCACTGAACATTTTGTGAAGCTATATGATTTATGTATTTATACATGAAGTATTGGTCATTATTGAAATATTTAAAGAAATTATTAATATTATAATTTTTTGTTAATATTATAATTTTTAATATTCTACTTTGACCTTGAAATATTTAATTGAAGGTCTTGGATTTATTTTAATCAATGTAATGTTGTTACAAAATCGACGTAAAATAATTATTGATTAATATTTAGTGACATTAATTTAAATGAACATTCTTTTTAAGAATAATTTAAATGAACATGTCTATGCATATATCAACTTTATTAATAATATTATTGAGAGATGATGGTATGTAGCTTTAGTATAATAAAGTTTAAAGTTTTATATTCTTAAAAAATACGGGGAGCGTCTCAGAAGGATAGTTTAGTTGGTATATTTAATATCATTAGATTAATAATTTAACTAATGAAAGTTGATATATTTACCAAAGAATATTTATTTTGTCATTCTTCTTAATATTATAGGAGCTTTATGCCATATATCAACTTTGTTAATATTATAGAGGGAATATGTTATGTAGCTTTAGTATAATAAAGGTCAAAGTTTTATATTCGTGAAAAACACGGGCGGGCGTCCCGGAAGGGTTTGAGTTGGGAACATTAAGTTGTTTGTTATTTTGACACCATGTGTTGGCATGTAGTATGACTATGCATTACATTTTGATCCATCTTCGAAAGAATGATAACTTTTTGAATTGTGTAATACTCCGACTTAACAGATATTGAAGTCTTAATTGCCGTAAAGTTGTTTATTATTTTGATGTTTCTTAAAAACATGTAATATAATTATCCATTTAATTTTATCACCAATAATTATCCATTTAATTTTATCACAAATTTATATAGCATTTGCAAATTAAAACTTATGTACGAAATTACAAAAAGACGATTTTCTCCGTGCGTTGCACGGGTACTCCAACTAGTTAAATATATTTGTGTGTGGTTAAGGTCAAATACATTTTCATTTTGCTTTCATGTTTTCTCAATTTTCATGGACAATAAAGGTTGTTGTTAGTTGTTGGTAGATTTTGCTCTTGAAAGAAATATTAACCATGATGGCAAAGATTTAATTGTAGATTATAGATACATGATACTGTTCTTCATGTCAAAAATAAGCAAATGGCAAAATACATGAATGTTTCAAGTTCAATCTATATTGTTATAATATTTTCAAAATTAAAAATATATTAATCATAAGAGTTCATTTTATCATTATCTACGTAAACATACATTTTTTTTCATAAAATGTAGAAGATTTTTCTATTTATTCCTCTACTTTTCTTCACTCAAATCTCTCCACACCGGCCTCCTCCAAATTCACAAACAAGAAAACACAGAACATATTAATTTACTATGCATGCCAAAAAGTATGAGTACAATGCAAAAAACTAATGATCACGTGATAGAGCATATCTATATAATTATCCTTTTATAACTATAGATAAAATATGGGCCTTACATGCAAAACAATTTTTAGTCAAAAATGGTTACAACCGAATTTTGTAAATTGAATTTAGGACTGCTGAGTGGACAATGAGCCAAATTAAAAATAACTGAAGTTAGAAAGGTCAAATCTTAATTGAACACAATCATGACCAATAAAACCTAAGCTCTTATACTTTCGACTATAAATACCATTTGAAATTATTATTTTGAAATATCCCGATAAAATTTTATCTTATTTGATTCCCTAACTAGTGCCTCAAGAATATTATTTATTTATATTTTTTTTTTCTCGGTTTTTCACCACCAGTTGAATCTGGTTCGGGGGTCAGTTCTGGCATCAAGTGGTTCCAGCCCCCTCCCGATCGCAGTTGCGGGTGATCGAACCGTGGTCCTCCCTACCAAGTTCAGCGCCAATCACCACTAAACCAACTAACGATTGGTTATTATTTATTTATATTTACTTATGCGTAGTTAAGGAAATATTTGTCAAACATTCATAGCTTCATTTAACAAACTTTGGAGTAGTTAAGGAATCATATTATCGGATTGGTCACTTACAAAATCATATGTATAGTCGTTATGAATCTACACAAGTCAAAGAAATTATACATAGATATAGTTCCTTATTTCTATTTGAACATGTGTGAAAGATATTGGCTTGGTTGATTAGAGTCATATATTGGCCATATAATATAAGACCTTATTAAAAAAGATTATAAGATTCTTTTCTCTAAATATTAAGATTGTAATAATGTATACAATTTTATTGTTTATTTATTTTATTTTTGATTTGAAATAATTTTATTTGAAACGGATATTAAATGTTAGCACCTCAAATTATCAGAATTAGAACTTTTATTCATCAAATTGTGAAGATCTGACCTCTTCGCTAGACTAATCCTTGTTGGTGACAAAATTTTATTGTCCCTTCTGCTAATTAGAAATATTACCACAAAATTTAAAAGTAAGTTAACAGCATCATACCGTATTAATTTTTTTATGTCCCTTCTGCTATGGCGATTTGACAGGGAATTTAATTCAAAATCCATTAATTCCCTTCATTTGTTTCAAATTAGCAATTTAATCCAGAGGATTGCGAAAAGGTGCAATTTGTTTACAACTCATGCAGGAAGGAATATTGATTATGGCTAGTCCCTTCACCAAAATATGTTGTTGCTTCCAAATTCCAAATGCCTCTTTCACCAAAAATAAATTAAAATTGCAAACTGGCTCCCTTTCATTCTCAGTTACTATTAATATGTTCTTGATTAATATTTTTTACTTGTTCATTTTGCACATGTAATATATGTGTGTATGTATAGTTTTTGAGTACAATATACACAGAGAATCGGTGCGCGAAGTGCTGAATGAGGATGACTTTATAAGGTGTAATACAAAGGGACCATTTCTACGGCTGAGACATGATGGCTATACGAAGGTAGTGCTTGATAAACCAGGAGCACACTATTTTATGAGTGGATGGAAAGGTCATTGCAAGAGGGGATTAAAGCTATCCATCGTAGTCATGTCTCCCACTAATTATAATGAGCCTATAGTTTCTGTGCATCCGCAGCCTCGGCCTATACGCGAGTCAGTGTCATTGTCACCCTCACCCTCATCTTCACATACACCGTCGCCTTCACCAGCACCAAATTCATCTGGTAGTATAGGTGGTGCTATTGGCGATGGATTTATCATATGGTTGGGGGTTTCATTGAATATAATGATGTTCTTAATTTAACATATTATACGTATTTGCTTAGATTACTCCCTATATATGTTTTATGACTACATACATAAATATATGAATGTTATTTGTGTATGTTGTTAAAGTCAAGCACATTTTCATTTTGGCTTATGTTTTCTTAATTTTCATGGTTATTAATCAATAAAGGTGGTTTTTTGTTGATGAGAATGAATTAGTAGTTATGTTTAAGTTGTTTTAATTCCTTTGGTCAATAAATTAATACTCTAGGGGCTCATTGTGTAAATTGTTTGTCATGATATTCTTAATATATCTATTGTAGAGCCACAATGATGGGGATTCAAGAAGAAAAGAATAGCTTGATGTACATCAAAATCTAGTTTATCTTAATCTTAATTATAATAAAAGTTATGTTTAGCATCTACTAAAATCCTAATTAAGCTCTTAACTTAACTCTAATTTTTTCCTCCTAAACCACTACTAATTAATACTCTCATCTAATTTCTGTTACCTAAATTTGAATTTTGAATTAGTCATTTGCTATGTATTGAAAATAACACACTTCTTTCACCTAAATTTAAATTTTGAATTAGCCATTTGCTATGTATTGAAAATAACATATGTATACAGTCAAAATAGAAAAAGATTGATTGATATAAAAATTATAAACTTTTAAAATACTTTTTATAAAATAAAATATGTCACCTTAAACATTAGCATGATTTGACATCTTCTCAATCTTTTGAAATCACTATCATTTGAGTCGATTATTCAAGATTGGTCTAACTGATTCAGAAATCTAAAATGAAATTTTTAGTGAGTACAAAATTGATAAGATTAAATTAAATATATTTATTTTGCTGAATGTATGAATTTTTTTTATCCTCGCTGTTGAATGTGTAAATTGAACCTGGGTCAAAGAGATGCGAAGCCTCCATCCTAACCACCTAAACTAACCAAACATTCATATTAAATTTAGTAAATTATATTGAATTTTATTTTAGGTATATTTTTGACCCAAAATTTTAAAACCTAAAACATTTGCTTCGGTTGTTTGGCTTTTAGCCAATTTTACAATTAATTTTGTAGTACCATTTCTGAATCAAATTATTTTGATTCAATATGATTTCAATTTTATGGTATCCTCTATTTTTATTAATTTATTAGTATTGTTTAGTTTTATTTGTACTCTATGTTTTAAATTTCAATATATTTATGTTTAGATTTCATTTTGTTTTTTTATTTCCAATTTTTATTATAAAAATTTAAATCGTATATCTATCGTTTAACTAAATCCGTGCAACGCACGGGTCAAAGTCTAGTATATAGTAATACTAAAGATTAACAATAAGAAACATGCAGAAAATGTTGTTGAAAAGAGAAACATGCAAATATTGTACTAAAAAAAGAAACATGCCGAAAACAGTCATTCTACACCTAGGGATGGTAATGGGTAGGATACTATAGTCCCCATCCCCATACCCGTAGTTTGAAAAATTACCTGTACCCATCCCCATACCCGCGTGGGTGACAATCTTTGTCCCCGTGCCCATATCCTATGGATATCTAAGTACCCATACCCGTACCCGTTACCCGCATTTTTGCTAAAAATAAATTGATCAATTATAAAATATCATATCATTTTAATAGAATTAAAAAAATTTCAAAGATTTTAATGTTGATTCATGAAAATTATAAACAAAATTATTAATAATGTCATGCTAAAGTTCATTTCTCTTTGACATATTTGCATTATATATGTTATAAATAAATTTTTTAATTAAAAATGTATAATAGTATAATAATATTGTATTTTTAAAATTGAATTATATATATTATTATATAATTATTATATAATAATATAATTAAAATAAATAAAAATATATTATATGGGTATATGGGGTGGGTACTAAGGGTACCCGTACCCGCACCCATACCCGCTCAATTTTATGGATAATTACCCATACCCACGCCCATACCCAAAATGCGGATTTTTACCCTACCCATTATAGGTATTTTTTGTGGGTACCCATTGGGTATGGGTATATTGCCATCCCTATCTACACCATAGAGAGACGCCGGCCATAGAGGCAAGCTCCAAGACACAGACAAGTTGAACAACATAAGCTAGCTAGCATGACATTACACTCAAACACATTTCTGCTGCTTCTTTTTTGGGGGAAAAGACATTTTCTTCCATCTCTTAATAGAGTTAGCAAAGGCGGCACCAGCAACTTGTCTGTCTTTGGCCTCTTTGGAATTGGGAAGGGGAGCAGCAGCTTGTTTGTCTTTCGCCTCTTTGGAATTGGGAAGGGCAGCAGCTTGTTTGTCTTTCATTTCTTTGTATTTGGCACGGTCAGCAGCTTGTTTTTCATGCATCTCTTTGACGGTCAACGCTTTTTTACGCCCTGTACAGAACATGTTTGGTTCCATGGGCTTCCCCTCAGCACGAAGCTTTTTAAGCTTGGCAAGATCAGCCAAGTACGCAGGGTATTGGTGTCTCGGAACGGGTAACCACTGTAAGGTTAATTTGAAGATCATTCAACAATTAAATGTGCACAAAGAAACTACTAAATTAGTGAAACTTATATAAAAAAAAAAAAAAAAAGCATTGCTAAAGGTCCAATAAAAACTTACGTCGTAGGGGCGCATTGGCCCAAGACTGCGGGTCTGCAGACCCCTTCGCTTTCCTGATCTTACAATGCACTTGTTTTGCATTTCTGTTTAGTTTTGATGAAAATAGAAAGCAAAGGAAAGAATGAGATGATTTGAATATGGCAGAAGAAAGAAACAGAGACTCTGACAGGAAACAAGATCATATAAGTGATATAACAGAGAATATGAAATAGCAACATAAATAGTTCAAAAGTAAAATTAATCATAACAGAATGCATCATATTAATACTAATTTGCCAAAAATCTTACTACATAGAATGATAAAATTAAAGAGTGATTAACTTACCGAATTTCTTTTTTGATTCCTTTTCTGACTTGATGACCATTGTGGAGAGATTCCTGAGGACATAAATTCAGTTACATTTATGATTTAATTTCATCAAAAAAAGCTCCAATTGAAACCCTAAGTTAACCAACCGGCTTAAACTAAAAACCTAATAAATGCATGCAACCAACCAAACTTGAGAGAAAGGATAGATTGAATTCGAAGAAGGAAGTATCAGAGATGAACAAGAGAGAAAGAACATACCTCGAGCGGAGAAGCAAAAGAAACGCGTAGGAAGATGGAAGTATCGCGACTCAAACCCTAGAAATAGAAACAACGAACCAAACAAGTATATAAATCAATCAAGCAGATTGGGCTCGCAACCCGGCGACCCCATTTGCCCCAATGGACATTTGGCATGGGCTAGAAATTCATTTTTTTAACAATTTAACAAGAGAATTTCTTTTGTCACTCTACTGATCATGAGACGCGCCCTAAGAAATTACAAAAATACTTTCGTCCGCTACTTAAGTAGAATATCCATTGGGGCGACCCGGCGACCAAATTCACCCCAATGGACATTAAGCTTTCAAGCCTTTCCAGGCACTCTATTGCGTATTTTATCATTATTTATTGTCCGCTACTAATATAGCGGACTGCCATTTTATAGAACATAAACTAAACAAACAATACATTGCATAACATAAAATATTAAACAACAAATTACATAACATAAAACAAATGAATAACGGTAAATTTGTTTTCCATTTCTTTATATTCAACATTAAATTACATAATATAAAACAAATGAAAATATAACATTTAAAGGTAAAATTATATTTATGCTACTATCAGGAAACAACTTTTGTATCTCTTTTGGAAGAAATTGAATGAGGGTGATGTTTACCAGCTTTCGAACTTCGCTGTTGTCCCAAGTACCGGGTCCTATCGAACCACCCTTTATCCCTATAAGTTACATTACAAGATGAGGACTAAGGTTCAGTTGTCTACGGGCCCTGAGATACACTTGTATGGTCTTGGTTTCAGTACCATGGGGTAAATTTGTTCTCACTCTGAGGACTACGACCACTTGGTTGGTGAGTGTTTCCTTCTACTCTGTTTTGCTTCGTGTCTCTTCTATTTTATTTGTTTTTGTTTTTGTTTTTGTCTTTTTTATTTTATTTTTATATATATTTCAGATGTCATTGGCTTATTGAGTGGTTTATCACCTGAAAGAGAGTATCTCAGGGATGGCAAGGCCACTATGATGATTGTTCTTGAGCTTACTGATCACACATATGTTTTCAGTTTTATGTGCTATTGTTTTCTGTGGCTATTTTCGATTTCTGTCTCCTTTTGTTGTTGTAATTCGTTTATTTTTTTATTTTTTCCTTTTTGGTTTTTATAGAGACAAATGTGAGTGTCCTTTGCCTTACTTTGCCTCTATTGTATTGGATGTTAAATATTGTGATTGACTGTGTTTAAACCTGCTGCTCCTGTTGAATGACATTGTTTTGTTACCACTCCTTGGTCTCCCCATAATATATTTTTAGTGTTATCCATTTTGGGTTCTAATAATCAAAACCCTTCCAAGAAATTTTTAATTAACAATTTGGTTAATTGATTTCGGTTTAATATCATCTGTATGTTTATATCCCATTTATAAATTGGTGAAAACAATTAACATTTCAACTTGAGAAATTAAATTTGATTAATTGTTTCTTAAGTTTGATGTGTATTTGGTGCTGAATCATTTTTTTAGCAATGCACTTCATATTATGGGCTCTCCTCTTGTGATCTGAAGTTACTTGGATGTGGTTTCTCTTCTATTATTTTGTGAAAATTGCTATCTAGGCCCCATGTTTGCTCTTAGGCCCTCCAAACTAACCAAAATGCCCCTGGTAAACAATTTCTTTGAGTAGAAAACGACCAAAAACACATTCATTGCACAGTCAACGAAAATCAGCGCGTTCGTTGCGTATTTACCGAAAACAAAGTTTCAAACAGTCTGTGTTTTTCTTAATTCAGTGCATTTCGTTGAGCAGTCGACGAAAATCAGCCCATTCGTCGCGTACTTACCGAAAACATGTTTTCGTTTCGCATTTACCGAACATACAATTTTTGTTGCGTAGTCAACGAAATCAACGGTATTTTGTTCTGATGAAGCGTTTCGTCGTATACGTATCTAATATTTTTTATTTCGGTAAGTATAAGACGATATATTTTCACATTAACTCAAAGATATTTTGGGATTTTAGGGGGGCTGGGAGCATGTAGGGGGCTAGATAGCATTTTTCTTATTTTGTTGTTACAAGTGCGCTCCTATTGTGTAGACATATTTGGATACAAGAATTAAGCCACCACTATTTATCATCACCAATAAGAACAACACAAGAATTTATTTATCATTAATCAACAACCCGTACACAAAATACATATGACATAATAAATATATAAACGGATACCTAAACATAAGTGAGCAACACACAAAATAGACAGGGTTGCTTTATCTTGCTTGCTGAGTTTTTGACGATGATTTAATCGAATTCTTTTTTTATAAATCAAACTGCGGCTAATGTCAATAAAATACTTATTATTATTATTATTATTATTATTATTATTATTATTATTATTATTATTATTATCACTGCAATGTTGTCTCCAATTGTTTTGTGATGAATAATATAAAGGACAAAACTTACATGCATTGCTATAGATGTATTTCTAACCTTTCCACTCACAAAAATGTGGTTTTTTGTGTTTTTTAATTAAAAAAAAATAAAATCGTTTTTCAATTAAAAAACTACCTCTCTGTGTAAGGAAAAATAAGAAATGCATCTATAGCAATGCATGTAAGTTTTGTGCTAATACAAATAAGGAGCGAGACGATTGTAAGTACACTGATGAAAATGAGTACCAGTTTGGCCATTTTAAAAAATTTGTTATTGTTTGGAGAGATTTTATGCAGTTATGTATAACTTGACCTATTTATAGAACTATTGTTACCGTTGGAAAAACTCTAAATAATTTGAATTTTGACGTTTTACTGTTTATACCTCTCGTGTTTTTTGTCCTTCAAAATTTCAAAAACACTGTAGTTAAGTTCCTTTTGTCCAATGGTCACTGGGCCAAATAAGACTGCCCATTATTTGTTTTGTTTTTCCCTTTCTTTTATTGCCAAGTTGGGTTGTTTCGTTTTCTATATATTACAAAATATAGCCAAATAGTAATTATTCAATTGTGGTGTGTTAATAGCAATATATATGGCTAGAAGGGTCAACTCATTTGCACCACTATAAAGCTTATAAGATTTTTAAGGCTGGCGCATATTTTGTATAGGCTAAATGCATTTATAGGTCTTTTAAGTTTTACGATTATAACAGATAGATCCTTTAAGTTTTTTAAGTAACAAATAAGTCCTTTAAGTTTTACGATTGTAACAGATATGTCCTTTAAGTATTTTAAGTAACAAATAGGTCCTTTAAGTTCGTAATTTGTAACATCTAGTTCCTTCCATTTATCCTTTGTTGCTTAAAAAATTAGAACTTAGATGTTACAAATTACAAACTTAAAGGACCTATCTGTTACAAAAGTAAAATTTATAGGACCTATTTGTTAACTAAAAAACTTAAAGGACCTATCTGTTACAAACATAAAATTTAAAGGATCTATGAATGCATTTTACCTTTTGTATATAAATAATGTTTTCAGAGGACATCTTAGTACAAAAACTATACAAGCTATTGGCTATTTCTTGAACACTCTATGCAATATTTAACGGAGTAGGATTTAACGCAGCTACTGCGACTTTTGTCAGTCGTCTGATGTAAAATGAAAGGCTAAAATTAAATCTGTATTAAATTATTAAATATATACTGTTTAAATTTAAACCGTACGATCATAAATTGACGACCGAGATTGACTACTACGTGCAAAAGCGTGAAACTGCTACAACAGCCAATCCAGGTCCATATTTAACAGAGCCCCCAAGTGATACACGTATAATACACATAAATATCTCATTACAATTATTGAATGGTTTGCGAAAAGATTTAGTTAGGTGATCTCTGGCAGTACGCAGGTTAAATACAAGTTTAAAAATAATGTAGTGCAACATAATTAACATCGTTTCACAAGGACCGAGCATCCACATCCATACCACTCAATTTGATGGCATAAATGAACTCTACTTATTTTTTTATATTATTTTACACTTTTTAACTCTTTAAACTACTCAACTATTTTTTCTAAATATCAATATCACTCATCAAAAAATCTATAGAGGGTCCCACTAACCACACAATATCATCAACACCCCTTACCTATTTTAAGTCATACAATAGTTGTAACAAAAAAAAGAAAAGAGCAAAGACACCGGTGCCTCAATTGGATACGTAGCTGAAGAAAGACACCCATTATCTATATATCTATATTATTTGAGAACTTTTTTTCAAGGATTGTTGTACACATGGCATAAGAATATGACTCCTCTTCTAGCATTGTTTTGACACTAGGATCCGACCCGTGTGAAGGTGGATCAAACTTAAAATCAAATTTTCATAAGATAACAAAAGTCAAATCTAACTTAACATGAACATTGATCCTTTGATAAAATTTCTCCTTACGACTGTCTGGTTGGATATGTGAACCAATTACTACAACATTTTGCGGCAAGCTTCCGAATTTACTTTTCAAAACTTCTGAGTTTCCAGCCACACCCTTCTCTATATCTTTAATCAACAACACTAGTGCTCCAGTTTTACTCAGATTAGAGGCAATCTATGTTCACAGCAGCAAAAAAGGGTTTATGTATACTACTTCAGGAGTGAATTGATACAACTTTTGGACAAGTATAGATCTAGGGCTACCTCAAAGATTTCATTAATAGCAACTTTGCCAGAATCATCCCCTCCAGCACCATCTACCAGTACCAATTGATTGGCTGCAGAACAAATCATTCAAATTTTTAGTGCATGGCAAAATTATAGCATACAATATATTAGTATGCAGCAAATGGAACGGTAGATCAATCAAATACTATGAATTACCGGAACAAAAGAAGCCACGGTCAGCTTCGCATATGCCTCCAAGATCATTTCCATCTGGAATTGGTTTCTCAAATCTAACTCCAATTTTTGATGACCCGTTATTTTCAAAAGCAAGGAGAACTTTGCCTCGGCAGCCATAACTTGGTCCCCTGCTCAATATAACGGACAGAAATAAGAAACCATAATTTCCAACAAGAACAAAAAGTCAACTAAATTAAAGGTAAAAAAGAATATTAAACAAGAGAAAATAGAGAAAAATTAGCGGTCAAATAAAGTATCCACCAAAATAGAAAATTAAAAACGTGAAAGTGAAAAACAAAAAAATAAATTAGCAGCAAAGTCTGCATAACTAAATTGAAAATGTCTTCTACAAAAACATTATCATCTCTCTACAATCAGATCAAGCTCTTCTACTCATTAACTGTAAAAATGTTACGATGTAGAATAACAAATAAAACAAGAAACAAGTTCAAACCTTGAAATGACAAAATCAAACAAACAAAATGACTACCAAAGACGTGTAACAGACACAAACAAAAAGTACATTAATAGTGTCTATTGTGCTCCTTAGAGAACATAAAGAAGTGAAATCAAAATCCTTAGACAAATCAATGAGAAATCACCTGCATATCCATCCAAAAGAAGAGCTTGATTTATGGCTCAACTCAATAACTAATAGTTTGTGAACTAATCCTCTTAAACTTTTTTTTATCATTTAAGAAAACATTTAAGATAAAAAGTAGCCATCTCTTTCAGTTTAATTATTAGTATTACTTAACTTTGTTAAAATATTTTCAGAAAACCATACATTCATCTTTTAACCTAAATGTATGGTTTCTAGTATAGGCCATATACCCCTGCAAAAGAAAAACCACGGGCAATCCAAGTAACAAACCATAGTGACCCCACTTTAATCATATATTCTCAATTAAAAGCACAAACCATACTGATCCCATTAATATGCTTAGCCAATCCAAGTAACAACATGATGATTGTTGATCCGTATAGAAAAAAGCCTAAAGTACGAATTATCATATTCTCACACATATGGTCAACGAATGAACCAAATTCACATGTAGATTAGTGTGTCACAAAGATGCAATAAATAGTTTTAAAAAAGGCAAACATCATCAAAGTTAAATCTTCAGAGGAAAGCCTATTATCGTTTAATAAATTTTCCTCTCCCAATTGTATTGGCAATGAACAGATGGTTTTTCAACCTATGCCGACTGTCTGACCTTATTGGATTAGATTTAGACTGAAAGATAGCATACCTCTTGCCTGAAGGACTGTATCAAATCATCTGAATACTCTTGCTAATATAAGCTGACATCAGAGTTGCTATCACCAAAATGTAGTTTGTCAACCTGTAAAAGATGCATTCTAACAATGTCAGGCTTAGGTCTTATTTATAGAGTAGAATTAGGCTTGCCAAACAAGGCAGCACTGCAGGTATATAACTCTCAGCCGCCTATACAACAGAAAGCTAACTACACGAGAAAATCGCATGCATCGAAGAACAATTATATCATAAACAACCATCAAAGCAGAGGCATAACAATAACACTTACTTTTGCCACTCAAATCCAGAAGGGTTGAATAAATATGGAGCAAACAACCAGGATAGAGCCATAAACCAACTGCTTATACTCAAAAGAATGTATGACAGTGCACCACCATCATTATAACCATAAGCAAGATATACTATCAACAGAAGCACAACTTCCAACCTGTAGACGAGAAGATATATGCTATAATTATTCCATTCAAGGGAAAGGACAATAAGGAACTGCAAACTTTTAAGAGGATGATATCTACATGAGAAATATTTCATAAATGATAGATCATAATGTTCCTTCTCCAGAGTTTATATGGGAGAAACCTATGGAAAATTAAAGCTATTCAAAGACCCACTAAATTGGCAGAATTGCTGATTTTTGGTTTGACTACTGCGGAATTTATCGGATAGAGGGTTTGGAAGCAACTTTGCCCTTTGCTCTCTTCTCTCTCCTTGGAAGCAACTTCAACAAACAACCGCCGTACCCTTTGCCCTCCAAATCCAAAGCTTTCTTTCAGGATGTAGATATAAGGTAAGAGGTGATGCACTTCTCCGCTGCATCACCTTTCCTCCACCCATTGATGGTCTCTGTTTTCTGCAGTGCTATCTTTATGGGTTTGTTTTCGTTTTCTTCACCTTCCTCCGTCGAAGACGGTTGCTGTTATGGTTGCTCCTCTTGGATCCTTCTTTGCTGCTGGTTGCTGCTTTGTTTCCAGATCTGGCGGTCGGATCTTTGTTGGTGCTAACGGAATTTCTCAGATCTGTTTCTTTCGGTGTTTCCGTAGCCCCTGCTTCGGTTGTGCTTGTGTTGCGCCGTTGGATTCAGATTGTTTAGCCAGAAATGGCTCTTAAGCTTGCTGCCTTTGTGGAAGTGGGTTGTTGGTTTGTGGTTCCATTGTCGTGTTGGCGGTCGGTCTCACTGCCATCCTTTAACGGCGGCTGGATTTTTGGATCTTCGTCGTCGTTGTCTCTCTGTGACCGTCGATTGCTTCTATCTAATTCGGTTTTGGCTAGAAATAGTCGTGTACTTTGTTGCTGCTGCACCAAGTTGTCGGTTTGAGTCTCTGTTGCCGTGTTGGCGGTCAGACTCGCTCGCCGTTCGTTAAGAGATGTTTTTGTCTCTAGTTTTATGCTTGTGACTCTTTACTCATTGTTTTTTTGCAATCTGGTTTCGGGTTCCGTGTTGAGCTCGCTGGGTTGTGTCTGGTGAGTATTCGGTCGTCCAGCATTTTGTTTATTACACTGTTTGTGTGGTTGTTGGGTTAGGTTTTGCCCCCCCAGCTGTTTGTACTATTTTCTTATTTTAATATATATTTTCGTTTGCTTAAAAAAAAATTGGTAGAATTGCAGTTTAAAAATATAAATTGTCAGCTCGAGCTGTTAGAGAACCAAGTGTTCTGTTATTCAGTTAGAATATCTGCGATCAAGCAAGCTCGGTTAGATGAGCTTTCTTTACCAGAAATCCTGTTCTTGAAACAACATGTTATGAGTGAAATTTTACAGAAGCATTATATCAAACAAGTGGGGATGCAAAAATAAAATGAAAAAATTGATTCAGAAAGAGGAATTTGTTTTACCTTTGTTGCTTATGTTTTCCATGTTTAGCAATTGCTGTTTCTTCTCATTGAATTTGCCAAGGCTGAAACAAAAATATTCCAAAGCTAATCACAAATTTTCTTCAAGAACTACAACAATATATACAAAACTCATATATGCTTTAAGTTCATAACCACATTTATATTTCAAGTCATGTAAAAGATGTATCAAAGTAAATATATATTCCACAAATATCAATACTATGAACAAATTGTTAACTGCAGTAAGGAATGAAAGTGAGTCCGCAAAAATTAAGAAAATAGGATTGACAAATTCCAAGTATGGTAAGAATGCTTTGATCACATAATGAAAACAATCAAAACAGCAACCTTAAAAGAGAATGGTTGTTAAGCAAAACATACCTTGTATGCATAAATAGGTTGGACATGAAACTCCTCTGCAACAAAAACAAGCCAAACATGAAGAAATATGAGAGTAATTGATACACAGTAAAATTGGAAAAATTAGAAACTTGTCTATACTTCTAACAACAGATATAATAAATCACAGCAACCTTCAAATTCTCATGATATTTTGGTGATTTCTCAGTCCAGACTTTACCCCTATCTGGACTCACTTGTCTATACTTCTTCATACGACCCTCCATTCTCACATGCACAACAACACCGAAAGCTAAACTACAAACAAACTCAAAATTGAATCTTTTTCAACTTCAACACTCTAAAACAATGAAATAAAAAACCCCATTTTCTCATTCACTTCAATTCATGTAAAAATGTAACTGGGTCAAGTTGAAGATTGTGAAGGATTTAGTAGAGAATTGATTTCCAGAGAATAAATCTGAGGTTATCACTACTCAAGCAAGGGAACCTAGTTTTGAAGGGAATCCGATGCACAGAGAATTAATGAGGATAAAGACAAGAGATGAAAGAGGATTTTTCATAAATGTGTGTTGTCATTTTCATTAAGAAATTGCAACTTAAATAGACAATGTTTACAGAGAACCTTTTTTCTACAATGCCAATTCTAACAAACTAGATACATCATCACTTACAGCTGTGTTATAGAAAACACTTCAAGTAATTAAGCTGAAATATTAAAGTAAATAAAATGATAAATTGCAATCTTAATTAAACTTTTTAGCTACTAGTTATAGTGTAGTAATACTGTAACAATACCCTGCTCTCTAGCACATCCTTGTCCTCAAGGATGAAAGTTGGGAAACTTCTTAAGTAAATCATAGTAGAATTCCCAAGTGGCCTTCTCTTGAGGTAACTCTTTCCATTTAACCAACACCTTCGTAGCTGCAATTCTGCCCCGTTTAACCATCTTTCTGTCCAGTATGGATTCAGGTTCCAGCTGTGGGAATTCATAAGAAGTTATACCCGGTATTGGATGGACAGCAGCTACATTAGCATTCTTGCACTTTTTTAGTTGAGATACATGAAACACATTGTGTATTTTAGCAGTTGAGGGCAGTTCCAACTGATATGCAGCTGCACCAATGCGATCCACAACCTTATAAGGACCATAAAACTTGGGCATTAGCTTATGATGAAGTTGCAAGCGCACCGATGATTGTCTATAAGGCTGTAGTTTGAGATAGACAAAATCACCAATGTGGAAAACACGATCAGTACGGTGTTTGTCTGCATGTTGAGCCATTCTATTTTGAGCCCTCATCAAGTGAAATTTGAGCATTTGAATAGCTGCCTCTCTAGCACTCAAGGTGCGATCTACTTGAAGTGAAGAAGATTCGCCGGGTAGGTATGGTAGATGGATAGGTGGTGGTTGTCCATACACTACTTCAAAGGGGGTAGTTTGAATAGATGAATGGCAGTTGGTGTTATACCACCACCCAGCCAATGATAACCATTTAACCCACGAAGAAGGTTTATCAGCACACATACACCTGAGATAAGTTTCAAGGCATTTGTTGACAATCTCAGTTTGTCCATCCGTTTGAGGATGATAGGCAGTTGATTTATTGAGAGAAACACCCTGGAGTTGAAAGAGCTCATTCCATAATTTACTAAGAAAAATGGGGTCCCGATCACTAGTAATTGTGCTAGGTAGGCCATGCAATTTGAAAACATTATCCAAGAATATTTGAGCTACATCCAAGGCTGTAAATGGATGAGACAATGCCATAAAGTGAGCATATTTGCTCAATCTGTCCACCACTACAAAAATCACTTGTTTTCCCATGGAAGACGGGAGACCTTCAATGAAATCCAGACTGATGTGATCCCAAATCTTGTTTGGAATGGGAAGGGGCTGTAGTAAACCCGGGGAAGGGATTTGTTCCGGTTTGCATCGCTGACACACATCACAATTATGGACATATTGTTGAATATCCTTAGTCATACCCTTCCAAAAAAATAAGGATTTTATACGAGCTGCTGTAACATCCCTACCAGAGTGCCCACCAGCGGGAGAATCATGAAACCACTTTAATATAAATCCTTGTAATGTCGGGTCTGCACCTACGACCAGCTTGCCTTTTCTTCTAAGTTCCCCTCGATACCACGTGAACTTAGAGTGTGGTTTCGTGTTACTTTGCAAGTCAGATATGATAAGTTGAAGGGCAGGATCAATAGACCAAGAATCTTTAATCATTTCAAATAGATTCTCATGAACATTACCTAAGAATAAAGGTAACAGTTCAGCTCCCACTTTCCTAGAAAGTGCATCAGCAGCAACATTTGATGTTCCTTCTTTATATTGTATCTCAAAATCAAACCCCATAAGTTTAGCCATCCACACTTGTTGAAAGGGAGTATTGAGTCTTTGTTCCAGCATATGTTTAATGCTCTTTTGATCAGTCTTGATCACAAATGGTTTGTGTGCCAAATATGTGCCCCATCTCTGCACAACATACACAATGGCTAAGAGTTCCCTCTCATAGATTGACATAGCTTGTTACTTAATTCCAAGAGCTTTACTTATGTATCCAACTAGGTGTCTATCTTGCATTAGGACAGCTCCAATACCGGTCCCTGAGGCATCAGTTTCTACCACGAAAGGTTTAGTGAAATCTGGTAGAGTTAACACCGGGGCAGTGATCAGAGCATTTTTAAGCTCGTTGAAGGATGCAGTGGCAGCTGGAGTCCAATTGAAGGCATCTTTACGTAATAAGTCAGTTAGGGGTTTTGCAATCTTCCCAAAATTCTTGACAAATCGACGGTAATAACCTGCTAAACCAAGGAACCCGCGTAATTGCTTAATATTGGTTGGTATTGGCCATGATTCCACTGCTTGAATCTTAGAAGGATCAGTAGATACTCCCTCTTTAGTAATGAAATGACCCAAATATTCCACTCTAGTTGTAGCAAAGTGACACTTCTCTTTGCGAAGAAACAATTGATTATTTCTAAGAGTTTGAAAAATCACTTCAAGGTGGGTGAGGTGCTCTTTTAAGGAAGGACTATAAACAAGGATGTCATCAAAAAATATGATAACAAATTTCCTCAAAAAGGGGTGAAAAATATGATTCATCAAGGATTGGAAAGAGGCTGGTGCATTAGTCAAGCCAAAAGGCATCACCAAATACTCAAATGGCCACCATGAGTTTTAAAGGCAGTTTTGTATTCCTCGCCGGATGCTACTCTTAATTGATTGTATCCAGACTGTAAATCCAACTTAGAGTATATGCTAGATCCACCCAATTCATCCATTAAATCTTCAATGAGTGGTATAGGGAATTTATCCTTGACAGTTTGTTGGTTTAGTCTTCTAAAGTCCACACATAACCTCCATTTTCCACCTTTTTTTCTTACTAACACAACAGGAGAAGCAAATGGACTATTACTATGTTGAATCCAACCTTTTTCCAACAATTCATCCACTAAACCATCTATAATGTCCTTCTGAACAGAGGAGTATCTATAAGGCCTTAAGCTGACCGGGTTAGCACTCTCTTTCAAAGGAATTTTATGATCAAATGCCTCCCTATGAGGGGGTAATGTTCTAGGTTCTTCAAAGATATCAGCATAAATATCAATGAGTTGAGAAATTTGATGTGGTACCTGAATGATATCAGTTTCATAGATGGCCTTGCAACATAATTCAACATGTGGCTGTGTGTCATTGTCCATGGTGAGAAGACAGAATTGAGCACCTTGCTTAACAGCTTGGTGAAAAGTTTTGTTACTAATGAGTTGAACTCCATTTTGTTTGGCTCCTCTTAAAACAAAACGTTTCCCCTGGAATTTGAACTCCATCTGCAACTTGTTGAAATCCCAGAGTATAGGGCTTAATGTTTTGAGAAAAGGAATTCCCAAAATTAGGTCATAACATCCTAATGGTAGCACCACGACGTCGACCGTAAATGTGGTTTGCTGCAATTGACAAGTGAAACCTCTACAAATGTAAGGAGCCTGAATTTTATTTCCCCTCCAGCTGTTACAGTCATGGGTGGTACAACTTCTAATTTGCAACCAAGTTTCTTGGCAACTTCCAAATCAAGAAAATTGTGTGTGCTGCCACTATCAAGCAAAACTTGTAAGGATTTTTGGTTATGGGAACCGGATACCTTCATGGTTTGGTATGAAGGGAGCCCTGTCATAGCATGAAGGGATAACTGTGCACAATCCTCTTGAGGTGAATCAATATTTTCAGAGCTATCTAGGTTAGGAGTTTCAATACTGTCAACTGGAGATTCCTCGTTATCTAGTTCCATCACAAAAAGTTGAGTGCGCCTATGTTTGAGCTGATGGCCAGGTGTGAATGCCTCGTCACAAAACATACACATGCCCTTGGCTTTCCTTTCTGACATCTCAGCAGGTGAAAAAGATCTAGGAATTGTGGAAATCAAAGGTTTGGTGGTTGGGGTAGGAATGGGAGTTACAAATGATGTTGATTTAGGAGTGAAAGGTGGAGTTTTAGTGAATTGAGATGGTGATTTAGGAGTAAATTTGGTGGATTGTGATGAGATTTTTGACGCTTCATGGAATTTAGCAAGACGGCTAGCATGATGAACGGAAGTGGGATGAAACATCCGAACATGCATTTGTGTGGAATTTTGTAAACCAGCTAAGAAAATACTCAAGGTTTGTTCTGCAAATAATGATACCTGGGTCAAAGCTAGTTCAAAAGCATCAATGTATTCTTGAACAGTACCTGTTTGCTTGACTTGGATTAGGGCAGCAAGAGGATCTTCAAACACATCTCCAAAACGTTGAGTAACCTCTACTATATACTCAGTCCATGATGGATAAACTTCAAACCTAGAACGCATGTAGTTTAAGTGCCATTGAAGAGCAGGTCCTTCAAGATGAATTGAAACAAGTCTAACCTTTGAATCTTCAGGCGTATTATCAAGGAAGAAAAACTGATTGCATTTATACAACCATTCCTGAAGCTTCTTGCCATCAAATTTGGGAAAATCAACTTTAGAAATACGAGTAAAGTAAGGATGTTGATTTCTATTGGAATCTTCAGGGCGCTGATGACGGTAACCGCTTCCATGGTTGGACGACGAAGCTTCGTTTTGAGCACGCAGTAAATTTCTAATTTCCTCCATCCCAGTATTCATGCTAACATTGAGTTGTTCGATACGATTGTTCACCTCGGCATGATTTCCGTCAATTCTTCTTTCCAAATCGGTGATGGAAGGAGTTTCACTAGACATGGTGGGAGGTTTCTGGTCGTAAAGCTGATACCAATTGTGACGGATTTAGTAGAGAATTGATTTCCAGAGAATAAATCCGAGGTTATCACTACTCAAGCAAGGGAACCTAGTTTTGAAGGGAATCCGATGCACAGAGAATTAATGAGGATAAAGACAAGAGATGAAAGAGGATTTTTCATAAATGTGTGTTGTCCTTTTCATTAAGAAATTGCAACTTAAATAGGCAATGTTTACAGAGAATCTTTTTTCTACAATGCCAATTCTAACAAACTAGACACATCATCACTTACAGCTGTGTTATAGAAAACACTTCAAGTAATTAAGCTGAAATATTAAAGTAAATAAAATGATAAATTGCAATCTTAATTAAACTTTTTAGCTACTAGTTATAGTGTAGTAATACTGTAACAATTTTGCAGCAGAAGATGAGATCTAGTAAAAGATGGAATCTTTAATTAGAATTAGAAAGTGGGTGTGGAAGAGAAAGAGGAATGAAAAAAGAGAATGAATGAATGCACGAAGCCGAAGTGAGTGAGAGAGTGAAAGTGATTGTTGTGGAAGAGAAAACAAACAAACAAAAACTCCAAAACGATAGAAAAAATTTCTAAAAATCACAAACGCAAACGCCAGAACCAAATCAGGAAAATCAACAATAGAACAACAACCAGCAACGAAAACAAACAAAAAGATAATCCAAAACAAAAAGATAATCCAAAACAAGCTGAAAGAACAAAAAAATTAACAAAAAGCGAAAATTAAAACCAAACCTTAGAATCCACAAGCACCATCTCAACGGAGTTAACCTGTTCCCGCCTCAAATAGTTAGAAACTTCCCAGACACGAGCAACCCTCACTTTGAATCGCCAAACAGTTCTTCCAGGCACAACATCACACAAGAAATCAAACCTAGCAGCCATAACAACGAAAACCAAAAGATGCAAAAGAAGAGAAACAGTCAGCGAACTAAGAAAAAGAAACAAAAGGAATGAGAGAGTAAGAAACAAAAACCAAGTACTTATAGAACACAAGAAATACAAACAAAAAGGAAGACGAGACAAAAAAAGGGATAGTAGCTACAGGTAAAGGAAACAAAAAGCCTGGATCTGACACAAATACAAAGATAAAAATCAAAAAGGGGCCGTCCAACACAAATAGAAAGCCTGGCTAAAAATATCAACAGGCAAAGCATTTCAGTAACCAAGACAAAAAAGGATACATCACAACAAAGAAGAAACAAGAAAAACTAAAAAGGTAAATATAAAAATACAAAGAAAGCCTGTACCGGACACAAACAGCGAGGAAAAAATGGAAAATCTCAACCTGACACTAAGTAAAAGCCTGCGGCAGACATGGGAAGTCGCAACATTTAACACAACAAGACAAAATTCATAAATGAAACAGACCCAACAAAAAAATAACCGGAAAAGGTAACGGGAAGAAAGCAGCACAAAACCAAAACGCCCAAAATGGTCAATGAATAGTAAATTTGGAAACATTCTCGCTTGTAAGATGAACTCCCTCCGTTCCTTTTTTATAAGAAACAATTTGAAAAAAACACACATACCAAGGAATCTTATTTTTTTTTTTATTAAAAATTATAAAATTTTATAATCTATTCCAAAAATAACCTTGGTGTAATTAATGCATAGAGAATATGTTACTGTAATTAATGCATAACATTGAAATAGATAAAAGTGTAAAAATGAAATTGCTTAATTAATAAAGCATAAATCTAATACTTGTTTCTTATAAAAAGGAATAAATTTATTTTCCAAATTATTCCTTATAAAAAGGAACGGAGGGAGTATTGATTAAAAGCATTAAAAGAATATAATTCCTCTACTAGCATTTAATATTATTTTCAAAAAAATATTTAAAAACAATAAATTTCTCAAAGTTTATTTCGGTGCTACATTATGAGCATTTAATGTTTTGAGATTTTTTTTAATGCCATTTTATGAGATTTTTTGCTTCTTTAAAAAATTTGTGTTAATTAATAATTTCCTATAAAAAGTTTATTCATTAGATAAATCCAAATATACTAAAATTATCTATATATATATTATTTGAGAACTTTTTTTCAAGGATTGTTGTACACATATGGCATAAGAATATGACTCCTCTTCTAGCATTGTTTTGACATTAAAAGCATTAAAAGAATATAATTCCTCTTCTAGCATTTAATATTATTTTCAAAAAAATATTTTAAAAACAATAAATTTCTCAAAGTTTATTTCGGTGCTACATTGTGAGCATTTAATGTTTTGAGATTCTTTTTTTTTAATGCCATTTTTATGAGATTTTTTGCTTCTTTAAAAAATTTGTGTTAATTAATAATTTCCTATAAAAAGTTTATTCATTAGATAAATTCAAATATACTAAAATTATTTAAAAAAATAATTAAGAACTGAAATAAAATATTACAATATAAAAAAATTATTGATTTTTTTTTAACAAATTTAAATAAAAAATGATTTTTTTATTATTAATTAAATAGGCATGAATATTTTAAATTTCGGAAAAAAATTCTATATAAACTAATGATATAAAAACTTACTTTTTTTAGTAATATACATTAAAAAAATGTAACAATAGTTTATTTTGTTATTCAGTTTATAAATAAAAACCTTTTTTCAATATATAAATACATAAAATAAAATTGTAACAATATTAGGTGTTAAAATTTATTTGTACAAGTTTTTTTTTATTTTTAAAATTGAGTTAATTTAAATAAAACTTTTGAGTAGAAATTTGATGTAAAAATAAAAATAGTTATAAAAATAATTGATAGTGCAAAAAAAAAATCATAACATGACATTTACTAGATAAGGAATCAATATATTTATTGTTAATGAGTTTAATTGCATATTTTAGATAAAATTACTAATATACCCCGTGTTTTTTTCCTATATAGATAGTCTTTGGTGAGCACTATCAATCACACATTTTTTAACTGTTTTCTATTTAGTTGAATGTTTGTATGTTTGTATTATTTTCAATTTAATTATATTCATATTAATTTATATTCATCATTCTATTTTATTTTTTTGCAGATGTGGAACTCAAAAGATACGACAACTCTACAGAAATTGAGTCAAACATTTTTTATTATAATATATGAGTTTTAGGTGAAGGTTATTCTTCACAAACTTTTGTATTATTTTATATAATAATTGGGTTTTTTACAGAAATTTTGTAATGTCTATTGTGAATCATATTTTACATCACAAGCAATGATGTTGTTTTGGATGAATGTGTTATTGTTGTAATGTGATTTACATTTTCATTATTAATTTTTGGACTGGTACGGAGATCATACCCTACTTACATTATTAAAGTTCAGCCCAACTCAACCAGAAGCTTTATCTTCAGCCCAACTCGATCAAAGGCTTCAGTCCAGCTCAGCTCAGCTAAGAGCTCTATTTTTAGCACAACAAGCCCATGACAATCACTCAGGTCATTTTGAGCTCACGTGAATTGCACGAACGAGTGATGTGATCATCACGTGTGTCAACTCCACGTGTCCTGTACGGACGAGCTGCTTCAGTGTTATGGTTAATTGGGCCTGGACCTCTTAATCCGAAAGAAGGCCCATTAGGTCAAGAAATATTGGACTATAAAAGGAAGACACCTAGAAGCTAAAAGGGACGGATCCAAGATATTATTAAACAATGTATTTCAAAGCTCACCTGTACGTAGTAACTCTTTTGTGTTTACATACGTGAACATTGGTGCCCACTGTGGGGCTACGGTAAAACTTTCCAACGACCTAGCTCCATTTTCATTTTACTCATCATAATGGTGGTACGTCGTGCAACAGCTACGTCGTCGGATACCATTTCGGAAGAGGGTAATCCCGACCCCCGACTGGCCGAACTGCTAGCAGCAACAACAACGAGGAACGAGGAACATCAAAATTTGGCGCAGCAACAACGGAACGAGGAACATCAGCGCCTTTAAGATGAAGCTCAGACTCGAGAGGCCGAGCTAAAAATGCAACTGGAGGAACGAGAGCGGGAACTTAGGCAACAAATGGAAGCTAGGGAGAGGGAGTTGAGACAACAGATCGATCTCCTACGAAACAATGTCACTGGAGCGGAAACCACTCGAATGATGCCCAAAGTTTTCTAGCCCTTTTCAGAAGAAATCCATGGAGTAGTTGTCCCTCGACATTTTCGTGAGCCAACCATTGATTCCTATGATGGAACAGGCGATCCGCAAAGTCATGTCTCAACATTTCAAACGCAGATGTACATAAGCGAAGCTGATGATGGACTGAGCTGTAAGATTTTTGCTGGTACTTTAAAAGGGGTGGCTCACAAGTGGATAGCAGGGTTGCCTACTAGATCAGTTACTAGTTTTGATGACCTCGCCACCCGTTTCGTCGCCCAATTCGCAGCGAACAGTGAAAAGCCGTTCTTGCTAGCAGATTTGTTTGATGTCCGACAACGTAAAACTGAATCTTTGAAGAGTTATTTAGCTCGTTTTAACAGTGCCACACTCAAAGTAACGGAACCAAATGAAGACATCTTTGTCATGGCTTTCGAGAAGGGCCTGAGCTCAGGAACTTTTAGTGAAGCTCTGACTCTGCGTAAGGCGAACTCCATGAATGAGATTCGAATGCGAGCAAAAAAGCGCATTGAAGCTGAAGAAATTGCCCGAGAGAAAGGATCCAGGGAGATACGAGGAAGAGACCCATCAGTTGAAGAGCGAAGAGAAATGATGCTGAAGAGGTTGGGAAGAAATGGGGTGCCGAGGAATTCTAAGCCCGAGCGAGAAGATAGATCAGAACGCCAGGCGCCACCAAGAGTGAATTATTGGGATGAAAATTTCACCCCTCTGACTAAAAAGAGATCCCAAATACTTAAAGAGGTGATGAGCACTCAGATTATCAAGCGACCACCCCCGAATCCTCGCCCCATGGGAGATGAAGCAGGCCAATGATGTGAATATCACTGAGCTTATGGACATGACACAGACAATTGTCATACCCTCCGAATGTACATCGAGAAGTTAATACAAGGGGGTCAGTTTGGACGGTATGTGCAGGAACGAGGTAGAGGTTACCCTGACAAAAGGCCAGACAAGAGGCCAGTTCCAAACAAGCATTCAAGTCGATCTCCGAAGCGTGGACGAGGAAAAGAGAAAGTGTAGGAGAAAGAGTCAGGGGTAGAGCATGAAAGGAATGATCGGGGTACAGTGAATACCATTGCTGGAGGATTCTCTGGAGGTGGAGCAACCAGCTCAGCTAGGAAAAGATACTCACGTTTGTAACACCCCCTATTTTCCATTGATTTTATTTGATAAAAATCGATTAAATTATTTTTAGAAGAGTGTTATTCTACTTTTCAAAACAATGATTCATACGGTAATAATAAAGCAGCGGAAAATAAAGATTTGTCAATTGATCATAAGTCTAAAAATTAAATTGAAACAACTAAATCAAAATAAACATAATCAGATGTTCCGAAAATATTGACTGAAAATTTTAAATGTGAATTCCCCTGCAACATCGTATTCAGAGCGACTCATTATTAAAAGCAATGAAGTAGACAACTCTTAAGCCGTCTCCAAAACTCAAAAGCTAAGGCTGGTCATCTACCTGAAAATCTACGAGTTTTACGTCGTAGGGCCAAGCCAGAAAAGGGAAACAACAAAGGGTGAGAAACAAGATCTCATAAAATAACTGAAATCAATAGCAATCATAAGTAATAGCCAAAACATAATTCATAACAAACGATCGTCCTTTGGGATGATCAAACATAGAAACAAGAACAACAATCAACTCAATATATTATTTAAATTCGAATAAATTAGACAATGGATGTAATGCGACCTAGACTCTCTAAATGCATGTGGTACCAAGGTCAACACCGAATTATCAACACCGATTTTCATCACCGATTTATCAACACCGATTTTCAACACCGAGACTGACACATGAATGAATGCATGAACATATACTTCGACACCAATTAAGTGCTCAAACAATAAATCAAACAACACCAAAATAATCAACAACTAGAATTGAGAAAACTCAAGAACAACGCCGTTATCTACACCATTATATCAACACCGTTAATATCAATTAATGACAACACCGTTAAACAACACCATATTATCAACACCAATAAACAACTGCATGACATATACATCATTTAACCAACGACCTAATTATTAATAATCAATTAACCAATTATTACTCAATTAATTACATTCGTCTAGTATCACTCAAATAATTTTAATTAGACTTTAGATTTCTTTGGACAACAACTAAAACTATGCGGACGTAATTCTAGTTGAAGTTATTTCTCGAAATCGCTAGAAAGGGAGCTTGATTTGTTTAAAGAAAAAGAGGTAATTTAACTACTAATTTTCTTTTAAAAACATACCCGAACCAGGTCTTATGACTCGAAACTACTTCTGGAAATTAGGAAAAAGTTAGAAATGAATAAAAATAATTTTCTTTACAATCTACATCCATTTTTCAAATAAAAGAAGATTCATCCCTTATTTAATTTTCTAGAAAATTAACTCTCAACAAGTTCTGGAAAATCCGAAAACAATGTGGTGAACTAGTTTAGCAACTCACAACTACTCAAGACTCAATCATTCTCTTTTTATTGAAAACTTAAAGAATAGTCTTTTACATAAAAATTTCATCATTAATATTTCCCTAGTGGCTTCAACCGATTGTTTATATTGAAAACTTAATAACTTCATAGTCAAATATGAGTTCTATTAATTATCAGATTATGCGGATGACTCCCATAATTATAACACAATAGGATGTTATGATAAATAATATCTTTCTACAACCAAGGTTCCCACTACAAGGTTTATCTAATGTGGTGAAAAGGCTTCTGTCACATAAACAAGAGATATGCCCCACAAACAATTACATACACATAAAGACTCACTTCCGCACTACACATACATTCTAAAACAAAATGCACAAAAATACACGAGCTAGTTGAGCACATAGCACGGGTTAACAGATATATATTGAATACAACAACACGGACAACAGAGAAGAAACAAATAAACGACGGCCACAACCATAATACCATAATTTCAGTATTTTAAACGAGACAAGTTAAACCCCCTTACATGGATTCCTAGTAGCAATTTTCTTCTTCTAGTATGGATGATTCGATTTTGCTCCTCTCTCCCGATTCCTCAAAGTTTCTCTCTTTATTCTCTTTTCAGGGTTTCTATTCTTTTAGGTTTTTAGTAAAAGTGTAAATCCTATTTTTTTTCTTAAACCAACCTATTTATAGAAAAATATTAGGTTTACTTTCTCCTCAAGACAATAGGCTTTTCAACAAAAGAAATCTGATTTATTTTTAATTCTTATTTTCCTAAGAATCCTCATCTCATTATTTCTTACGAAAATATATTATTTTGTTGCTAAAATTAAAAATATATATTTCTAAATATATTCCGAAAATATATTTTTAAAGCATATCTCCAAAATATATTTCTAAATTATGGAACCAAAGTGTATTTCAAAAATATATTTATTAATTTCTTTTCTACCGTTTTACTAACGCACACCCGCCATTTATACATGCTAACTAACTTTGCACCCCTCACGTTATTTATTTCTAATTTTTCTTATTTCTCTATCTCTCTCCACCTATTTAATTTACTAAAAACCCTCTAGTCACAACTAATTTATTTAACTCCACTACCTCATCCCATCTACTCCAATTTCATTTTAATTAATTATCTTATCACGTCAAAATGATTAACAATCACACAAACGCGTCAAAACAAGCAAATTCCTAATTAAATAAATTAGAAACTAACTAAATTTCACAAAATTAAATATTCTAAAAGTCGGGGCGTTACAACGTTCGTCCTTATCTTGTAATGCGGTGGGAGTCTATGCATTCAAGGAGCACCCTCCTATTTCCTTTAGTTTCGAGGATTTTACGGGAACACTTCCTCATCTCGATGATCCTTTAGTCATATCTGTGGTCACCGCTGGTTTTCAAATCAAGCGGGCAATGGTGGACACAGGAAGCTCAGCAAATGTGCTATTTTGGGAGGTTTTCGAAAAGTTGGGTTTACCTAAAGAGGTCATGAGGGAACACCGAGGAGCCCTGCTAGGTTTCTCTGGAGAGTCAGTGGAAATCATAGGGTACGTGGACTTGCGCACTACATTTGGAGAAGGTGAGAATGCAAAAACTATAGTGATAAAATACATTATAGTGGATGCACAATCATCCTACAACCTCATCTTAGGAAGACCAACACTCAACGGTTTGGGAGCAATAATTTCTACTACACACTTGTGCATCAAGTACCCATTGGAAGTAGGTGGAGTTGGAATTGTCAAAACGGATCAATCCACCGCAAGAAAATGCTATGAGGATAGTTTGCGAAACAGGAAGACTGAAAGGAGGAAGGTAGTCGATGATCAACGTTGTAATTTTTTGGATCTTGATCCAAGAGATTTCAACAGGGAGGAGGAGGAGTGGCGCCCAAGGCCAGCCGAGGAGGTTAAAGAAATTCAGATAGGACCAGAGCTAGGACAAAAAACCAAAGTAGGAACCTCTCTGTCAGGCACAATGGAGGAAGAGCTGACGAATACACTCAGAAAAAATTTAGATCTATTTGCATGGTCAGCTAAGGACATGCCAGGAATAGATCCGAATTTTATATGTCACCGTTTGGCCGTCAACTTGGACGCCAAGGTAGTACAACAACGAAAACGGAAGATGAGCTTAGAAAAGCAGAAGGCAATAGAAGAAGAGACCCAGAAGCTAGTAAAGGCAAACTTTATCCGTGAGGTGAAATATCCGACCTGGCTGGCAAATGTGGTGATGGTAAAGAAGTCCTTCGGAAAATGGAGAATGTGCACTGATTATACTGATTTGAACAAGGTATGTCCTAAGGATGCCTATCCACTACCTAGCATTGATCAGCTGGTGGATAATGCTTCGGGGTATGGCCTCCTCAGTTTTTTGGACACATACTCAGGTTACAACCAGATACAAATGCATCCGGAGGATGAGGAGAAGACTGCCTTCATGACCGATAGAGCTAATTTTTGCTACAAAGTTATGCCATTCGGTTTGAAGAATGCTGGAGCCACTTATCAGCGGTTAATGGATAAAGTTTTCAAGAATGAGATCGGCAAAACAATTGAAGTATACGTGGATGACATGGTGGTAAAATCATCTCGAGAGGAGGATCACCAAGATAGTCTTAGTAAGGTGTTTAGCTTGTTGCGAAAGTATGACATCAAATTAAATCCTGAAAAGTGTTCGTTCGGAGTTTAGGCTGGGGAATTTCTGGGTTTCATGCTAACCCGGAGAGGGATAGAGGTAAACCCTGAAAAATGTAAGGCTATCATGGATATGAGGAGTCCAACTAATGCGAAGGAGGTACAAAGGTTAACAGGGAGAATCGCTTCACTAACACGGTTCTTATCATGCTCTGTAGATAAAAACTTACCTTTCTTTCAGTTGCTTAAAAAAAATGAAAAGTTTAGCTGGAATGAGGAGTGCGAAGGAGCTTTCCAGAAGCTGAAAAAGTTTTTGACGACTCCCCCCATCCTTGTCAAGCCTAAGTTGGGCACTCCACTGATATTATATTTGGCCGTATCTGAGAATGCATGTAGCTCGGTGCTTGTTCAAGAGGAGGGTAAGTAGCAGAAACCAGTATACTTCACAAGTAAAGTATTGCATGGGGCTGAGCTACGCTACCAAAAAATTGAGAAGGTTGCTTTGGCTTTGCTCTCATCAGCTAGGAAGCTAAGACCTTATTTCCAGAGTCACACTGTAATAGTTCGATCAAATCAACCAATCAGACAAGTGTTGCAAAAACCAGACTTGGCGGGGAGAATAGTTACTTGGTCAGTGGAATTGTCTGAGTTCGACATCATTTTTGAGCCAAGAGGGGCGATAAAAGCGCAAGTCTTGGCAGACTTCATAGTGGAAATGACCGCAGAAAAGGGAAATCTGATAGCTGCTAGTTGGATTCTATCGGTGGATGGCTCATCCAACTTGAAGGGAAGTGGAGCAGGAATGACTTTGGAAGGACCAGATGGTGTTTTGATAGAACAATCTTTAAGGTTCGAATTTAAAGCAAGTAATAATCAGTCTGAGTATGAAGCTTTAGTAGCAGGGATGCGCTTGGCGGTAGAAATGGGAGTTACAGAGCTTGAAGCCAGAAGTGATTCACAGCTGGTTACTGGACAGGTAACAGGAAGTTTTCAAATAAAGGATCCTCAACTTTTGAAGTACCTTGAAAAGGTGGCCAAGTTGATCAAAAAATTCAAAAGTTTTAAGTTGTTTTATGTTCCCAGATATCAGAATAGTAGAGCAGATTTGTTGGCTAGGTTGGCAAGTACCAAACGACCAGGGAATAATAGATCAGTCATTCAAGAAACTTTGGCACGACCAAGTATAGATCAGGAAGAGCTTTTGTTCGTAACAGAGGAGCTGAAGTCCTGGATGGGAGAAATTATCAAATACCTGAGAGAAAATGAACTTCCAGAGGAGAAAAATGAGGCCCTAATGATGAAGAAAAAAGCAGCAAAGTTTGTTATCATAGCGGATCAACTTTTTAAAAGAGGTTTCTCAAGCCCGCTTCTGAAATGTTTAGCTCCTAGGCAAGCAGAGTACGTGATAGCTGAGGTGCATGAAGGAGCTTGTGGAACTCATATTGGAGGACGAGCTCTTGCTTCCAATGTTCTTCGAGCAGGTTACTACTGGCCGACGATGAAAGAGGATTGTGCTGTTTATGTAAGGAAGTGTGACAAATGTCAGAGGTTCTCAAACCTCCATCAAGCCCCTCCAGAATATCTAAGTTCGGTGGTTTCTCCATGGCCCTTTTTCAAATGGGGAGTAGATATTCTAGGCCCATTTCTGGAGGCGCGGGGCCAAGTAAAGTTTCTAATAGTGGCAGTGGACTACTTTACTAAGTGGATAGAGGTAGAGCCCGTGGCCACCATCACGGCTGAAAGGATCAGGAAGTTCTATTGGAAGATTATATGCAGGTTTGGTCTCCCAGCAGTGTTTGTAACTGACAATGGAACCCAATTCGCTAGCTCAAGTGTGGCCGAGTTCTGCAAAGAATAAGGAATACGTCTTAGCTTTACGTCAGTAGAACATCCACAGACAAACGGCCAAGCTGAGGCGGCTAACAAGGTGGTTCTGCAAGGTTTGAAGAAGAGGTTAGAGGCGGCTAAACGATTATGGGTGGAAGAGCTACCAATGGTTTTGTGGTCTTATCATACTACTCCACACTCCTCAACACAAGAAACTCCATTCAAGATGGTGTATGGATCAGATGTGTTAATGTTTTGTTGATTGGCTCATTTTGGTATAACAACATTGTGTGACAATGTTGGATACAATGTTTCAACATCCGGATACCTTTCCAGGTTGAGTGAAACGCGCGTCTCATTAATGCATCGCCCTTTGATTATGGAATCCACGCTCTTGTTATGTGCTTTAATTATGCTTGATTTATTAGAGTATCTCTATGTGATTATTTCCAAAAGGACTCTACACAGCTTTTGGAAACATTTGACTCTACTCATTTATCACGTGCTGAAGTGTGCAAGATATATTGAAGCCCAATTTCCAAAGAAGCCTATGAAGACTCTTAGTATATAAGCTTCTTTGTAACCCTAGTTTTGTACGTGTGTGTTGTATTCTGAAAGTTGTATTATTGCATTAGGGTTTGTGTGTTAGTACTTGTGAGCCTAACTTGCATTTCTTTGATGCAAGTTTAGGACATAGGATTTTGTACTTGTGTTAACTACTCCTAAGCTTTGAAGTACGGAGGTAGTTTGTGTTAGAGTGTGATCTCAAACTATTATATCCTTGTTTGTCTTATAATCACAGGTTGAGTGATTGAGTAGGAGGTGAGATGGGATCTCAAACTTAGGAGTTCCTAGGTTGAAGTTGCATGAGATAGTGTCTAAGTCATAAGTTGTAAACGGGTGAGTTTGGCTTAGGATTAGAACTATCATAGTGGATTTCTCTCCTGGATTGGTATCCCCCAGACTAGGGCTTGTTTAAGCGCCGAACTGGGTTAACAATTGAACTGTGTCTTTTATTTTCTGTTAACCTTACTTATTGTGCTGTATTCATTTTTATTGGTGAATGTTCCAACATCGTATACAACATCTCAAGTGTTGGAACATTACATAGCACATTCCAATCCTGCATGCCGGAATTTCAATTGGCATCAGAGCAGGCACCCTGCCTGTACCTGGGTGAGATTCAGGGATGTTATTTTCTGGCGCTATGGAAAAGGAAGGAGGATTTGTCAACAGACCACCTCTGTTGGATGGGTCGAACTATGACTACTGGAAGTCGCGCATGGCTGCCTTTCTCAAGTCCATTGGTTCCCAAGTTTGGAGAGCAATTTTGTCAGGTTGGGAGTCCCCTGTTGTTACTGATAAAGATGGCAACAAAACCAGCGTTTTAAAGCCAAAACTCGAGTGGACAAAGGAAGAACAAGATCTGTCTACCTACAACTCGAAAGCCACCAATGCTCTGTTCAATGGAGTTGATAGAAGCATGTTTCGTCTGATAAAGAAATGTGTGGTTGCCAAAGAAGCCTGGGACATTTTGGAAACAGTTCATGAAGGAACCTCAAAGGTAAAAATGTCTAGACTCCAACTCCTTACTACAAAGTTTGAAAGTTTAAAGATGAAAGAGGATGAAAGTGTTCATGACTTCTATATGAACATTTTGGATATAGCCAATTCTTTTGATGTGCTTGGTGAAAAGATGAGTGATGCTAAGTTGGTCAGAAAAATACTTAGATCTCTCCCCAAAAGGTTTGATATGAAAGTAACAGCTATAGAAGAAGCACAGGACATCAACACTATGAAGGTTGATGAGCTGATTGGTTCTCTTGAAACCTTTGAACTGGCTATAAATGAAAGAAGAGACAAAAAGAGTAAAAGTATAGCTTTTGCCTCTAACACTAATGACTGTGAGTCTACTGATGGCCTTGAAGAAGATGATGGATTCACAGAAGCTCTTGCCATGGTTGGTAGAAAACTCAGACAAGCTTGGAGACAAAAACCAAATGGGCAGAACATCCGATTCAACATCAACACTCAGGCTGATAAGTTCAAGAGGGGTAAGAATGATGAGAAGCCAACTCCATCAAAAGGTGTACAATGTCATGTATGTGAAGGATTTGGTCACATAAGGACTGAATGTGCTACGTTTCTTAAGAAACAAAAGAAGAGCATGACTGTTACTTGGTCTGATGAAGATGACTCTGAGGAAGATAATGAATCAGCAAAATGTGTGACTGCTCTGACTGGAATGTGTGCATCAGATGTGGAGTCAGTTGATGAAGGACTGTCATATGATGACCTGCTTGCTTCTTATATGGAGTTGTATGAAAAGGACTTGGAAATAAACAAAGTCCTGCACAGGCAAAAGAAAACAATTGTTCAACTCACCACTGAAAGAGATGAAGGATTGAAGAGAATAGCTGGGCTAACTAATGAAGTTGCTCAACTAAATTCTCAGCTAGAGAACACAATGAAGCAGATCAGGATGTTGAATACTGGCACTGCTGTTCTGGATGAAATTCTAGATGGACAAAAAAAGAACAAAGGTGTTGGGATAGGATTTGATTACAGGAAGTTGAACAACAAACAGCACAAGAATACAGAAAAGTTCATACCTGCAGAAAGTGAATATGATCCTACATCTGGGAGGCAGATGTTGAAACGTCATGTTCAACATCATGGGTCAAGTTCTAACAGAAGACCTAGAAGATGGGTTTGCCATCACTGTGGTAAAAGAGGACACATAAGACCTTACTGCTTCAAATTATATGGATATCCTCAGTGGTATCACCACAATGAAGGTGAGCATGTTAATACACCAACACAGCAGCCTGAGAGAGAATGGAAGCCAAAGACTGAACAAAAGAAAGAAACAACTCAGATTGCTCACATTGCTCTTAAAGCTACCTCTAGAAACTGTTGGTACTTTGACAGTGGATGCTCAAGACACATGTATGGAGAAGATGGTTATCTAGACGAAATAGAATCATATGCTACCAGCTATGTGACATTTGGTGGTGGAGCCAAAGGTGAAATTGTTGGCATTGGGAAAGTTATCAAGAAAGGGCTGCCAAAGCTAGAGAAGGTTTTGCTTGTGAAAGGTCTGACTGCTAACTTGATCAGCATAAGTCAGCTATGTGATCAAGGTATGAGAGTTAGCTTTACTGACTCTAAGTGTGAAGTTAGAAATACACAGGGTAAGGTTGTGATGACAGGAATGAGGTCAAATGACAACTGCTATCACTGGATTGATGTTGAAGAAGCAAACATATCCACCTGTCTAGTCAGCAAGGAAGAAGTATGGTTGTGGCACAAAAAATTGGGTCATTTACATCTGAGAGGAATGAAGAAAGCTATCTCAACTGGAGCTATAAGAGATTTACCTAAGCTCAACATTGAGGAAGGAAGAATCTGTGGTGAGTGTCAGATAGGCAAGCAAACTCGAATGTCTCATCAGAAGTTGGAACATCAGGTAACTTCTAAGCCACTAGAGCTATTGCACATTGATCTCATGGGACCAATGCAGGTGGAAAGCATAGGTGGAAGAAGGTATGCTCTGGTAGTTGTTGATGATTTCTCAAGATTTACATGGGTAAACTTCATTAGAGAAAAATCAGATAGTTTTGATACTCTCAAACTCCTCTGCTTACAACTTTAAAGAGAGAAAGACTCATCAATTGTAAGGATCAGAAGTGACCATGGAAGGGAATTTGAGAATGCTAAGTTTTCTGAATTTTGTGAAGCTGAAGGAATAAAACATGAGTTTTCTTCTCCAATCACCCCACAGCAGAATGGAGTAGTGGAAAGGAAGAATAGGACTTTACAGGAATCTGCAAGAGCTATGTTGCATGCTAAGAAGCTACCATATCACTTTTGGGCTGAAGCTATGAACACTGCCTGCTATGTTCATAATAGAGTAACCATGAGAAAAGGAACCAACTGCACTATTTATGAACTCTTGAAAGACAGGAAACCCACTGTGAAATACTTCCATGTGTTTGGGAGTAAGTGTTACATTCTAGAAGACAGAGAACAGAGGAGAAAAATGGATCCAAAGAGTGATGAAGGGATTTTCTTAGGGTACTCCACTAATAGTAGAGCCTACAGGGTCTACAATTCCAGGACTATGACTATGATGGAATCCATAATGTTGTGATTGATGACCTTGGTACTGAATCTGAGCCAGATGTTGAATCAAATGTTGAAGCATCACCAACTTCAGGAACAGCTCCTGAAGTCAGGACAGAGACTCAAGAAGGGGAAGAAATAAGAGAGCCTCACACTGTCAACAAAGGTCCCTCAGTCAGAGTTCAGAAGAACCATCCTCAGGAACTCATCATTGGTGATCCTCAACAAGGAATCACAACCAGGAGAACTAATGAGGCAATTAGCAATTCTTGTTTTGTGTCTCTGATTAAACCAAAAAATGTTAAAGAAGCTCTTAAAGATGAATACTGGATTGAAGCTATGCAAGAAGAGCTCAATTAGTTTAAAAGAAGTGAAGTTTGGGACCTGGTACCTAGACCTAGTGGAGTCAATGTCATTGGCACTAAATGGGTTTACAAGAACAAATCTGATGAAAAGGGAGTAGTCACTAGAAACAAGGCAAGGTTGGTTGCTCAAGGTTACACTCAAGTGGAAGGTCTTGACTTTGATGAGACGTTTGCACCAGTAGCAAGGTTAGAAGCTGTCAGACTGTTATTGGGAGTAGCATGCATACTGAAGTTCAAACTGTATCAAATGGATGTCAAACGTGCCTTCCTGAATGGGTACTTACAGGAAGAAGTGTATGTGGAACAGCCTAAGGGGTTTGTAGATACAAAGTTCCCTGACTATGTATACAAGTTGAAGAAGGCTCTATATGGGTTGAAGCAAGCTCCTTGTAACATTCCAGAATTTTATCCGCCTAATTAATTTTAATTAGAGCTTGTTCCATAATTCCAAGATTGATTAGAGGTAATTAATTAATTAAGTCTTGAGGATTAAGCGAATTATGTGTAAAAATTAGAAATTCTAATTTAACTCAACTACACATTAACACTCTAATCTCACACTTGAGAATTAATTAATACTAAGACTCAACCTTTCCTCCCTCAATTTCTCTTGCTAGTGACTCATTTCCCACTCAAGTTAATACTCCTTCTCCTTGTAACACCTCACTTCATGACTCACTCTTCCACTATCACCCATTAGATAACATGCAAAACACTAAAGTTATGAAGGAGTAAGTGATTCATTTGTCTCATAACAACAATTTCAGAAAATAGAACATCAAGCTCTCTCTCTTCCTCTCCTCATACACGAAAATAACAACAACAACATAGCTACATGCTCTCATTTTTCCAAATCAAACACCAAAGTTGTTCTTTAACCCATTCTCCCCATAAATCAACACTATACAACAAGAGATTTCCACATGCAACAGCAGCAAGGAATCAATCAGAATCTCTTTCCTTTTTCATTATACTTCTAAAAACTCTACCAAATTGAAAATACAACCTCACACCACTTCTTTCAAATACTATGGTTCTGCATGCAATGCAAATACACTACTTTACTATCACCAGAAAATCCTTCCACATAAACCCATCACCTCAGTGTTCAAATCATCCTCTCCAGTTCAAATCTTAGAGGCAAAATAGGAAGTTCATCATTCTTTAAAGTTCCAAATCTGTCAAAGCTTGGTCGTGGGTTTAGCTGGGTGGATTATAGCTGCTGTAGAGCCCAAGAAGCAAGGATTAAAGCTTCATAACAGGTGGGTTCTTAGGCTAGTGTAGTTTAGATTCCCAAATTTATGAAATATGCATGATAACTTAGGAATTAGGAAATTAAATTGTGTGATGAGAATTAACTCCCAAATTCTCGTTTATTCTGTCCTATATTATATCTATTATGGATTGTGATGATTTAATATGAGGATTGTAGGTGTTGTTCTTGAAATTTCTTTGAAAATCGCAAAACAGAGGGTCTACTGCATGAGCTCGCCATAGCGATATGCTAGCGAGCACTCATGGCGAGACATCAAGTTCTGGGCTGAGGAATCTCGCCATGGCGAGCATCTGCTCGCCTAGCGAGTTGTTCAGGCCATTACAAGATCACTCGCCATGGCGAGCTAAGTCACTCGCTGTAGCGAGTAATGTGCAGAAAGCCTTACTTTTTAACTTTTTGGAAAATCACACTCGTTTTATATCCTCAATTTATTTCAGTTATTTCACAATCATGTAGTAAATATAAAATAGTACAGGAGGTCAAGCATAATATGACTATTAGGGTATAACTTAGAAATTAAAGATTGCATGTTCCCCCGGGCCTTGGGATAAATATGGTAGAATGTAACTTAACAACTAGTATCAGTCAATCATGCGCGGTTTAGTATGCTGCTTATGGGCTTCCAATGGAACAACCCGTTAGGAAAATGATTGTGAGCTTAATGCCGTGGTCGAATCGATCAGCGGATATGGCGGGCCTTCGAGACATGCTCACCTCGAAGTGCCTTAGCGGAATAAAATCAATAAGACGTTCTCTGTGATACACCTTTAATTATGTTTAATATTATGTTATGATATGTTAGAATATTATATGGACTGATTAGGTGCCCCGGCGTAGTTCGCCATTAGGAGGGTAGTAGTACTCACTGGGACGAAGTGACTGTCTCACCCCACTCCCTTTTTGATATAGGTAAGACGGGTTATTTCGGAGCAGGGACCAGGTTGGACTTGACGATTGGAGCTGTGCTTGGATCGTCAGCATTAGAAGACTTAGTCTTCATTCTTGCTTTTATTTAACTTGTTATTTCTCTGTAGTTCTTTCCGCTGTTGTATCAAATATTCAGTTATTATCTTAATAATGACATATTATTCAGTTAACTCTTTATAATTTAATGTACTCAGATTCAAATTTTAATGTTCCGACTAAATATTCTAGACAATTTAGTTGGGGCGTTACACTCCTAGAGCTTGGTATGAAAGACTTACTCAGTTTTTAGTGAATCATGGTTACAGGAAGGGAGGATCAGACAAGACTTTGTTTGTAAAAGAAAGTGAAGGAATGTTGATGATAGCCCAGATATATGTTGATGATATAGTGTTTGGTGGGATGTCGGATCAGATGGTCCAACATTTCATCTCCCAGATGCAATCTGAGTTTGAGATGAGTTTGGTGGGAGAGTTAACCTACTTTCTTGGACTACAAGTCAAGCAGATGGAAGACATAATCTTTATCTCTCAAAGTAAATATGCTAAAAACATTGTGAAGAAGTTTGGTCTAGATTATGCCAGTCACAAGAAGACTCCAGCACCCACTCATTTGAAGTTGACCAAGGATGAAAGTGGAACTTCTGTTGATCAAAGTCAGTATAGAAGCATGATAGGAAGTTTGCTCTATCTTACTGCAAGCAGGCCAGATATTACTTTTGCTGTAGGTGTGTGTGCCAGATATCAAGCTGATCCAAAAGTCAGTCACCTTGCTCAAGTAAAGAGAATTCTGAAATATGTCAATGGAACTTGTGACTATGGTATTCTATACTCCCACAGTGAAAGCTGCAAGTTGATTGGATATTGTGATGCAGATTGGGCAGGAAGTGCTGATGATAGAAAAAGTACCTCTGGTGGTTGCTTCTTCCTAGGTAATAATCTGATCTCTTGGTTTAGTAAAAAGCAAAATAGTGTGGTCTTATCAACTGCAGAGGCAGAGTATATTGCAGCTGGTAGTTCTTGCTCTCAAATGATGTGGATGAAACAAATGCTTCAGGAGTACAATGTTGAACAGGATGTTCTAACATTGTATTGTGATAATCTCAGTGCGATTAACATCTCCAAGAACCCTATTCAGCACAGTAGAACTAAACATATTGACATTCGTCATCACTTTATAAGGGATCTTGTTGAGGATAACATTATTACATTGGAACATGTGAATACAAAAGAACAGATCGCAGATATATTTACCAAAGCATTAGATTTGAAACAATTTGAGAAGCTCAGGGGTATGTTGGGTATTTGCTTGCATGAGGAGTTAGAGCAGTTAATGGGCTTTCGGCGTGCAACTGTCACATTTTCCCTCTCTCATATATTTTTGCACGCAATCCAAGGAAAATCAGAAAACATCATTACTTTCCTTATTCAACCGCTCTCTACACGCTATATATCTCTCCACTCAACTTTTCTTTTTACTAATCCTAATTTTGTGTACTTTGCCGTCACAAACTTATCACAAATTCTTTACTCTCTGCAACAAGTGAACATCATTGGTCAAATCATGTCTTCATCTACCAAAACCCCCAAAAAATCACGATCCACCACCGCTCCTCTCAATGTCAATTCGTCTGTTGCTGAAGAAGTTCCTCTTAATGCTGATCTTATCTCAACAATATTTCCTGATGAAACGATTGCTATCACGCCTCCTAAGGCAAAATCAAAGAAGAAGAAATCAAAGAAAAGTACCAAGTCTGTCAAAGAATCTCAATCGACTGCTGAACCAAAGAAGAAGGAAAGAAAGCTGAAGAGGGGTGAATGTAGGGTTCCTCTAAACATGGATGATCTTCTCACAAAGGATGATCCGTTTAATCTCAAGGCAAAGGCTAATGTTGAATCATCTGAGAAACACGACAGGGATGCAGATGTTGAAACATCGCCTAAAGCTCCTGCTGGAACTGAATCTCTCATGTCTGAAAAAGGTAAAACTTCTGAAACCCTAGGATCTGCTAAAAACCTAGGTTTAGATGCCTTGAATGCTGCTATAGAAAATATGGATGTTGATAACACTGATGTAAGAGTTGAGGACAAAGGGGGTGATGCTGTTCATCAAACCCTTGAGATTCCAGAGAAGAATCAGGATGTTGGACCGGATGTTGAAACATCCTTGGACCAATAGGCTAATAACTCTGAAGGTAGCACATATATAGATGATGGTAAGGATGAAATCTCAATGAGTGCTGAGAAGGATGTTAGTAAGCCACCTAGTGCTTCCAGCCTGCCTAAGAACACTAAGGCTGATGAGGCTATGCCTAAGGCTACTGTTGCACTTAACTCTGAGGATGAAGAAACCTCTGTTCATCAGGAACATGAGGTCATTAATGTTGCAGATACTGCTGATGATGATGTTGATGAAGTCCTCATCTCCCAAGCCTTTGGCATCTCCAAATGACTTAGGAGTAGCAAGGGAAAGTCTGTGGCTGTCATGGAAGAAACACCTCAGCCTGTGAAGAAAAGTACAGGAAAAGGTGTGTCCATTGGACCCAAGAAAGGGTGGAGTAAAGTTACTCCAAAGGTTCCTACTGTGAAAACAAGAAAGAGAAAGGCTGCTACATCTAGTGACATTGAGTACAATGTTGAAGCGGATGTGCCAAACATCCCAGTCACTAGCTCTGCTGTGAAGAAGTCAGTGGTTAAGAGAGTTCCCCCTGTTGTCAAATCAGTGGCAAATGATAAGATTTCCTTCCATTACCCTGAATATGCTCACAGGTGGAAGTTCATCTATCATAGGAGATTAGCACTGGAAAGAGAACTAGGTGCTGAGGCAATGAAGGTTGTAGAGATTGTTGATCTGATTAGGGAAGCTGGCCTTATGAAGACTGTCTCTAAACTGGGACCATGCTATGAACAATTGGTGAAAGAATTCTTGGTCAACATACCTGAAGATTGTGATGACCCTCAATCTGATGATTTTCAAACTGTTTCTGTCAGAGGTGAAAAGATCAAGTTTTCTCCTCAGGTTATTAACACCTATCTGGGTGTTGTTGAAGAAGAATGTGAAAAGCTGAAAGTGTCTGATTCTCAGGTTTGCAAGGTGATAACTGCAAACCAAGTTAAGGTCTGGCCCAAGAAGGGTAAAATTCCTTCTGTTAAACTGTCTGTGAAGTATGCCATGTTGAATAGGATAGCTGCAACAAATTGGGTTCCCACTACCCACTCATATGATATAGCTACTGGGCTAGGTAGGTTGATTTTTGCAATTGGTACTCACAAGAAGCTGAATCTAGGTGAGTATATTTTTGAACAAACCATGAAACATGCCAAGATTACAGCAGTAAAGCTTCCTATAGCTTTCCCCACTCTGCTATGTGATATAATTCTAGCCCAACAGCCTGCTCTCAAATATGCTTTTGATGTGGCCAAGCCTAGAGAGGCACCACTGTCTTTCCACTTCAAATTGTTTGCCAAGCATTATGTTCCAGACATTGTTGGAACATTTGGGACTCAAGCACCAGAGGTCACTATGTCAAGAAAAGATATTGTTGCTGCTCTGAAGGACACCTGTATCATGCTGGATGAGAAGAAGGTTTTGTTTGAAAAGATGATTGCTGCTCTTGAGAAAGAAGAACAGGGTGCTGAGGGTGAAGGTAGCCATGATCAAGAGGCAGATGAGGAAGAAGATCAGTCAGATGGGGCTGAGGCTGCAGGTTCTGATGATGAGGAAGGGACTGATAGCAGCTCTGAAGATTGAATGATCTCTTGATGTTCTTTTTGTTGTTTTCTGTTTCTTTTCATTCTGTGTTGGACACCTTTGTTTGCTGGTCTGTAATTTTGGGCTAGGCCCTGGAATATTTTCTGATTCTGTTACTTTCATATGGTTTGCTTTCTGCTTAATGATATGCCTTTATTTGGCAAATTTTGTGACTAAAAGGGGGAGTAATGCTCTGCTGATTTGTGTGTGGTTTACTATTTCCGATTACTGTGATTGTTTCTGGATGTGCCATGAAATGTTGAAACATCCTCCCTATTGGATTAAGGGGGAGTGATTGTTCATAATATTTCTCAGGTAGTCAGTGTTTGAGGGGGAGTGTGCCTATGTTTATCCCTCAAATGTCTCAAAAGATGTTGAAACATCCCAACATTTCTCCCAAGAATCTTATGGCATATGTTGTGTGCTTCTGCTGTGTTTATTGCCTCTGATGTTTATCTTAGGTACAAAAGTGTATGAATGCTTTCTTGATTTGTGTGTTTGTGTTGATCTGAAGATTCATGTCATCTGTACCATGGATGCCTGTCTACAAGGTTCTGGGTTGTTTTAGCCAAAAATTTCCCCAAAGGGGGAGATTGTTAATGTTTTGTTGATTGGCTCATTTTGGTATAACAACTTTGTGTGACAATGTTGGATACAATGTTTCAACATCCGGATACCTTTCCAGGTTGAGTGAAACGCGTGTCTCATTAATGTGCCGCCCTTTGATTATGGAATCCACGCTCTTGTTATGTGCTTTAATTATGCTCGATTTATTAGAGTATCTCTATGTGATTATTTCCAAAAGGACTCTACACAGCTGTTGAGGATTTTAGGGTGTTGGCTTCATTTGGTAAAATAAGCCTAATTCCATGATGTGGAGCATGATGTGTGGCACATCAGGATTCACATCTGGACGCCCTAGCTGGACGCGCCTTTATTCTTTTACGCGTGATCTTTTGAAAAAGATTTGTTTTTCAAATTAAATCGTGCCAGCTTGCGCGCCAAGGAACAAGATAATCTTTCATGGATATGTTTTATTTTATTGGCCGACTTTGATAAAAAAGATTTGAAACAAACAATTAAAAGATTATGATCAAATAAATCTCAAGGCAAAATTTATGAAGGCCAACTCGTCAAAGCCCATGAAGCTTGTTCTATATAAAGGAAGACTGAAGACTAATTATTCATCAACTGAAATCAAGAAGCTAAGTCTACAAATTGAGTCTTAGGGTTTTAGTTCTTTAGTTGTTCTTTGTTATTTGTGAGCCTTCACTTGGATCATGTTTTGATACAAGTAAGGACTGAGTTTATAGAGTTGTAATCTCTTGTGATCTTCTCCAAAGCTTTGAAGCAAGGAGTAAGATTGTTTAACACTCAAAGCCTTTAGGTACGAGTGCATAGTTTGTCTAGGAGTGTGTCTCCAAACTAAGTTTGTTATTAAATCCTTACTGGGTAAGGTTGAGGGGGAGTGAGCAGAGGTTCTCATATCTAGGAGTTCCTAGGTAGGATTAACACGGGTAGTGATTAAGTGATAAGTTGTAAACGGGGGAGTTTAGCTTTGAATTGATACTACCATAGTGGATTCATCCCTGGATTGGTATCCTCCAGAATAGGGCTTGTTTAAGCGCCGAACTGGGTTAACAAACTCTATGTTGTTTATTGTTTTCTGCATCTTTTTATCGTTCCTTGTTCATCAAGTTCAGTATGTCCACGATGTTGGCACATTAGGCTACACATCATACTATTCCTAAGGTGTACACATTGTGCTGCACATCTGACACTTGCCACTAGAATTTCAATTGGCATCAGAGCAGGCACCCTGCCTGTTTGAGGGTGAGCTCCAGGGAAGTTACTTTATGGAAACATGGACAAGGTGTAACATCCCCAATTTCCAAATTGTCTAATTAATTAATTAGAGATTATCTGTCAAAAATTAAAATTAATTAGAGGTGATTAATTAAATTAACTCATAGGAATTTAGTGTATTATGTGTATTATCTTGGAATATAATTAAACCTATGTATACACTTAGACACTAAATTATATGAAGTTCAAATTAATTAAACCAAGTTCAAACTCTCCCTCCCTCATGTGACTCAACTCCCTCATAACACTACACCTCACACTCAATAAGTGAGTCATAACTCCACTAGCTTAAACACCCCTCAAATGCACGCATAACTCCTCTGCAGCAAACACAACAGAAAAACCACCTCAAGCTCCCCCTTGCTCTCTCATTCACGAGCAACAACAACAAACATAAGCCAAAAACCTCCATTTCTCCTTAACACTAAAGTTTGGAATCATCCTTCACATGCAAATGTTTTTAACCTCAATACAGTAGAGATTCCTCACCTGCAACCTTACAGACCAAAGGAATCATCTGAGTTCTGCAATTCAAGCCTCACATGACTCAAAACAACAACAACCCTTCACTCACCTCCAAACCAACCAATGGCTTACATGCAAATTCGTGAATCAAACAACTTCCCTACTGTTTAGACTCAGAGAAAACCACTAGAAATACCTCCTTTTAAAACTCAACTGATCATCAAACACTTCTCAATTCTTAGAGCTCAACTAAGGGGTTTTCAAGTGTCTAGAGTTCAAAGTCAGTTCTGGTAGTTCGTGGGGCTTGCTGAGGAAGTTCAGTAGCAGTTAGAGGGTCCATTTGCAAGTCTAAAGCTCCATTAACAGGTGGGTTCTTTAGGCTAGTTTAGTTAGAATTCCCTTAAATTATGAATTTGCATGTTAACTTAAGAAATTAGGAATTAATTGTGTGAGGAGAATTAGCTCCCAAATTCTCTTCTATTTTGTTATATATTGACTATATTATATATCTGCACTTTCTCAGAGTTTGGTTGTAGGTGAATCTTTGAAAATATTGAAAATTCGTAAAATAGGGGTCTTTCTGACTTAACTCGCCATAGCGAGTTGCTAGCGAGCACTCATGGCGAGCTCAAGGTTCTGGGCTGAAGAACTTCGCCATGGCGAGCTCCAACTCGCCTAGCGAGTTGTTTAGGCCAGTACCTGTAAGTTCGCCATGGCGAGCTTGCTAACTCGCCGTAGCGAGCTAGCCCAGAATTGCTTCACTTTTTCAGTTTTAAAAATGATTGATTCACTCGTTTTATATCATAACCTGAGAAAGATAAATTGCAGTTGTATAATGTATTTAATATTGTACGGAAAGTCAGACACAATTCTGAAAATTAGGGATAACTTAGAATTAAGGTTGCATGTTCCCCGGATTTTGGGATAATTATGGTAGTATGTAACTCAACATTTAGAATCAGTCAATCATGCGCGGTTTAGTATGCTGCTTATGGGCTTCCAATGGAACAACCCATTAGGAAAATGATTGTGAGCTTAATGCCGTGGTCGAATCGGTCAGCGGATATGGCGGACCTTCGAGACATGCTCACCTCGAAGTGTCTTAGCGGAATAAAATCAACAAGATACTTTTGTGTGTTACACTTTTATTAATTATGATTATGATATTTATTATGATAGATTATCAATTATGGACTGATTAGGTACCCCGACTTTATAGCCTAGGAGGGTAGTAGAATTGACTGGGACGAAGTGACTGTCTCACCCCACTCCCTATTTGAAACAGGAAAACAGGTTGATTAGGTAAGCCTTGGTGTTGGAGTCGCTGCTGCTGTTTGGAGGATTGCATTTGATTTCTTGCTTCCTTATTTATCTTATCGTGTTATCGTTGTTTCCGTTGTTATTTTTGTACTCTCGTTGTAATTGGCACCTGTGCATGCAACTGAACTTTGTTGTAATAATAATGAATTCTGTTATCAAATATAATATTCCATGATTATTCTAGATTTATCTATGGGGTGTTATAATTGGTATCAGAGCAGGTCGATTCAGATCTTGCGTGAGTTCATTAGTATTACCATTCCAATTCCAGTAGTTGTCTAGTTTCCCTACATACGTTCTAGGTGTCATGTCACTTTAGGCCTAGCTAACTTGATTTGATATTGGCGGTTAGAACGAAATGTCTGGACCGAGACGAGGACCTGGAAGGCCACCAAGAAGGCATGATAGTGATGAGGAACCAGAAGTGTTCGGAGATCCTAACGCCAACATGTGGGCAGAGATGATGCATCAGCATCAGCAGTTTCAAGCCCAACAAGCGCAACAACATCAGGAGTTTATGGCCATGTTTTAGCAGCACATGAATGCTCCCCCTCCTCAGAACTTGGGGTCGAGCGCTGCCTTTCGAGAGTTTTGTAGGATGAGCCCTCCAGAGTTCTATGGTGAATATAATCCCGCAAAGGCCAGAGAATGGTTGCAGAGATTAACTGGCAGAATTTCAGGCGTTTGTTCATTGGCCATTACATTCCTGAGAGCTACCAATTCCAGATGGAACGGGAGTTAACTGAGTTGAAGCAAGGTAGTCTGGCTGAATATACTATAAAGTTCAATGAGCTGGTCCGGTATGTTGCTGATGGTGACGATGCCCCTACCGAGGCCTGGAAAATGAAGAAATACAGGATAGGGCTTCGAGCTGACATAGCCCACGATGTGTCAATGCAGCAGATCACTAGCTTTGGTGATCTAGTGCAGAAAAGCTATCACGCCGAAGCCGGCCTCAGCAACATTCACAAGGAAAGGAGTGAGACCACGCAGAAGAAGAAGGGTTTGTTTGGAAAGTTTGGTTTGAACTTAAAGTCGAAGGGTAATTCCAGCATGGGCAAGCAGAGTCACTCTCAACGCTCACCCAAGAACTGTTCAGACTGTGGATATCCTCACAGCGGAGAATGCATGAAAGGCAAGAATATGTGCTAATACTGTAAGCAACCTGGTCACTTCCGGAACGAGTGCCCGAAATTGAAAAAGCACGGAGAATCCAGTGGATCCGCAAAGAATAAAGGTCGGGTATATTCTTTAGACTGCAATGAAATAAGATCTAATAATGCTTTGATTATGGATGTATGTTTGTTAGGACAGTCTAAGGTCTTAGTACTATTTGATTGTGGAGCCACCAACTCTTTTATAGCCGTAGACTGTGTCATGCGGTTAGGAATTCCTTCTGTACCTTTCGTACCCCCAATGTCTGTCGCTGTCGCTACTGGCGGCAGAGTTACTTCAAAGAAAGTCTGTCAAAATTGTCCCATCTTAGTCGGAAGTAAGGTCTACCACATTGATTTAATATGTCTACCTCTAAAGGACTTTGATGTCGTTCTTGGCATAGATTGGCTCTCAGCCAATACCGTGTACATCGGTTGTGCGGAAAAGAATTTGTTCATTCCTTCAGAAACTTCTGCAGAAAGTAGAGCCTTATCTGCTTTATTGCAAAACACTCACCAGATGATCCAGTATTTAGGTGCCAGCAGCAAGTGTTTCAGTGTCTTGTTCACTATTGATCTTGAGTCTAGTTTGAGTCCTAGCGATATCCCTATAGTTAGTGAGTATTTAGATGTTTTCCCTGATGATATCATGAGTCTCCCTCCCGAGCGTGAAATAGAGTTCTCTATAGATCTTGTTCCGGGTTCACAGCCCATCTCAGTTGCCCCTTATAGAATGTCTCCATTAGAACTTCATGAGCTTAAAACTCAACTTGAGGAACTACTTCAGAAGCATTTGATTTGTCCAAGTGTCTCTCCTTGGGGAGCACCCGTGTTACTTGTGAAAAAGAAGGACGGTACTATGCGCTTATGCATTGATTATCGCCAGCTTAACAAAGTGACAATCAAGAACAAGTATCCGCTACCCCGGATCGATGATCTCTTAGATCAACTCAGGGGTGCCACTGTCTTTTCAAAGATTGATCTTCGTTCCGGCTATCATCAAATCAGAATCAAATCCTCAGACGTGTCTAAGACGGCATTCAGGACGCGTTATGGGCATTACGAATTCCTAGTTATGCCTTTTGGATTGACTAATGCTCCTGCTATGTTTATGGATTACATGAACAGGATCTTCCAACCCTACCTCGACAAATTTGTTGTCATCTTCATAGATGATATCTTAATCTATTCTCGTAATCAAGAGGATCATGCTGAACATCTCAGGATTGTTTTGGAAGTTCTGAGAGAGAAGAAGTTATATGCCAAGTTCAGTAAGTGCGAATTCTGGCTCTCAGAAATTAAATTTCTGGGACATGTCATTTCCCAAGGCGGTGTGTCAGTCGACCCATCCAAGGTAGAAGCAGTTCTTAACAGGGAAAGAGCCAACAATGTATCAGAAGTCAGAAGTTTCCTGGGATTAGCAGGTTATTACCGGAGATTCATTCTTGGATTTTCGGAAATCGCCTTACCCTTGACCCGTTTGACCAGGAAAGGTACTCCTTTTGTTTGGGATGCTGATTGTGAAGTGAGTTTCAGGACGTTGAAAGAAAAGCTGACCAGTGCTCCAGTATTGGTCATTCCTGATCCTAATCGGAAGTACGTGGTGTATTGCGATGCATCACATAAAGGTCTTGGTTGTGTTCTAATGCAAGATGGAGCTGTGGTAGCATATGCCTCTCGACAGTTGAAACCACACGAGCAAAATTATCCAACCCATGATCTGGAACTAGCAGCAATTATTTTCGCTCTAAAGATTTGGAGGCATCACTTGTATGGTGTCCAATTTGATCTTTTCAGTGACCATAAGAGCTTGAAATATCTGTTTGATCAGAAAGACCTGAATATGAGGCAGCGTAGGCGGATGGAATATTTGAAGGACTTCGATTTCAATCGCAACTACCATCCTGGCAAAGCGAGTGTTGTGGCAGACGCTTTGAGCAGGAAAGCCTTATATGCTTCCGAACTCTTAATGCAGCAGTGTGGATTGTATGAGAAGTTCAGAGACCTGAATCTGAATGTGGTGTACAGAAAGAGCGGCATTAGAATCAACCGTATGGAGTTGTCATGCGATCTGCGCTCGAGGGTAGTGCAGGCGCAGCGAAGTGATATGGACCTTCAAAGGAGATTGAATAACCCAGAGTTCTCAATTGCGTCGGATGGTGCTATGTTGTATGATGGTAGATTGTGTGTACCTAATGACGATGAACTGAAAAGGTTGATTCTTGACGAGGCACACAAAAGTGGATTCTCGATTCATCCAGGATCCACCAAAATGTACCACGACTTGAAGCAGAATTACTGGTGGCCGAACATGAAGGCCGAAATCGCAGATTTTGTGTCTAGATGTTTGGTTTGTCAACAAGTGAAGATTGAACACCAGAAACCTGGAGGTCCGTTGCAACCGTTAGAAATTCCAGAGTGGAAATGGGAACACATCACTATGGATTTCATTGGAGGTTTACCCCGAAACCAGAGGGGCCAAGATTCAATCTGGGTAGTTGTGGATAGATTGACCAAGTCAGCTCATTTCATTCCTATGAAATCTACCTATAAGGCCACACAGTATGCAGCTATTTTTATAGAGCATATTGTGAGGTTGCATGGTGTACCCCTCAGCATCGTTTCAGATCGTGATCCAATCTTTACTTCTAGGTTTTGGAAAGCCTTCCAGCATGCGATGGGTACTCGGTTGAGAATGAGTACAGCGCATCATCCTCAGACAGATGGACAGTCTGAAAGAACTATTCAAACTCTTGAAGATATGCTTCGTGCATGTGTTTTGGAAGATGGCGGTAATTGGAGCAACTACTTGCACTTGATTGAATTCTCTTATAATAACAGTTACCATTCCAGTATCGGGATGACACTGTTTGAAGCTTTATATGGAAGAAAGTGTAGAACTCCTTTGTGTTGGACGGAAGTCGGTGATCGCGGATTGCTTGGACCAGACCTTATACAAGAGACAACTTTAAAGGTTAAGTCAATCCGTGAAAAGATGAAGGTTGTGCAGAGTCGGCAGAAGAGTTATGCCGACAGAAGAAGGAGACCATTGGAATTTGAGGAAGGAGATCATGTGTTCTTGAAGGTTACTCCAAAGTTGGGATTACGTGGTGTGTTTAGAACCAAGAAACTCTGTCCAAGATATATTGGACCCTATCAAATCCTTCGACGCGTTGGTTCAGTAGCCTATCAGTTAGCTCTTCCTCCTTCTATGTCAGGGCTACACGACGTGTTCCATGTCTCTCAGCTTCGCAAGTACATTCCAGATCCCTATCAGCCAATAACAATTGAACAGATAGATCTTCAGCTGGACTTGACTTACCAACCTGATCCAATTCGAATTGTTGATCGTGATGTCAAAACTCTTCGGAACAAGAGAATTCCCATTGTCAAGGTTGAATGGGCGCAGTCTCCGGACGGCGAATACACATGGGAATTGGAATCGGACATGATGAACAGTTACCCTCACCTATTCTAAGGTAAATTTCTAAATTTCGAGGACGAAATTTCTTTAAGGGGGGTAGATTGTAACATCCCCAATTTCCAAATTGTCTAATTAATTAATTAGAGATTATCTATCAAAAATTAAAATTAATTAGAGGTGATTAATTAAATTAACTCATAGGAATTTAGTGTATTATGTGTATTATCTTGGAATATAATTAAACCTATGTATACACTTAGACACTAAATTATATGAAGTTCAAATTAATTAAACCAAGTTCAAACTCTCCCTCCCTCATGTGACTCAACTCCCTCATAACACTACACCTCACACTCAATAAGTGAGTCATAACTCCACTAGCTTAAACACCCCTCAAATGCATGCATAACTCCTCTGCAGCAAACACAACAGAAAAACCACCTCAAGCTCCCCCTTGCTCTCTCATTCACGAGCAACAACAACAAACATAAGCCAAAAACCTCCATTTCTCCTTAACACTAAAGTTTGGAATCATCCTTCACATGCAAATGTTTTTAACCTCAATACAGTAGAGATTCCTCACCTGCAACCATACAGACCAAAGGAATCATCTGAGTTCTGCAATTCAAGCCTCACATGACTCAAAACAACAACAACCCTTCACTCACCTCCAAACCAACCAATGGCTTACATGCAAATTCGTGAATCAAACAACTTCCCTACTGTTTAGACTTAGAGAAACCCACTATAAATACCTCCTTTTACAACTCAACTGATCATCAAACACTTCTCAATTCTTAGAGCTCAACTAAGGGGTTTTCAAGTGTCTAGAGTTCAAAGTCAGTTCTGGTAGTTCGTGGGGCTTGCTGAGGAAGTTCAGTAGCAGTTAGAGGGTCCATTTGCAAGTCTAAAGCTCCATTAACAGGTGGGTTCTTTAGGCTAGTTTAGTTAGAATTCCCTTAAATTATGAATTTGCATGTTAACTTAAGAAATTAGGAATTAATTGTGTGAGGAGAATTAGCTCCAAAATTCTCTTCTATTCTGTTATATATTGACTATATTATATATCTGCACTTTTTCAGAGTTTGGTTGTAGGTGAATCTTTGAAAATATTGAAAATTCGTAAAACAGGGGTCTTTCTGACTTAACTCGCCATAGCGAGTTGCTAGCGAGCACTCATGGCAAGCTCAAGGTTCTGGGCTGAAGAACTTCGCCATGGCGAGCTCCAACTCGCCTAGCGAGTTGTTTAGGCCAGTACCTGTAAGTTCGCCATGGCGAGCTTGCTAACTCGCCGTAGCGAGCTAGCCCAGAATTGCTTCACTTTTTCAGTTTTAAAAATGATTGATTCACTCGTTTTATATCATAACCCGAGAAAGATAAATTGCAGTTGTATAATGTATTTAATATTGTACGGAAAGTCAGACACAATTCTGAAAATTAGAGATAACTTAGAATTAAGGTTGCATGTTCCCCGGATTTTGGGATAATTATGGTAGTATGTAACTCAACATTTAGAATTAGTCAATCATGCGCGGTTTAGTATGCTGCTTATGGGCTTCCAATGGAACAACCCATTAGGAAAATGATTGTGAGCTTAATGTCGTGGTCGAATCGGTCAGCGGATATGGTGGACCTTCGAGACATGCTCACCTCGAAGTGTCTTAGCGGAATAAAATCAACAAGATACTTTTGTGTGTTACACTTTTATTAATTATGATTATGATATTTATTATGATAGATTATCAATTATGGACTGATTAGGTACCCCGGCTTTATAGCCTAGGAGGGTAGTAGAATTCACTGGGACGAAGTGACTGTCTCACCCCACTCCCTATTTGAAACAGGAAAACAGGTTGATTAGGTAAGCCTTGGTGTTGGAGTCGCTGCTGCTGTTTGGAGGATTGCATTTGATTTCTTGCTTCCTTATTTATCTTATCGTGTTATCGTTGTTTCCGTTGTTATTTTTGTACTCTCGTTGTAATTGGCACCTGTGCGTGCAACTGAACTTTGTTGTAATAATAATGAATTCTGTTATCAAATATAATATTCCATGATTATTCTAGATTTATTTATGGGGTGTTATACAAGGATGGAACAATGGTCAACAAACCACCCCTTCTGGATGGAACTAATTATGACTACTGGAAACCAAGGATGATTGCCTTCCTTAAGTCACTTGACAGCAGGACTTGGAAAGTTGTGCTCAAAGGATGGGAGCATCCCAAAGTTTAGGATGCTAATGGTGTTGATACTGATGTACTCAAGCCAGAAGAAGAATGGTCAGCTGCAGAAGACACTGCATCACTTGGAAACTCCAAAGCTTTGAATGCTTTATTCAATGGAGTGGACAAGAACATGTTCAGATTGATTAAGCAGTGTACTGTTGCAAAGAAGGCTTGGGAGATACTCAAAACCACGCATGAAGGCAATGCCAAGGTAAAAAGCTCAAAAATCCAACTTCTCAACACTAAGTTTGAAAACCTCAGAATGAAAGAAGAAGAATCAATTCATGATTTTCACATGAATTCTTTTGAGGCTCTAGGTGAAAAATTGTCTGAAGAAAAGCTTGTGAGAAAGATGCTTAGATACCTACCCAAGAGATTTAACATGAAAATCACAACTATTGAGGAAGCTCAAGACACTAAAAAGATACATCCTTAAATACATTGAAATAAGAATAAGACTCAATATACATTATATAAATGATCCCATCCCGTGTCACATCATCTAAGTTCATATAGAATTCAAGCATAACACATTGTTAACTAATCTCTAATCATCATACATCATTAGCTAATTAATCATCATACTTCATTATTCATCACACATATCACATATGGAATCCATTTCACAATTCAAAGTCATTAATCAAAATTAATCATACTAACATAAGCCTATTATCCTCACACATCACATTATAATCATCCAAAATGGATATCAACTCATACTTCAATAATTACTCATCAATTCATTAGTTCAAACTCAATTACATATACTAAGTTCTTAATTCAATTAACGAAGTATTGCAATTATATACCAAAGTAGCATAATCTAAGCATGATCTCCAAAAACTAACATAAAAAATGGATTCTACACGAAAAATCGTGAAGAATAGGTTCCGGGTGCATAAACCGTCAAAAGGTCAAAAGTCAACAGTCAAAGCAGCTGACTGGTCTGCGCCGGGCGCGGGATGGCAGAATCAATTCCCAACAATTGCGCCGGGCGCGGGGGATGCTGCGCTGGGCGTGGGGACCTGATTTCAAAATCGTATTTTCGCGTTTTTGACCCAAAAATCATTTTTTTCAAAGCCAAAAGCACTTATTTGAACCCAATACCATTTATACAATATTTTCCAATCATATTCATGGATAAAAACACTTATTCTAACTTATAAACAACTTAAAACAACTCATGAACAACTTGATTAGGGATTCATACCCATTTTCATCAAAAATCCATTTTTAACATAATCAATCAAAATCAAAGTTCAAGTAATCAACTTTATCATGAATTTCATACAACAATCATAAGTAGAATCATATTATACATGAATCATTATCAAAGCTTCAATTATAAACACATTCCCAAAACCCAAAATGAGTGAAGAGAGTTTGGGTGTGGAGTCATAGACAAACTCCCCTCTCTTTGACCACTCACAATTATATTATCTAAACCTCTTACCTTAGATTGAAGCTTTACATCTCTAAGCTCTACACTTTGACTCCCTTCTACATCTTCAAGCTTGGTTCTTCTACACTTTCTCTTCTCTTCCAAGAACTCCCTTCTCTCTACCTCTCTTTCTCTCAGTCTATGACAAACATAACAACAACAACCCTACTTCTCATAAATCATCTCCTTTATATAACCCCTCTCTAGGTTTTAGTAAAATCCCCACATTACCCACCTTTTCTCTACAATTCCCACTCACAATTTCATTTTCACTCTAACCACCCACTTTCATACTAATTACAAAATTGCCATTAATTTCTCTCCAAGATACTCTATCTTTCTAGCTATTGACCAAAATGTCCATCTTATCTCTACACAATCCACTAACTCACACTAGATTACTATATTACCCTTATTTCCACTACAAACTCTTATTCATTCTAATTAAGCCCAATACTCATCAAATCTCATTTCTAACAAACATAAAGATAACCACTAATTAATACATTCAAAATACACCAATTAACATACAAATTTAATTAAATAACATCAATTAATAAAATATAACAAGTATAAGATTTGGGGTGTTACACCCCGCCTGACCTGAGGTCTCATCACGAGCGTTTAGGACGCATATGGGTAAAAGAGACATAATTTGATAGAGGAGACACGATTTTGGTCTTGTGGGTCTCACATCCACCATCGATCATGGCACACCCTACCAAGGTCTCGATTTTCGACCAACCATGAGACAATGTAGCTCACAGGAGGCCAACATTCGCCCTGCACAATACCTATCAATAGGAAATTGGC